>APFE030413479.1:0-20585 GCA_000404065.3 Pinus taeda | reverse complement strand
AAGGCGCGTATACACGCGGGTTATACATTACAAAAGCGCGTATATGTTGGGGATCATATTTTTGGTCCATGGTAGTTAGTCCTTGGAATTTGAACCTATGTTTTGGACCAAGGCGTTTCGGCAGATGTGTTGATCCCTAGTTTTGGGTTCATGGTATTGAAATGTTATGGTTTTGGACCATGGTATTGAGGAAGGCCTAAGACTATAAAAGAGGAAGGAGATCATGTGGCAAGAGAAGTGGAATTATTATTGAACATCTGAGAAAGTGCTGGAGCTGGTATATTGGTAATGGTGCAGATCTAGATCTAAATGAAGAAGGAACATTAGTGCAAAAGGAGGATAAGTTCTATTCACGGGTCATAATCTTTAAGCTTGAATGATAGTATCTTTGTATGATTTTGATCTGCTAGATATGACGCTTGCTTGATCTATCTGATAATCTGGGTTAATTAATGATTGAATAGTTGAGAGAGTGAATTATCCTTCATAAGATCTGTACGCAGGTTCAGTAAGGCGAAGACGCGTATACACGCAGCTTCAGTAAAGTAAATAAGCGTATACGCAGGTTGTTCCATACGCAGAAGCGTATGCATGCAAGTTTCAGGCTGTTGAAATAGCGTATATAATCTAAGTTGTGATCTAGCTGCCCTTGACTATTACTGCTGTGTTCTGGGTTCTGTTTTCTGGTGTATGGTTTCTGGTACTGTGTTTTGGGAACAGCTGTAAGAAGAATATCTACTTGATTCAGATCTAATTTGTGAAAAGGGTTGATTCTTGATGATTGTTTGATGTTCATGGATCCAGTCTGAAAATTGATGAAACGTGGTCCCTGGAAGAAAGAGAAGGTTGTAGCCTTCTGTAGGCCAGCACCTACGTACTAGTATCTTGGCTAGTGCAAGAGCTAAGGGGGTTGTAGCTCCCTTCCAGGAGAAGCTGGAAAACAAGAGAGAGTTGTAACTCTCTGCAGGTTGCAGCCTGCGTACTGGTAGAGGACTGCACCAGTACATTGTAAACAGAAGTTTCTAATTAAAGAAAGATAGAGACGAATTGCAGCAGGTGGTTTTCACCCACATTGGGTTTCCACTTTATATTTGGTGTTCTTGTGTATGATTGTCTTTCTGCTCTGTTTTACTGTCTCTGGTTACTGGTTATTTGATGCTGCATCTCAGATTAACAAACATCATCTGAAAGTTTAAGTAAATTAAAAGTTTACTCTGTATACGCGGTTTTACTTCTGAATAGTTGCGTATATACGCGGGTTGAATTAACTGAAGTAGCGTATACAATTTGGTTTTTGAAAAGGATTATTTGACTTAATAATATTGATTCACCCCCTCTCTCAGTATTATTTCCAACAATGCATAATATAATGACTCTTACAACAACAACATGAGGGTAGAATTGATCTCCAAAAGCCAACCTCTAGCTTGTGGATGGCAGTAAATATATAGGAGAGGATGGTAGTTTAGAAATTCTTATCCATTTACCAATCTAGGCTTGATATCCACTCTTTATGTGAGGATGAGCTCAAGAGATAAGGTGTTAAATCTCCAAGGTAGGATAGGATAATATTCAAGACTTTCATCCAAGGTTAATGGTTGGAACAACCTTTGGAAGCTTTTGGAAGAGGAAGCTTCGGGATTCTTTTTATTTTTACCAAATTTCTAGAATCAACGCGCCCCTAGCAAGGGCCAACCTGTTGGTGATCAATTCGGGTCCAGAGATGGTCAACCTACTGGTGAACGTAGTCTCCTAAGGCAACAAGGTGTATTAGGCCTTAAAAGCACTAAAATGAAGCATTTAAAGCCATAAAATTAGGGATTAGGGAGACTCATGCTTAGGGATTTGTGCAAGGGTGATGATAAGGGGTAAAAGGGTGTTGATTGACCCAGCTAACATACCTATTGACCATATGTGACAAAATGGCCTATAACAGATTCCCCCCCTGAAGCGCAAATTCATAAATGGTAACTGATAACTAAAATGCTTTACCTTGTGACACATTAGGATCAAGAAAAATCATTGAGATCATTATCTGTTACAATACATTTACATCATGATGTCTCTACTGAGGCAGGCATACCCATGCTCAACATATAAGCTAACATTACATGCACAATGTAAAAAGACACGTCCACTGATGACAAAAGGTGGACCCATGATTGGATCACTTTCTGTATAATCATAACTATCATACACTGTGATCTTGTATTAATCCTGGAATTGCAACTCAGATGGATGGAACTAGATTTGGGTTCTTCTATCTCGTTCACATGATCGTGTAATGTGCAACTCTAACCATGTGAGTCAATGAGTTGGAGTTGAACATGGTAGACACCATCTAATTATCGACCAATGATGTAAGTCATTTAATAGATGCGAGAGAAACCACCAATATTGTTAATGACCCTCAAGGTGCTGCAGTATAATCCATATGGTGTGAATGAATGAATTGAAGTTGAACACCAGAAAAAATATGTCTATCGAAGGCCAATAATGTAAACCTATCATCAAGAGAGAGGAAAATTGCCATTGATGTATGCAATCACCAAGGTACCAAAGTGTGAGTTTTTAAGTCAACTTCCTGGATAATGAGTTGATGTCAAAAGGAAGAAACTCGTTGCAAGAGGGCCTTGATGTATCCCCCATCAATGACACAAAATGAGTATCATGATTTGAGATAGAATAATGATGATATGGAACTGGATCATGAACAATAGACATGGAATGAAGACTTAAGACTATTGTAGCAGATATTGACTGAATGAATTCTCTTGAACACATCAGAGGCACTGAATGGAGTTGGAAACATTGACCCAAAACAAAAAATGGAGGCTTTGAGAAGGTATGATGAACCAAAAGACAAGAAAATTTCCCAACCTAACAGCCACAAAGATGAAGTGGAAGAGTGTCATGTTCAAGAGAAACTCACTGCCATTAACAAGTGGAGTACCCTATTTTCCCAATTTTTCCAACCATTTTTGGTCAGTACCTCTTTATCTTTTAACAATATTGAGGAGGATAATATATGATTGATTTGTAAATTCATCCTTCAGATGAATCCCTTCGAGTATAATTAACGAACCCCGAGAAGGAGCCATTTAGTCCCTCATGATCGAAGAGTTCATCACTGTCTGATTTTTTAATGAGCCTAGTGAAGGTCTAACTCGACATATTTTTCATGTTTAGAAAGTTTAAAAAAGAAGCGAAAAACAAAAATCCAATATTCCCTTTTGTAGATAGTCTCTTGAGTCCGGAAAGGCAGAAAAAAATACTCATGAGAACCTCTTAGCCATGTTTGACTAAGGTATTCCTTTTTCGTAAATAGTCTAGCTCAATTTGGAAAAGGGTTAAACTTATGCTAAGTATATGTCTTTTCATTTACTTTAATGAGTCCAAAAATACAAATGCTTGACAATATTTTCATATTTAGGGGGTCTGCAAAGAGCTGAAAGAGGACTCCTTTTGGAGGAACGAGTGGTATAAAGGGTAGCAACTAGTTCGGTCAGGATGTAATTGCTCAAAACACATAGAGGTCAAGAGGTAGGCTAATAAGACCACTCATCGCAACAGTTCCTCAGGAAAGGGTAAAAAAACAAAGTGAAATCATATGATTGGCCAAGTAGATGGAGACGATGGAAAGAGAAAACCAAGGCTCATCTAGCAGAAAAAGGATGATAAAAATGGAAAACATAAGGGATAGGATGAGAATGGTTTCATTTTTACATAAGATCTAAACATGAGAAACTATGATTGAATTTGGTTTCACTTTCACACAATATTTAAACAAAGAAAAACTATGCTTGAAATCGGTTTGCATGCCCCCAACATAATGACTCGATTCGAGGTACATGCCCCGCAAGCTTCATTTCGTGCACCTAAGTAGACTATTGGTTACCAACACGTGGATGGAATGAAGGTTCATTTACAAGATCAAGTGAAAGGCTTGACTGATAATTTACAAGATATAATCAAATACTCGAATTGGAAGGGGATCTATTTCATTTTTTAACGATCTTGACATAGGAAAAGAACTATGCTCATAGACCTTGTTTCATTTTTTTAAGGAGATTGAAAAAAGAAAAGGAATTCTTCTCCAGGAACCTTGTTTCATTTTTTAAGGATCTTTACAAGAAAAGGAACTATGCCCTAGGGACCTTGTTTCATTTTTTATTGAGCTTGACACAAGAAAATGAACTTTGCTCATAACACCTTGTTTCATTTTTTAAGGAGCTTGACACAAGAAAATGAACTTTTCTCTGAGACCTGATCATGGCTCCCAAAAGGCCATGGCTTCCAAGAGGTTCTCATCAGATGGAATAACAATGTTGTGGAAGGCTTCAAAGGATCTAATGGAAAGATCATACCCTAGTGCTCCTAGTACATGATGCACTACATCACCGACTAGATCATCAGTTGATGCAGGCATGGAGCAGGTGGCCACATAATTAACCTGTGGTGGAGGAGATACCACTTACAAATAAGGACCATTTAGGGAAGATGTTTGATTAGGAGTTAAATTAGGACTAACAATGAAAGCTGGTCAATGGTCACGATCCTTACTTCATGCAGGAAACATATTACACGAAAGAGTGAAGAGACAATAGCTCCCATGTCGTAAACATAGTCACACCCAAGGAGTAAATTAAAATCCAAAGGGCCTTGGACTATCATCACATATTTGTAGACAATCCTTCCTCCCAAAGTAATAGGGAACTGAGGAAGGATCCTTAACAGTCGACTGGTTCCTCTATTAAAAGCCAACAAATTTTGGGTGACGGGTACAAGCTGCTGAGAACCTAAAGCTTACCAAGTAGTTGAGGGCATAATACTAATAGATGTGCCTTCATCTATGACTGTGCCAGGCACGTGCATATTATAAGCCTGTACTATGATCTGGAAGGGCATGTAAGGAGGAGGATGATATCCTGGCAGTCGACTCTAATTAAAGGAAGTAACCATACTACTTGGAGGGGTTGCCCTGGAAACGAGAGAACTCCCCCCTTGCACTGTGGGAACTAGAGAACTCCTACCTTATGTATTAGAATCTGAAGAAATGAGAAGAACCTGAGTAGTATGAGACTCGCTCTTTACGGGAAAGGTACTATCAATTGAAGCTGGATTCGAGTCAACTATTTTCTCAACCAATGGTTGGTCAGAAACAGACTCATGGGATTCACGTTCAGATAGAGTGGGAGTGATGTGAGTCTTGTGGACCATACTTCTAATACCTTATGAATATGAGGACAATCTCTAAGAAGGTGGTCACCCTTACAAATCATGCAAGGGAATTTAACTTTGCAGATCTGATTGGAAGATTTGTCCATACCATTTACATTGGTAGAAATGGTTGCTTGGTTTCCCCCCTGCTTATTTTGCTGCTTCTTCTTCTTCTTCTTCCATTTCTTATTCTTTTTAACTTCTTGGTTAATAGAACCAAGACTTTCACCAGGCGATGAGGAAGAAAGGGATGAAGAAACAACAGGTGAAGAATGTAACAAACTTGGTGAAAATTCCATGTAATAAAAGTTAATAAAGGCAAAATAATGACCACAGTTGATGGGACATGTATTCCAAGATGAATGTTGGGAAAAAACATAGTGATGGGGATCACTTGTGATTGATTAATGGCTAAGGAAATTGGCAAAGGCAATGACAAAGGCTTTGGAAAGGAAAAATGGAATTTTGGCACATTTATTTATGAAAATAATGGAAATTAGGAGAAAAGGGAGGTGAAAGGTCACAGGTTGCACATGAGGATGAAAATGAAGGAAAATAATGGAAAATGAAGAAAATAGAGGCCTCATTAATAAAAAGGCTTCTGAGGATCAGTACATAGACTTTTGTCAGTTCAGTTTTGGAGCTCTCTCTCTATTCTCTTTCTCTCATACTCTCGGACACTTAGAGTTTCTTGGATAATTCTTGGAGGAGTGTGGCATACTTGGATTTTTGCAGCAAGAAGGAAAATGAAGAGTATGAAATCATAATAGGACATCGAAATCAACAACTACAATAGGTTTTTCTTGCGGGTGTCAAGTTACATGTATGTTTTCATCACTAGTTTGGGCATGCTTGGTAAATGCATGTAGTTTATTAGTCCTGATCTGTGATTGGCATGGAATATTTCCTGGATTGACAATGGATTTGCCTAGCCTTTCCATTTCTTGGATAGCTGTTAGGGCCTAAAGCTACCTCAAGCTGAGAAAGGCATGATCTAGGGTAACATCAAACCACGCTTAACCTGGTAGCTAGCCCTACCAGGTCAGGAGAGGGCTCTCTCCTTGTCAATCTTAGGAAAATATCGCAAATAAAGCTTGAGATGAATGATGTAAAGAATAATTTTAGGCTAGGTATATGCTCAGAGGATTTTGATTGAATTTTATGTTGGTTTGCTGGCTCAAATGTGAAAGGTAGATTTGGGTCCGGGGAATGGACTTAGTTTTGCAGAGTTTTCTGTGGGACGAGGTAGGCAAATGATTTAGTACTTTAAATTGAATGAGATGGAGAGCCTTAAGACTGGTGAGGAGTTGGAGAGGGCATGAGAGTCTCAGGAGTCCTCTTCAAACAATAGAAAACATAAAAAACTAAAGAAACCCTAGGTAGAGCACTGCAACATCAATGATTTCTAACTTTATCCTTGTTTCATTTAGTTCAACTCTAATGGCATACATAAACACATGTAAACTTGAATTACAGAAGAATAAACAATACTAAATCAACTTGCCACAAGAATCCCACAAAATGCTACAAACCCTGGTCTATTCCTTTGCCAAACTGTAGAGATGAATGTACAATGCTGCTCAAAGCTTTCACAAGAGTCCAACCTTGACAAATGACTAAAAAATTACTAGATATAGGAAAAAAACAACTCATGCTATGCTTTAGGGGTCGAATTCATGAGTTTAGGAGTTTTTCTAACAAGATCTAAAGTAAGAACTGAAAAATAGGCAGTGGAACAACTTGCCTCTAAAATCTAGGAAATTGATTCATTCAGTTCAAAACTACCTTTTTATGATGTATCTACCTCCATGAGTGAATTTTCAACATTTTTACATCAAAGTCCATCAAGTTACATCAAATTACATCATGAGTTTGACCATGAGAGAGAAAAAAGTCAAACTGATAAAAACTAGGCGAAAACAGAGTTTTTTTGGCAAAAATGACAAATTTTCATCCTGTGCGCCACGCCACTGTCCCTGTGTGTAGCTCCTTTTTGCAGCTGATTTGAGAGGGCTTCCTGTGCACCAAATTTGCCTTAAGTGGGTTTTTTGGGAAGGATTATCTGTTTTCTTTCCAGAACAAGTGAAATTTCTAAATTTGGTGTCCATTTTCCCCTCCAAAAGTGAGTTCTCCCAACACTGCTTCTTGTGTGGCCAAAAAGGGGGAGAAAGGGCATTTTTGAGATGTTTTTGACCCTTTTGGAAGCTCAAAACTTGAAAAAAATTTCTAGTAATTTCTAGGCATTCATAATTTTGCATGAGGAATCCAAAAATGTAGATTTTTCCTCCAGAGAAGGTCTCTAGCAAAAGCGAGCGCCGGGTGGCGCTACGCACCAGGCAGAAAAACATGTTTTTTTCTTCAAAAATTCAAAATTGACAAAAAGTGTGCCAAATTTCTTGAAATTTGGGCTGAATAACCTGCATCAAGTACTATGTTGGGTTAAAGAATCCCCAACCAAGATTTTGAGTCTATCTTGGTCTTTCTTCCTCCTTAAAGTTTTCCTCAACTTAGCCTTTAAGGTCCTTATCCTCGCTTTGCAAATATTGTTCCTTGCCAAATAGTGATAGGCCATGTGCCTCAACATATTTTTCTCTTTGTTGGCTTTCTCCAACAGCTTCTTCAAGTGCATGTTTTCCCTTTCTAGCCAAGACTCCTGATCAACATCAAACTATTGCTCAAGCGATGTCAATTTGACTTTCCTCCTCTGCTTGCCAGTTTTCCCTTATAGTTTACAACTCCATGATCGTCTGCTAATTCTCCAGCTGCTTGTTCCTTTGCTCAAGGTAGTTTATAATCCACTTATCTCTTTCTAGGTTAAGAGCTAAGGCATGAATGTCAACTTCTTATTCCTAAATGATCTCTTTGAGTTTTGAGCTTTGGGAGCCCAAATCAGTGTCCTCATCCTGAATGAGAATGAAATCTCTCTCTTGACCTTCAGAAGGCCCTTCATCATGCACTAGTTGTTTACCTTTATCATGTACATGCTTTTTTGTTGAAGGAAACGAGACCCCTTCCACCCCGGGTGGAGATAGTACTCGTTTTGCTACTGCAAATAGACTCCTTGTCCCCTTTTGATAAGTGATGAATATTGGCACACTGGTGGTTTGAGTCTCATGCACTTCTTGCTGATGTGAAGGCCCTCCTACCTCATGAAAAACTGATGGGGTCACTTGAGGACTTGTGAAAACTTCATGTGAAATGAAATCATCCCATGAAACATTCAACAAACTCAGCTGATGCAAAACCACAATCTTGATCAATGCAAAGTGATAAATGCTGTTGTACTGTTGATGAGGAGGCTTTCTTTTCACTAATGTGGTCATTTTCTCAATATTCTGGCACATGAAATAGGGAAGTTCATCATCCTCACCCTAGTGAAATGCATCAATAATCTTATATGGTAGGTGTACAAGTAAGAAAATCTGCCTTCACAGCTGAAATATTTTATTAAGAGCTTCATGAGTGGAGCATATGTGTCTTGTAGGTATCTGAAAGGGATTATTATGAGCTTCATGAGTGGAGCATATGTGTCCTGTAGGTATCTGAAAGGGAAGTCCCTACTGATTTGCTTCTGATAGCCAGCCTTGATATAATGCTCATAATGTTCTTTGTCCACCAGCTGTCCCTTGTTCCACTGTTCGCTCACATTCGGAATACCTGTTGCTTCAACTATAGTTTCAAGTGTCAAAGTGAATGTAACACCTACCAAATTGAGCTGGCCATTGTGAAGATGGAGGACAAATAATCTAGCAAGCTCGTGGTGGTATTTGACTCTTTCCACCATCTCCCAAAACTGATAGCAAGGCTGATGTTTGAAACATGCTACAGCAAGAGGACAAGCCAATAGCTCTGTAAGTGTAGTGGGCTCCTCCCGGATGTGTTTTCCTCCCTTGTGAGGTTTTCTTAATGCATGAATTTCTTGGGAGGAATCACTCACTGTTTCCTCATCCCTTTCATAAGGTGAGTCTGTTTCCATGTTTGCCACTGTATGGTGTTTCAATGATGAGTATGAAGAGATTTTAAATGAAGGATAGTTGTTTGCTGTTTAATGAAAGGGATTGATGAGTGGGACTGTGAATGAGGGATTTGTGCTGACTGTAGGGTTTTTGGGAGTAGTAGGGTTTTTGGGAATGCCAATTAGGGTTTGGGAATAGTGGAATTTTGTGTTAGGTATTAGGGTTTTGGGAAGAGGGGAGTAGGATGAGTGGAAATGAGAGGGGAAATGGGAAATGAAATTAGTGAAATGTAGTGAAGGGGATGTGAAAATGAGGTAGGGAAATAAACATCAATAGGCCAAAATTGTAAACCCTACACAGTTTTTTCAATTTGACTATGCAACAAACTAGGGTTTTATCTTTCACCTATTGAAACACCATGAAAGCTGACGAAAGCTCTTGCAAAGGCACTTAGGAAGTTTCCACTTACTTGAGGAATGGAGATTGCAAGTTTCAAAGTTAAATGAGGTTGATTGGATGAAATTAGGTCTTGGAGGGCAGGTGCGCTGTGCCCAGACATAGGTGCACTGTGCCGACCAGGTGCACCACGCCCGTTCAAACTTTAATGTGTTTTCTGAGCTTCTATGCGCCGCACCGACCAGGTGCACCGCGCCTCAACCCAGGTGTGCCGTGCCAGGAACTTTGCATAGTTTTGCTGTAAATTTTCTCCTTTGGCCTCAAATCACGATTTGCTCTGGTTTCTTTCACTTCTTTAGGCACAAATGAATTCTTCAACATGAAAAACACTTTATATACCCATGACTTTAATTTTTCACTTAAAAAAAACCCACTTTTCTAAAGTTTGCTTTTCACTTGTTCTTTAAAACTTTGTTTTGGCAGTTTGACTTGTTTTTTGACTTTGATGGACTAATGCTTTGAATTTTTGACTCTTTTGCAGGAGTTGAAGTGCAGGAGCTTGGCAAGGTGACCAACGCTGCATTTCCGGACTTATTACATATAGGAAGAATATAAATTACATGAAAATTATATACATAGAAGAAAAACTCTGTTTTCCTCAAAACAGGGTTTTGAGGAAAAATCAATTATTGAGAATGTCATTATTGAAATTTTTGATGCTGAGACCTTATTTGACCTCCTCATGTGCCTGCTGACCATTATCGAGCTTTTACAAGACTTTAATGACAAACCATAGACCTAATGAGACCTAAAGACTTTAAAAATGGCTTTTACAAATGTAAAGACAGAAAATGACTATAAATGACCTGAATTTGTGAAAATAGGCTAGCAGGTAAGGACCATGAGGGAAAATTGATAATATTCCACCGCCATTAGATGATCCATGACCTGAATGCAGCTGATCGAATGAGACACCTAAAATGCAATGCAACAAGAGAATTTTGATCACTGATGGAGGGATGAAGATACCGACACTAACATTGGCTCCAATGGGGATGGTAGCTCCTTGGAGGTGCCAAGAAATACAGATCTATGGAAAGCAGACAATGCTTTCTTCCATTGGGCTATGGAGTCAATAACTTAAACAAACCAAAACCAATATCCTGACTCAAAACTGACTCAATTTTAGGACTGAAGTCTGACTCAAAACTGACTCAATTTCAAGACTAAAATCTGACTGAAAACTGACTCAAACAATCCACACCAAAGCTGAAATCAGACCTTCAGTTTTATAGCCTTCACTTTGAGCCCCAAACTGAATGAATGATGATAGTACACACTTGCAATGAAGGAAATAAAATGGTATGTACAATGAACAATTATGACAACAGAAAATATCTCAAAGATAATACCGTTTTAGCAATCGACCATTGACCGGCCCACCTGGACAATCATCTCCATTCATTTCTTTTAGCAGAAAAGCATTTTGACCCCGATATGCAACAATTCTGAATGGTCCTTTCCACAGATTCTCGAACTTTGCCATGCTTGCCTTTGTCTTCGTTTCTAGCATCCCACTTGAGCACTATTTCTTCAATATGAAATTTATCTGACTTTTCCTTCTGGTCATAGACTTTCTTGATTCTCTCTTGCAGCTTGAAGGTATTATGGAAAACCTCCTCTCTTCTCTGCTGTAAATGGATCATTTGGTTCATCCTTCGCTGAAAATGATCCTCTTCACTGCCAGTTTCCTGCAGAAGTTTTACCACCGGGACCGCGAGAGATGTTGGGAACATCGTGTCAACACCATATACTAGATCAAACGGAGACATGCCAATTGATTTCTTATGACTTACTCTATCCACCCAAAGTGCATTAACAAGCTTTTTGTGCCAGCTCTTTTTGTTTGTTTCCAACAACTTTTTGATTATGTTAACCAATGATTTCTTTGAAGGTTCCACCAATCCATTACCTTGTGGATAGTATGCAGTTGAATTCCCCAAGGTAATTTGATATTTATTACAAAAATCAATCATCCTTTTAGATTTAAAAGCTGTTGCATTATCTGTAATTAGCTTGTTAGGACAACCGAAACGTGACAAAATATTATTTTCGAGAAACTGAATTATTACCGTATTAGTGGCTTACCGAGTGGGGATGGCCTCAATCCATTTTGTAAAATAGCCCGTCGCTGTCAAGATCCACTTATGCTGAGCTGAAGATGTATGGTGGATCTCTCCAATAAAATCAAAGCCCCACTACTGAAACAGAGCAAGCACTTCAACCGGTTTGAGAGTTAGTGGCTGTAATTTTCTCCTTCCCTAAAATAATTGACATTCGTGGCAGCTTGTAACAATTTTATACACATCAACAAAGAGGGTAGGCCAATAGTACCCTACTTTCAATTTTTTTTTTTTTTTTTTTTTTTTTTTTTTGGGCAAAAGGCTAAACTATTTGTATTAAAATAAAAAAGAAGAGTATGTACAAGAGGTCGAAACCTCTGAGAGCGCATGGACAACTCTCTGACAAGAGATACATACCATTACTGGTAATAACATTGACATTTTACTGTATCTAGAAAACCATTTACAGTCTATAGAAATTGACAAAAATGCCTGTAAATGACTGAAACTGAAACTGATGCTGACAATACATGAAACTTGCTGACTAGACCAACCAGAAATAAACAAGGTGGAACCAGGATGAGAGGACACGCGTCCAGCAACCGAGCAGGTGGCACCGACAGAGCAAAGGTGGCGGAGGATAGACGTCCGAGAACCAGTTACATGCTGGACGATGGTGGCAAGCAGAGCGGAAAGAAAACTGGTGCTGAGACACCCGTGCCCAAAACCAGGGCCGAAGCGACCATCGAAGGTCATCGAGCCAGGAGCAAAAAAACCAAAAAACCAGCAGCGAAAGCCAGAACCTTACTCTTTACCAGAACCGCCCGCCACCTTGTCTTCCTCAGCCTTCTGCTTGGCAACATTCTGCTCTGCTTCCCACTCCGCCGCCTCTCTCTCAGGGTCAGGAAGAAAATCGATTTCCATGCCGCATGGAATATCCTCCAAACGCAGAAAACCCGGAGGGAGAACAGGATACAGCCTTCCGCCAAAGAAACGCTCAGGCATCTTTTCTTCCTCAGGTACATTCTTAGCCTTGGAACTGGAAATTTCCATGTCAATTAAGCTACAGATTTCCCTTAAGGCTTCGTTCTGTTCCTTGGCATGAATGCCAGTACTATCTTCTTCTGGCTGGCTCTGGGTGGAAGGCTGGTAGGAGCTATCCTCCTAGCTGCTACCCTGAGGGCTTCTGTTGGAGCTTTGCTCCTGCATTTCATAAATTCCCTTCCCCTTACCCTCTGCATCTTCTTCCTCTGTGAAGACCACCGTGATCAGAGTAGAGACAATCGGTCTATTAGTGCGCCGGATGTAATGAAAAGTTACCATCTGGACCGAATTGTCCGTGTCTGAATCAGAATCGACATAGCCCGGGGAGCTGGGCGAAGCGACTGTCAGCGGAGAAACTCTGCACGGGCTATGAACGCCCCGACCACCATGTTTTTTGCCCCTGCGCGGGGAAGCATGACCCCGAATCGGCATATTGAGCCTACCGAAATGAAGCACAGTCCTCTCAGAGATGAAAGGAGACAGAGGAGGCCAGCTATGACTCTGAGCTATGCCTCTGAAACGCGAATGCGTTACCCTGACACTCCTGCACTCAACCCATAAACCCACATTCTCCTGCAGTGCAGAGCTTAAATTCTTAACCTGTTCAGACAGGCGGATACCCCTTAAATCCTTGTTCTTGAACATTCTGGCGGCACCTACCGTGAAGACTTGGTAGCTCGGGCAGAAAGGATGGCAATGAATGCCATTGAAGGTGTATTTAATGACCTTCATTAATCACCAGACTTCCGACCTGAGGGCGCCGCGTGCCGGTCACGTGGCATGCCATTTGCATGGTGTCACCCGCATCCGGGACCCTACTTTCAAAATTTTATTTGCCGTTGTCTTCCAAAATAGATGACCTCCACAATCCCCCTTGTGAAAATCACCCATGACCCGTTTTGCTTCTTCCTCAACTAAACAATTCAGCAACATATCTATAGGATCTTTCCAATACAATGCAGTATTCATAATACAAAATTTTGCAGCCTTTAATTTCAGAGTTCTACTTTTATTTTTAGCCATTCCCGGAGGCGGTGAAAGATTTTGGAGCACATATACATTATCGAAATACCAAGGGGAATGAATAAAAATTTCTGATACTTGAACAGGTGAGTTGTCCTCATCTTCTTCGGACATAGTAGCAATCAAGTTTATGTCCAAGGCATGCAAATTAGACTCCGCCATTAGTTTTTCCAAACCTTGCCCCTTGATGAGCTTTGTCGGCTTTATTTCTAGGTCATATTCTAACAAAGCTGCGATCCATTTGCCTCGTCTCCCTTCTGGATCTATCTGCACTAAAACATCTTTGACGGTTGCATTAGGAACATAGGAAAGAATATGAGAATGCAAAATATATACTCAGAAATATTTTACAACTTTCACCAAGACAAGAGCTTGCTTCTTAATAATATTATACTTTAAGGCTGCATCTCTTATTGTTCTGCTAAAAAAAGGCAATTGGCTTCTCAAGTTGGTCCCTTTTCTGCATTAAGATCGCTGCCATAGTATGCTCTGAAGTGAATGAAAATAAAATAAAATCTTGGGAATAATCGGGGTTGATCAAAATCAGAACTGAAGAAAGGGCCAAATTTACCAAATTGAAAGACTTGATAGCTTCTTCAGTCCACTTTATTACACTATCTTTCTTTAACATGTTCGTGATTTCCATCAAATGTTCTGCTAGATTTGGCACAAAATGATGTAAGAAATTCATCTTACTGTTGAATGCTTGGGTCTCCTTTTTACTACTGGGAAAATCAATTTTCAGAATAGCTTCCACTCGAGCAGGATCGATGCGGATACCCTCCTTGGATATAATGTGATCGAGAAGCTTTCCTTCATCCATGGTAAACAAACTCTTTTTCGGATTAAGAGATATGCCATATTTTCTACACCGCTGAAAAACAATCTTCAAATGGTAAAGATGTTCCTCATCTAAATTAGAGAAAAATGTCAAATCATCAAGATAAACTCTAAAAGTACATCTTTCTCATTTGCAAAGGCGATATCCATAGCCTGCTGAAAAGTTGCACCAACATTCTTTAGACCGAATGGCATCTTGGCATAATGAAAAGTCCCCCAGGGAGTGGTGAATGCCATTTTGTCTGTATCATCCTCATGGACCAAAATCTGATTGTATCCGAAATACCCATCGAGTAGCGACATGCGAGATGTCCCAACCACTCTTTGAAGTATGTGGTCCATCTTTGGCAACGGATAATTATCTTTCAAAGACACCTTATTCAAATTTCTGAAATCAATGCATAATCTAATCTCACTTGTCTTCTTTCGCATGGGCACCAAATTGGAAATCCGTTCTGAAAATCTGATTGTAACGATTATACCATCCTTATATAATCGATTCACCTCCTTCTCTATGGATGGCAGCAACTTAGGATTGATCCTCCTTAGCTTTTGGCGAAATGGATTTTGGTTGGCTTGATTGGAATGACGTGCTGAATTATACTTTTATTGTACTCCAAATCTGAATAGTCCCATGCAAATACATTAGTAAATGAAGATAATAAACTAATGTACTTTGGCTTTACCTGAGGAGGCAATGCCTTTGAAAAATTCACCATCTTTGGATTTTCTGCTGTTCCAATATTCACGTCTTCAACTCCCTTTTCAGTCGGAATCAAACTTGGTTTCCGGGCTACATCATCTTGGTCAAATAATTCCTCTAAAGGTATGAGGCCTTTAGGGATGACATTGTCTTTCAGCTGCAAAACTTCCATCTGATTTACTTCTAAGTCTGGTTCGCCATTATCTTGCTCGACATCTATAGAAGTATCTTGATATTTACCTTTATTTCGCAGAAAATCTTCAATCTCCTTATCATCTTGAAACACTTGCCAATATCTTTGGTTATGAGGGACAGCTGGGCGATGTTTCACATGAATTTTAAACTTATTGTTTGAATTCATTGGAATCTTCAAGTTACTTGCTGCTGTTGCAAGGGAATCTGCAATAACATTCTGTGCACGTGGAACACACGTCAAAGTAAAATCTGGAAACAACCTCAAAATTTCTAAAACCGCATTACGGTAAGCCCTCATTCGAGGATGCTTTGCTTGGTACTCTCCCTTGACTTGCTTGATTACTAATTCGGAGTCGCTATAAACTGAAATTCTTTTTGCATTCAACTTTTTGAGGATTTTCAAGCCTACAATTAGTGCCTCATATTCTGCTTCATTATTAGAACAATCAAAAGCCAACTTGTAGGAACAAACTCTTACATTACTCGGGACCTTATTTGGTGAGAAAACAGGGCTGCGTATCCAAATACCAATTCCAACACCTTCCCTACCTACTGCTCCATCAAAGTCCATACTCTAGAAGCCAGCTTCCTCTTCCAAATGCTGAAATTTTGCCTGTTTTTCTACCTTTGGCTGCTATCCATATTTTTTTTGCTGCTGGTGGAATGTTGACTGCTCAGCAGTACTTTCAAGCCTTTGCCTTTCTTGATGAAGTACAACTCTGAAATTTTCTGTAATCTCGGGTATATCTTCAACTTCAACTAATTGACTATTTACATCATTGAAACCACTATTAGAATAAAGAACAAAAGACTCTAAATCTGTATGTACATAATTAATTGGATGATTCATAGGTTTCTCCTTGTTCGTGATCATGTACTTCATCTTTTTCTCTCTATATAACTTCCTCATTTGACCAAACACAGAAATAGTAGCATAGGTGAAATCTAATTGCAATGACCCTTTGAGTTTTTCACCCCATGATCTAGATAGAAGCATGCCAAATCCAGGGGGAATGTCGGCCACAACTACATCCATAAGAACATTTTTCGCTGGAATCTGATCCAAACTGACAACCAAATCTTTAATGAGACCAATATATCTTACTCTACTAGAATCAAAGGAATAAAGGTCATGATACTTTCGAGTGATGCCCAAACCCAATTTCTCCATGGTTGCCTTTGGCATGAGGTTATGAGTTGCTCCTGAATCAAACATGGCATTGTGCAAAACATAATCATGCAATCTAAGGCTGATGTAAAAAGGAGCTGCATTACTATCCTCAGATTGACCTTCTAATGTCGGACCAAAGATAAGTTCAGGTTGGTTATCTTCTACATTTACCATATCAGACAAAGGATCTACATTCAGAATCTTAGCCACTTGACCTTTATAACTGCTGTTCTTCATTAATTCAGTCAACGGTATTGACACTTTTAACTTAGAAATTTCATTTTCTAAGCTAAAGGCTGTAGTTTTCTCTACCTCTTTGACTGGAGCATCTTTCTTTTCAGTTTTCTCCTTTGTTGCACTTGGCTGATTTGAATTTTCGTTTGCTAATTGCACTTTACTAGGAGTAGGGTCTGCTGGCTCCTTTCCCTTTTTCTGCACATTTGGAGAGTCATTCTTTGGTGGTGCTGCTTCCTTCCTTTTTTGAATTGGATTGATAGGAACATCCATACTCCTGAGTGAGTATTGCCTTTGCTGCGCTGTCAATGCATTCATGTACCCTCTTTGATATTCATCTGATTCCTCTTCTAGGACTGTTTCATTTGCCAATATAAAATCTTCATCCTTTTGGACAGCTATACTTTCTAAATACTCTTCATCTTCGATGATATAAATTGGAAAATCATCTGGTGTAAAAAAGTGATTCTCTTCTCCAACTGGGGTCTCACCATCTTCTGATTAAGTGCCATGAACATGGTTCTGCTGCAATGGTGTTTTGACTTGCTGTTGAGCTGATGGATCTTGAGCTCTTTGCTCCCGTTGCTTGATTCTAAATTGTGGTTGCTCCTGACCACAAAAATTTGGATTTCTAACTTGTGTCTCGGGCTTATCAGCAATGGTGAATCTATCAAACATCTTCTCAATCTTTTGGAGCAAATGATCTGAAGTAGAAGATTTTTCTTTTATAGTCACCTTCTTCTCGGTCTTTATTCTAGCTCTCTTAGCTAACAAATTTTCTTCAACACTTACTGCAATTTTCTGCATGTCCTCCAATGTAGCCGAGTCTCTTTCTCTCAACTGATATGCCATATCGGGATCAAAACCATCAGGAAATTTGATCAAAGCCAGCTCCATAGGTGGCTTGATGTCAGCTATAATGGCATTATAAACAATATTGAATCTAACAAAGTAATCTTGGACACTTTCACCGACATTTCTCTTTATGTTCTCATACTCGAAAAGGATTTGAAGAGGATTTTTCTTTACCTCCCAACGATCCAGAAATTGTCTTTGAAGTGCTTCCAATGAATTGATTGTTCAAGCCGGCAATGCTCTGAACCACTTTTGGACTTCGCCTCCAAAAGTTTGCACAAATAATCTCATTGTTAGATTCTCTACATTAATCTCATGGAGATCAAAGAAATCACTCATCTGATCGACATGTTGCTGTGTTGTGACTCCTTGAGAAGCATAAAAAAATGGGATCTTGCTTTGATATTCAGCGAGCATGTTATCCAAGTTTTGTGGCAAACCAAGAGGTGCATATCTGGCAGCCATTGCTCGAGGCAGATTTACAACTGGTCTTGGGGATGTAGGAGGAGTTGGAATGACTGGTGTATGAGGTGTTGAAGGGGGTGAAGAAATTCTTGATGTTTGAGGTGTAGAAGGAGTGGATGGAGGTGAAACCACTGTAGATTTCTGATCAAAGATGGTGCGCTGCAAGGGAATGGTGGAAATAAAAGAAGTTTCAGTAGGAATTTCTGAATTAGATACAACATCAGATGAACCAAGAGTAGCAGATGCAGATTCCAAGAGTAGCCACAATTGAAGTTTGAAGATTCAAAATATAAGCGTCAGTTGATAGATTTGCTCTTTCAGTTTCAAGATCCTTTAGAAACTCGGGATTTAGTGCAGTAGCACCAATTGCACTTTCAGACTTAGTCTCAAACAAAGATAGCTCAAAATTTTCATCAAATGGAAGATCTTCAAGATATTCAAAAACAACTAGGCATGAACGATACCTAAACACAGGAATCACAGAACTTTCTTGGCGGAGAATTCTTGGAATGAGATTTATGTTTTCATACACGGGAGGGGGATCCGGATCAAGATTTGGTCTGATGTATCATCTGGAAGCCAGTGTGTTGAATTATTCTCAAAAATCAAATTGACATTACAATCTTGTCAGCCTACTAAATTCTAAACTCATCATCCAAAAATCTAAAATTACTTGATGTACTGGGGCAATTTGCAAGTCATATGTTTAGCTTATAAGACTAGACCAGAGATTGACTGAAGCAACTTTTATCTTCTTATGCACTCGCAAAGCAATTTGCAGTTCGAAGGCTTCCTGGCATAACTTCAGGCTCCGTCTGTAGTTTATAAAGCAAAGAACACTAACAAACAAATAAGCTTTTCTTTCCCAGTATGGTCGCCACTATGTTAGGGCCTAAATCTACCTTAAGCTGAGAAAGGCAGGATCTAGGGTAACATTAAACCACGCTTAACCTGGTAGCTAGCCCTACCAGGTCGGGAGAGGGCTCTCTCCTTGTCAATCTCAGGAAAATATAGCAAATAAAGCTTGAGATGATTGATGTAAATACTAATTTTACGCTAGGTATATGCTCAGAGGAGTTTATTGAATTTTAGGTTGGTTTGTTGGCTCAAATGTGAAAGGTAGATTTGGGTCTGGGGAATGGACTTAGTTTTGTAGAGTTTTCTATGGGGAGAGGTAGGAAAATGATTTAGTACTTTAAATTGGATGAGATGGAGAGTCTTAAGACTAGTGAGGAGTTGGATAGGGCATGAGAGTCTCAGGAGTCCTCTTAAAATAGTAGAAAACATAAAAAACTAAACAAACCCTAGGTAGAGCACTGCAACATCAATGATTTCTACCTTTATCCTTGTTTCATTTAGTTCAACTCTAATGGCATACATAAACACATGTAAACTTGAATTACAGAAGAAAAAACAATACCAAATCAACTTTCCACAAGAATCCCACAAAATGCTGCAAACCCTGGTCTATTCCTTTGCCAAACTGCAGAGATGAATGTACAATGCTGCTCAAAGCTTTCACAAGAGTCCAACCGGTACAAATGACTGAAAAAATACTAGATATAGGCAACAAACAACTCATGATAAGATTTATGGGTTGAATTCATGAGTTTATAAGCTATTACAACAAGATCTAAACTAAGAACTGAAAACTAGGCAGTGGAATAGCTTGCCTCTAAAACCTAGGAAACTAATTCATTCAGTTTCAAAACTACCTTTTCATGATGTATCTACCTCCATGAGCGAATTTTCAAAATTTTTACATAAAATTCCATCAATTTACATCAATTTACATTGTAATTTTGACCACGAGAGAGAAAAAAAGTCAAACTGAGAAAAAAACTGGGTGAAAAACAGAGCTTTTTGGAAAAATGACAATTTTTCATCTTATGCGCCGCGCGACTATCCCTGTGCATAGCACCCTTTTGCAGCTGATTTTTGAGGTCTTCCTGTGCACCAAAATTTCTCCAAGTGGGCTTGTTGGAAAGTTCTGTCTGTCTACTTTCCAAAACAAGTGGAATTTCTAAATTTGGAGTCCATTTTCCCCTCCATAAGTGGCAATAGTACTTGTTTGGCTGCTACAAATAGCCTCCTTGTCCCCTTTTGGTAAGTGAAGAATACTAGCACATTGGTGGTTCGAGTCTCACGCACTTCTTGCTGATGTGAACCCAACAAAGATGCTCTCCCAACAAAGATAAAGAGGAGCGTGGATCAAACACAGGACCCGACAAAGATATAGAGAATCATTGATCGAACACAGGACCCGACAAAGATATAGAGAATCATATATTCAGTGTGACCCTCTCCAAAAAAAGATACAGAGGAAAGTGGATGGAACACACGACCTTCATATATTTAGT
>APFE030413477.1:0-34250 GCA_000404065.3 Pinus taeda | reverse complement strand
TGTGCAATCATAAAGCATAAATTATACATTATAATTTATTACACTTAAACATTAAGATTTAATTTACATCACATTACTCATGAATGATCACATAATGAAAATAAAAATATCGGAATATCCAAAAGCAACCTTTATTATATATCCAAATCTCAAAATCAGCCTTTATTTATATTAATATATGAGGTTGCAAGTACAATAAAGACTATAAGGCTGTAAGAGAGAGATCCAAATCAGGATTTTTTGCATCTACATCCCATTCTTTAGAAGGACCATTGTTGTATTGGGAGTCTCCTCCTACATAGTTGAACGACCTTAGTGCTCTTGATTAAATACACGTTCCATACCCTAGTACCCTACATGATCTTGATTATTGGGAGTTTCCCTTGCATAGAGGGCTTGGTTCTCTTGATTAAAATACAAGTTCCACACCCTAGTACATGATAAAATCCAATGGAAACATTGCAATCCCTCCAATCCTGAAATCCTGAAAAACAAATAAGTCCGCTGGATTTTGAGTGAGATCTAAAATTCTACTTTCTCCATATGAAATCCAATGAGGGCGAAACCACTCTCAAACATCCTGAGTCATTTCATGGTAATGTTAAAAATTTAAGTAAAAGTGATATTCTCCTTTATTTTTCATTTTCATTTTCATCCTTTTACTTTAAGAATTTAACATTACCATGAACTGATATCAACACTAGGGCAAAAATTCACTTTTATAACTTTAGACACGCATTTAGAAGCAACAAAAAGTCACTAACATACCCTAAAAGTAAATTAAAAAAAAAAAACACAAGTTAATGAGGAAACGTGGGTTGTACGGCCCTGAAACGCGTTTCCGGCCGTACTAGCCACGTTTCCGTTTCGGGAAAACGTGGCAATACAGTCGGAAACGCGTTTCACGGCCGTACCAAACGTGTTTCCGTGTTTCGTACCTGTTTCCGTACGGAAACAGACCTCTATACACCACGTTTCCTGCAACATAGATTGCAAGTTACAAAAACTAAAAAAATTACATACATGAGTAATATGAGAAAACACATTGAATTTTTGACAATTTAACCAACAAAAACACCATCAAATCAACTCAAAAATATTTGATAAACTAATGGGCTATCAAACCCAACCAAAAAAAAAAAAAAAAACCAAAACAAAACACATAAATTTGGTGCCCATAACGGTTTGCCGGAGAAAACTGATCCTCTCCTCCTCAGCTCTCAATGCACCGGTGGTTTTGAGTCGTTTTCTCCTCCAATCAGTGCCCAATCGACCAAGATTTTTCTCCAAGGGGACTCCCAATCCACCGCTGCCTCTGTATGAACAAATGAATAAAAAAAATCGATTTTTGGGTATTTATAACTCGCTGTCCGCTGGCACCATGATTAATTCAAGTCGAATCACAATTTTATCGTACTTATCGTGATTTTTAAAAAAAATGCGATTTTTCCCAAAAAAATGACCCCAAAAAAAACTGTCTAAAAATTGTGCGATTTTATTGGCGTTTTGAAAAAACCACGATAAAACGATAAAATCGCTTCAATTTCATTTAAAGGAATGTAAGATATGTAATTCAGTCTGCTTTGATTCTTATTTATTTTTTCCTGCCCTCTTCATAGTTCAGAACCTTGAATTCCTTCCAATAAGTAACTGGATTTTGATTGTTTTCATAATTGATTTTTTTTGTGTCAGCAATTTTTTTTCAGATCACAAGTAATTGCAAGCCAGAGCTATAAAGTCAGCAAGTGTGATGATTATGTCTGGGTGACGAAAGATGAGCTGCTGGAATATTTTGACCCAGAACAGCAACCCTTTCTGCAGAAAATGCTTATTCATTAAATTATGATAGTGAAAAGTAAGAACACTAAACCCTCCCTTGTGTTTTATGTATACATTACTTTGGTTTTCTAAATATATTTGGGGCTTGACCTCCTTTATACATACTTTTCTCGTTTTTTGTCTTTATAATCTTGTAATCGAAAAAGCTTGCAAGATAGGCAACAATCTCTTGTTATATCATGTTGCTCAGATGACCTTTTTGGTAAATGCTTTTGAGGTTAAGGACATTATGGTGAATGGTATATAGTTAATCTCTAAGGCTATGCTTTCTCAAATGGATATTAGTATCTTTCAATACCAAGTGTGCAATTTCACAAGCATGTTGCTTGTTTGTAATCAGCGTTTAATGTTTATTTTTTGACCAATGCAATGTCTACGTCCTGTCTTTTTGTTGTACGTTATTCCATCTCAAGTATTCAACATAAATTGACGTTAACTTTTAAGTTTATTCTATGCGTGTGCTTATTTTGCTGCAGGGTACGTTGCATGCGACAAGCTACTCTTCTCAACCGAAGCAGGGTTTTCAGAGGGAGGCAGATTTTATTTGTATGCCAACCCAATCTGGGACTGAATATGTTAGTTTCAAGGTTTGACAATGTGGTGCCACCCGTTGCAAAAAAAGAAAACAACATTAGGTTTTAAACATTACATTTATCATGAAGGTACTCAAAAATCAAGAGGCCTGGGGCCTGTAGGTCAGAGGCATTCCACAAGTAACCTATAGGTTTTGTAGCCCCCTTTGGTAAACATATGAACTCTTACCAGCCTTGTGAGAAGGACTGTCTTTTTTGCATGTACTACAGCTTGGGCACTGTATGTGAATGCCATTTCGGTTTTATTAGGAAAACCAATATTTTATTTTCTTCAGACAGAAGAAATTGCACATATCAAATATATAGTTAGAAGGCTTTTTGGCCTATTTTCCAAACCTGTAATGTGATCATTTAGACCCATACGTGGCCTATAATCTCTCCCTTGTTGTGCAGTTGTGTCATCTGTCTTGATCCGCTAACTTTTAACGATATTCTGTATCTCATTGCTGTCAGTTTTATGGTCCTTTTTTGTTTTAACCCAGACATATGGTTTCTTCTTCCCAACCACATTCTGCTTTATTCGCAAACATGTGAAGTTCTAGGATTCTTCTTCTATATTTCCTCAGATAAGTTTTCCATTTTACTCACTTTTTGTTTGGTTTTCTTAGAGTAGATCCTTCTCCATATCTTTCTTTGCAAGTGTAAACGCATTGTATGTATGAAAGAAGCTGTCTGGTTCTTTCATTGATCTTCTATAACCAGGTTTAAAACTGTTTTGATATACTCAGGATCTAATGGAATTTTCCTTTGTTCAGTCTTGGAAATTTCTCGGCTTGTCTTTGCTTTTTGTGCTACTTTTCGTTCATATTGCACTCCATTTGACTTATATAATTTTAATATCCGTCTCTTTTCTTTGCACAGTCTTTAGCCAGATGTCCAAGTTCAGAGCAAACTCTCCACTTCAAGGGTATATTTTCATAGTCAATCGCTTGGTGCGATGTATAAGCAGTCAAGCAGGTTGGTAATAACTTCTCCAAATCAACATTTTCACATCTGGGATACCGTGCACTCTTCATTTGTTGCTTAGCCTGGGAGACAAACGACATTTTTCTCAAATTGTTTCTAGTTTTTGTAGCCATAGACATGTCCTAGAATTCCAAGGATAGCACATAGAATTTTACTTGCATAAGAGCAGGTGTATCCGCCATGGGATTGAATCCCACTATCTGGATTCTGATATTGCATGAAAAAGCTGGCCATGACCATAATCCATGGGTCACACCTTCAAAGACAATACCCTTGTCCATCCGAGAAGTAGAAAGTCAAACAAGTAGCACAAGGGCAAGATATTCCCCTCAATTGGTTTAATTCTTGGATATCCATGTGAGAATGGTCGGAGGAGATGATTAGATTCCCATGAAGCTAATAACTAATGCCCAATACTTCATCATCTAGATATTCTTTACTAGAAAGCCAAGGTCAATAACTTGTCGCAATTTTCTATGTATTGCAAACAATACAATTTTCTTTTAGTGCAAGGGCGAGTTTTCTCTTTCCGTTATTTAAAATACTCACAAATCTTCCAGGGCACCTTCCGTTCTCCCACGTTTCATCCTTAGTGGGAGTGTAATGATCTCAAGTGTCTCAAAAGCTACAAGTTCCTATGTACCTTCACCTACAAAACTACTCACCTTGTTTGCGTCTGATTTTGGCAACAATGAAATTTGAAAGAAAAGCAGCACTGCAAAAGAAAAAACTGATTTTTATTTTATGTGTGATTTTATTATTATTTCTAATTTGATTATTATTATTATCTTATATTTCTCCTTTTTTTTATTAGTTCATCTTTTATCTTTTTATTTTTAATTTTATTTTGTTATTTTGAATTTTTCTTATTAAAATAGGGTTATGAAGAGGTATTATTGTTTTTATGGTTTGTTTAATTAATATAGGATTTAATATTAGATAATTTAAAATAAAAAAAATAGTTTAATAAATAGATTATTAATTCCATTAAAATAATAAATTGTTTATTTTAATTATTTATAGAATTCTATAACGTTCCATTTTTAATTTCATAATATTAACTTAGTGATTGTTAAATTTTTCACTGTTGCATCTCTACTATAAATATTTGATCTGTCGATCTTGCTCTTCAACTTTGTCTTGATGATGAACCTTAGTAGGGGTTCGAAACTCGTCGACCATAAGTTGTCAATGTGATTTTTTTGGAAGATTTTTCTTAAATCATGAATCACAGAAGCCTCTAATCTGGGGTTTCTAAAAGTGTTCAAATGTCAAATATTGTTGCAAAAGATGCCAATATATATAAAGATTAACAAAAAGCAAGGTGTGCTAGTTTGAGTGTTGAGTTCTTTGAGCTTCATGTAGGAGGTCTCTTGGTCACCCCTGTGCTAGTTGTCTTTATTATGTGCCTCATTTTATGTCTATATTAGGTCAGATGTTGTAATTAGTGCCAATGGTTTGCACTTTCTATCATCTACGAAATGTGGGGAAGTGCTTGAGAGTTTCTTTGTGAAGTTTTAATGGGGAAAAAATCTAAAAATTAACAACATTGAAAAAAATTCTAACTATTTGTCTAAAATATTTTGCTTGGCCATCGAATTTGTCAATGCCCTGAGATTTAACAAGTTCTAGGATTTTGAGGAAAAAATTTCACAAAATATGGCAATGATGCCTACAAGCAGAAGGCCCTATTCTAGTTTGTTGGGTGAAAAGAAAGCCTTTTGAAAATTTAGCAGGAGTTTTTATTTATGATTACAATTAAATAAGAACTCTGAATATTTAAAAGTCTTGGGTTGTCATGTTTAAAAACATTCGAAAACTCAGAAATGAAAAAGATTAAATTATATTTCAAACCTATTATATTCATCAAATTCATTTTGGCATTGACATGCCATGTTTTCATGAAGAAACATTGCTAATATATATCTTAAACATCTAAAGTTTCCCTAGATCATATACCAACTAAGTCACTGAATTCTTCCCCCCACCCCACCCCATGTGTTGTGAATCCAGCGTGTTGGACACGACTCTCTGCTGACACCTGTTTGATTCACTACTGGTGAGAATCTGAAGTTTGGGATTCATGTTAGGAAGGAGTCTGATTTGTGCCCAGAGAGAATCACCATTTTTGGACACATGTCTGCCAAATTCGGGTTGCATTTGTCAATTTTCACTGTTTGGGTGTTGTGGGATTGTTGGAGTGATCGAAAAAGGAGATAGGAGTGTTTTGAACGATGGTGATACTCTTAAGGGGTCATCCCCCACATCAATAGATGCATAAATTACGTTGGATACATAAGAGGAGGATGTAGAAGAGAACAATTGTGGCATTGATGCTAAGTTTGATGTTGATGAGCTATAGGCACTGTTAGCTTTGCTACATACTTCAGCATTTGGAGGACCAGATACTAGCTTGGCCGTGTGTTTATGCAAAAAAGGAGCTTGCAGCAGTCTGTTTCCTTCTTCTCCTTCATTTTCCTTATACTCTCATAGCCCTCGCTATCTCTGTTTTCCTCCAAAACTCTGGATAAACCCACTTTCCCTCAGGTCCCTGGGCGCAAAGTTTAAACCCATAAGACCATGATCGCGTGACCGCGCACTTTTCATAAGCCCTTTTCCGTCACAACAATCATTTTCTCTTTCCCTTGCACCGCTCATTCTCCCTTCATCAGTCAAAAAAACAGTTAATTCCTTTATCGGGTTCAGGTTTAATCGCTATCGCAAATCGCATCCATGTGTGTATAAGGTTACGCCCCTTGATTTCCGCCGATGTGATATTGCAATGCGATTTAATCGCTATCGCAAATCGCCCTACGTAAAGGCCCAAAATTATCAAAAGAAAAAATCAATCTGACGACTCTTGTCGCGCCCGATAAAGTGACTCGTCCGATCAATCCTCCGCTGTCCAATCAGTCTCAACAAGATCCAACGGCCCACACCCATTTTGCTCTCATATCTCCCGATATCTCCTGCAAACCAATCTCCGCCTTCCATTAGTTTAATCCAACGGCATTCGCACCTCCCGCGCCCATAAGCTGCCCGCACATTAACTCACAATTGAAGTGGTTTTCATCCTGCCCCATTCGCCACGCGTCATCGCCTGAATGGGATCGCTTGCCTATGTACGATTACCGCCTGACCTCTGAAAGCGGTGCGATAGATACCACCTACCGCTCAAACCGTTTTCCTTGGCCGATAACCGCTGCGCATCTTCTGCCCTCGATGATCGTTGGATCCGCCCGTATTTAATCCAACGGCCCTCGTCCATTCCGATCCCATATCTCCCGATACCCTCTGCAAAACAATCCCCGCCGTCAATCCACGTGATCCAATGGCTGATATCCCTCCTCCGCCCCACACTCCTCTCGCCCCAATCATTACATGCTCTCGAAGGAAGAAGGTAACTGGTTGGCCCGTACCTGGCGCATTTCATCTCCAACAACTGCATTCAAGAAATAGAATGGCCGAGAAGGAAAGGACCAGCCTCGAGCAGATCACAACATTTACCAGTTATAGAACTTCTTCCATACTACACTCCACCTGCTTGAGAAGGACAATAGAGCATAAGTGAACGTCAAATTCATTCATTAAAGCAGCGAATTGCACTCAGAAGCTCTACCAGACAATTAAAGCGGTTGGTGGCCAATTGTGACCCCTCCACGCCTAGTAGCAGAGCATTTTTTGTAAAGAAACTCTATATATACCCAGAAAACATATGTAATCAGGGTTGATGGTTCTTGTTTGATGTAAGGTTCAACTTTTGGAGACTGTAACTGCTTTGATACTTGCAGCATCTCGTCTTCATTTTCAGCTAATACAAGCTTCTTTTGCTGTTAATTGCTCACTTTCCACTTCCATTCTGTTCTAGGCTGTGCCTGTTATGCATTTGTTCATGTGCTCTTGATACTTAGCATTAGAGGAGTTGTCATCCTACCTCTGTGTTGAAGTCTAGTATGTATCTTTGAATGTGTTATGCAGGTTTCTGTTTACTTAGTGGCAGAGAGTTGTCATCCTGTCTGTGCATTAGGAAATAGATTTGCAGACCTCTTTACTGGTTGCAGCCGGCCATCACAGGGTCCTGTGCATCTTCTGGTGTGGTCAGTATTCTCCGTATTCACTCAATCCTTATACTGTGAGTAATTGGTGGTCTAAAGCCTTGTATTCTGGGGGTGTTCACGCATGTCTGGAGTTAAGCATAATAGAAGTGGTTATCTGGCTTGAACAAGCATCATTCTTTCCATTCATCCATTTCCAACATTAAGTGGAGTTTGTAATGTTCCCGAGCATCTTCAAGATACAACCTAAGAGAGTTTCTTGGGGTGATGACATTAATTGGCGCTGTTGCCGGGGAGAGGAGATTGAAGCTCAACTTCCCTAGGAGAACGACACAGTTCCAGATTTTGATGATAGACAAAGTCTGGACACATTTTTGGTTGTAATCATCTATTTGGCGACTCTACTAGAGGACCAACCTTTGGCGACTCCACATTGCAGTTCTGGCTCAGTGTGTGAGGCATACTCGAAGAAATCCTCAGAAATCACCAACTGACCCAGTGCTTGACCCTAAAAAGATTGTCAAGTCGAAGAAAATATCACAGAAAGGAGCGTCAGGATCAGGTAAGCCTAAGAAATCCTATGTGTCTCTGCAAGAGAAGGTTATAGTTGAGAATATACAATTTAAAGATATAGAGCCTAGTATTGCTAGCGAAGAATTGCCTTCAGAGATTCATAAAGCTCCTTATTCGTTTAGTTCCCCTTTGAATCTGTGCAAAGAAAGCACCCCATACAATCCATAACATCCCCTTTTCTCTGTCATCAATTACATTGTTTCATAGCACTCAATCTACCAATATCCTTCCACATACCCCAGTCATGGCAGGCCAGCAAGCACCTACGAAGATGGAAAGAATCATTGCTGCTAGGTATGGACCCTTAGTTCTGCCTATTCCTTTGAATGCCATGCCTGCAGGGGAATATTAGAAGTATATGCCTAAGTTTATTGGTACAAAGGGAGTAACAGTTGAGGAACACCTTGAGTCTTTCTATAGTTATGCTGATAACTTGGATATAAGTGAAAATGATGTGTGGATGAGAGGTTTTGTCCAGAGCCTTGATGGAGAGGCTAGAAAGTGGTTCAGAGAATTGCCCCCTGGATCTATTGCTGATATTGAAGCCTTAGATGAGGCATTTTTGAAGCACTGGGGAGATAAAAAGGACTTGCTATATTACCATACTGAGTTTGGTAACCTGAAGAGGGCAAATGGGGAATCATTGCCTGATTTTAATAAAAGATTCAATCGTATGTATAGTAAGATAATAGCTGAAGTAAAGCCTACCCCCACCTTTGCCAAACTTGCCTATGCCAGTGCCTTTGACTCTGATTTCTGCTTGCTGTTTAGAGAAAGATGTGCTACCCTAGCTGGAATGCAAGATGCAGCGCTAGAGGTAGAATCTAACATTATGGCTGCAGAAAAGCTCAGGAGTCATGCTGATAGGAGGAGGCAGAGAGGTGAGGCTTCTTCTTCCTTTGCCTCATCTTCCGAGCGTAAATTAGATAAAATGACTAGAATGATAGAGTCATTGGCTGCTGAAATATCTAAGCTGAAAGTCAAGCAGAACTTTGGGAAGACAAGGTTTCCAAATACATTTGCTCCAAGAAATCCAAATCCATTCAGAAGAGCAAATGAACAGTTACAAATCATTCAGAAGGGTAAAGAAACTAACGAGGATCAAAGAGTTAAAGCTCCTTTCCAAAATGTAGTCATGGAGGAGGAATAGATTGAAGATGAGGATGAAATTCATTGTATGGAAGATAAAGGCAGTGCTGCCTTTTTGACTTTGGCTGCATACGCAGAATCTTTGCTGCAGGAACAAGACAGTCAAAGGTGGGACAAAGAGGTTGTTTTACAAACTGAGGAGCAGCAAAGATATAATTTGAGGTCAAATGCAAATCATGTCAAGGAGAATCCTGCTCAAAGAGCTGCTGTCCAAACATAGTCACAGAATATCAAACAGAGAAGACCAGCTGCTGATCCAGTCATCCTCAAAGCGTCAGTTCAAGAGGTAAGAGGTTCTGACAAGTTACCTTCCTCTTTCAGCTTTGAATCAGAAGTCCAGAAGTTAAAAATATCTGTGCCTTTGGTAGAGTTGGTAAAGAGTGAAGTGTTTAGAAAGCCTATTCTTGAAGCTCTTGAGTTGAGATTCACACAAACCTCCACTGACTTTGTCAATTTGCAAGATGATAAACCTGCAGTTGTGCTTAGCCCAATGACTGAACCTGCTGATGAGAATTCTCCATCATTTTATTTCTCCTTGACCATTCACGAGAAAATCCTCCGCAACTGCCTGCTAGATACCGGGGCTAGCCACAATCTGATGCCTAAAGCTGTCATGAAAGAGTTAGGCCTTGACATCACCAGACCATATCATTATTTATTCTCATTTGATTCAAAAAAGGTGAAATGTCTAGGGTTGATTAAAGATCTAGCCATTACCCTAACTCAGCTGCCCATGAAGAGTATCATGATGGATATTGTGGTAGCAGATGTCCCTCCCAAGTTTGGCATGCTGTTGTCTAGAGGGTGGATTAAGAGACTAGGTGGGACATTGTAGAACGATTTATCTTATGCCACTGTCCCAGTTTTTGGAGGAGAAAGCAGGAGATTGTACAGAGAAGCACAACTGGCATACATCATCAGTGATGAGAAGAATCCTTCCAATCATCCCATTTATGCTGTGGATACCGATTTTGGAGCATGTATTCTCCAAATAGAAGAATCTCGGAAGACCTCAATGCAGCTTAGGAAACTAACAAATCAGGCCGAGGAAGAGCAAGGAAGTCAGGTTTGGGAGATGTTCTTTGATGGAGCATGTTCCAGGGAGACCGCAGGAGCAGGGGTGGTGCTGATATCTCCAGAACAAAGAAGCACACATTTGTCTTTTAAGCTGGCTTTTCAAGTATAGAAGAATATGAGGCTCTGATATTGGGCCTTAATGCAGCTAAAGGCAGAGGAATCAAAAGCATAAAGGTGTTCGGAGATGCTGATTTGATCATTCAGCAAGTAAACAGAGCATTTCAAGCAAAACACTCAAGGCTGAAAGCATACAGAGATGAGGTATGGAGACTCAAAGATTCTTTTGATAATTTTTGTATCTCATATATCCCTAGAGCCAAAAATCAGCTTGCTGATTCCCTTGCTGTGTCTGCTAGCATGTTTATCCCTCCCATGCCTCCCAGACTAGTTTATGAAGTCCAAATGAAATATAGACCATCCTTGCCTGATAATGTCCACCATTGGAAAGTTTTCGAGGATGATCATGAAGTGAATAGATTCTTGCAAGTCATTGATGAATTTTTTGAAATGCAAATTGACCAAGATAATGAAGCTTTAGAGGAAGACCCCTAGTCCCAGCTTAGAAGCAAAATTAGCAAAGATAGTATTGTCCAGCTTCCCAGCAATCATATACCTAAGGGTTTAATTCCTCTAGAAAGACTGTTTGACCAGAATGATGTGCCTTATAAAGCTGTCCAAAATGAAGATCAGTCTGCAGTCTGTAGGCATGATATAGGGAGTCCCGGTCAGCCTAGATACGTAAATCTGTCCACTCATCTGTCTGCTGACCAATGTTCTGAATACTGCAATTTAATGAGGCAGTTTGCTGATGTCTTTGCCTGGGAATATAGTGACCTGAAAACGTATAATAAGAAAATCTTCCAGCATAAGATTCCTTTAGAGAAAGACACCATACCTTTCAAGCAAAAGCTGAGACCAATAAACCCTTTGCTCCTCCCTCTGATTGAAAAAGAAATAAAAAAGTTGTTGGCTGCCAAAATCATAGTCCCTCTTAGATATTCAAAATGGGTAGCCAACTTGGTTGTGGTGAGGAAGAAAAGTGGAGAAATCAGACTATGTGTTGATTTCAGAAACTTAAACAAATGCTCTAAGTAAGACAATTATCCCCTACCCAAGATGGAGCATTTGCTGCAAAAAGTCTCAGGGGCCAACGTGATGTCTTTCCTGGATGGATTTTCAAGATTTAATCAGGTTGCTGTACATCCAGATGATCAAGAGAAGACGGCATTCACCACTCCTTGGGGCACTTTTATGTATTTCAAGATGCCTTTTGGGTTGATGAATGCTGGAGCCACCTTTCAAAGAGCTATGGATATAATATTTGCGGGAGAGAAGGATAAATTTGTCCTTATCTACCTTGATGATATAACACTATACTCCAACAGTCATCAAGACCATTTACAACATTTGAGGAAAGTGTTCCAGAAGTGCAGAAGGTTTGTGATTTCAGTCAATTCTAAAAAGTCACAGTTTGTTTTAGAAAAAGGCAAGCTGTTGGGACACATTGTTTCTGTTGCAGGTGTCCGAATTGACCCAGAAAGAGTAAAAGCAATACAAACCTTGTTTGTCCCAAGATCAAAGAAGGACATCCAGTCCTTTCTGGGCAAGATTAATTTTGTGAGGAGGTTTATATCAAATTTTGCAAAACTAGTGAAGCATATTACCTCCATGTTGAAGAAGGGGTCGGAAATCAAATGGACTGGTGCAGCTAGAAAATCCTTTGATTCCATTAAAAAAGCTATTATGGAGGCTCCCACTTTAATCAGTCCAGATTACAACAAGGAGTTCCATATATTTTCTTTTGCCTCTAATGACAACCTTGCAGTAGTTCTATTGCAAGCAGATGAAGAAGGATCAGAGCATCCGGTGGCATTTTTCAGCAAAACCTTAAGGGATGTTGAGCTGAGGTATGATATTATTGAGAAACAAGCATATGCTCTTATCAAGTCTTTGAAAGCTTTCAGAGTTTATATTTTGCATTCCAAAATAATTGCATATGTACCCTCTGTTGCAATAAAAGATGTCTTAACATAACCTGATGCTGATGGAAGAAGGGCTAAATGGATTGCAAAGTTAATTGAATTTAATTTAGAACTGAAGCCCACCAAGCTTGTCAGAGGTCAGGGTCTTGCCAGGCTATTAGCTGAAGAAAATTGCAGAACATTGGACATAAATCTCCTAAGCATAGACGCAGAAAAGGGTCAAACAGAAGAAGAGGAAGCAGCTGAACCAGAGAGAAAGCAGTCGGTGGCAGAAAATCTAGCTTCTTGTGATTGGTACTCTACAATAGCTAAATTCTTGCTGAAACTAGAAATCCCTTCAGGCTTAAGCACAAGTCAAGCCAGAACTATTAAGCTTAGGGTAGCTAAATATTGCATTAATGAAAATCTGCTCTATTGGAGGGACCCATCTGGAATGCTTTTGAGGTGTCTGGACAAAGAACAATCAATGGAAGTTATGCAACAATTTCATTCCAGCATGTGTGGAGGACACCATTATTGGAAAATTACAACCCACAAGATCCTCAGAGCTGGGTACTATTGGCCCACCTTATTTTCTAATGTCTTTTCATTTGTTAAATCTTGTGACAGGTGCCAAAGATTTGAAGGGAAATAGCAATTGAAGTCCCTGCCCTTAAAACCAATACATGCAAAAGGACCTTTTCAGCAGTGGGGCTTGGATTTCATTGGAGAAATCAATCCACACTCCAGTGGCCAACACAGATGAATCCTAGTAGCCACTGACTACTTCACTAAATGGATTGAAGCAATCTCGACCAGAAAGGCTGATCATAATGTGGTCATGAAGTTTTTGACAGAGCATATCTTTACCAGATTTGGTTGTCCACATAAATTAGTCACAGACAATGCAACAGCTTTCAGGGCAAAAGAATTGGTGGATATGTGCGATTCAATGGGCATTAAACTAGTTCATTCCACCTCATATTATCCTCAAGGCAATGGTCTAGCAGAATCTTCAAATAAAAGTCTGATAAGGATAACTAAAAAGTTGTTGGAAGACAACAAAAAGAATTGGGATTCTAAGCTCAGATATGCACTGTGGGCTGACAGAGTGACCATTAAGAAATCCACAGGGAATTCTCCATTCAAGCTGGTATATGGCACTGAAGCTGTATTCCTAATTCAGTTAAGTCTCCCTGTGGCAAAGTTCTTGCAACAAGAACAAAATGAGGAAGAAGACATGGCAAAAAGGATCACCGATTTAGCAGAGGTTCACGAAATCAGAGAACAGCTGGTTGAAAAGTCTGCAAAACATCAGGAATAGATCAAGAAAGCTTTTGACAAAAGGACAAAAACAAATAATTTTCAAGTTGGAGACTTGGTTCTGAAATGGGATGCACTGAAAGAAAAGAAAGGCAACCATGGGAAGTTTGATGCTTTCTAGATGGGGCCTTTTATCATTTCTCAGATTCAAGGGAACAACACCTTCATGCTGAAAAGCATGGGAGGAGAGGCAGTTTTTGATGGCCCAGTTAATGGGTGTTTTCTGAAAATTTATGTGGTTTAAGGTCTTTGGCCTTAAAATTGTAAATATGTTGTTTTATCAGTGTTAGTGTAAGATCAGGTAGACTCCATGCCCAATGGAACACTAGGAATTTTGTTAATTTGTTTTCATCGGAAAGGCATTGATCTGTAGGTTCTTGAGACCTCACAGGGAGGATCTCATCCCCAGAAGGAGCCAGTGTTAGCTCTGCTACATACTTCAGCATTTGGAGGACCAGATACTAGCTTGGCCGTGTGTTTATGCAAAAAAGGAGCTCGCAGCAGTCTGTTTCCTTCTTCTCCTTCATTTTCCTTATACTCTCATAGCCCTCACTATCTTTGTTTTCCTCCAAAACCTTGGATAAACCTGCTTTCCGTCAAGTCCCCGGGCGCAAAGTTTAAACCCATAAGACCGTGATCGCGTGATCGCGCACTTTTCATAAGCCCTTTTCCGTCGCAACAATCATTTTCTCTTTCCCTTGCACTGCTCATTCTCCCTTCATCAGTCCTAAAAACGGTTAATTCCTTTATCGGGTCTAGGTTTAATCGCTATCGCAAATCGCATCCATGTGTGTATAAGGTACGCCCCTTGATTTCCGCCGATGTGATATTGCAATGCGATTTAATCGCTATCGCAAATCGCCCTACGTAAAGGCCCAAAATTATCAAAAGAAAAAACCGATCCGACGACTCCCGTCGCGCCCGATAAAGCGACTCGTCCGATCACTCCTCCGCCATTCGATCAGACCTGACAAGATCCAACAGCCCATGCCCATTTCGCTCTCATATCTCCTGCAAACCAATCTCGGCCTTCCATCCGTTTAATCCAACGACATTCGCACCTCCCGCGCCCATAAGTTGCCCGCACATTAACTCGCAATCGAAGTGGTTTTCATCCTGTCCCATCTGCCACGCGTCATCGCTTGAATGGGATCGCTTGCCTATGTACGATTACCGCCCGACCTCCGAAAGCGGTGCGATAGATACCACTTACCGCTCAAACCGTTTTCCCCGGCCGATAACCCCCGCGCATCTTCTGCCCCTGATGATCGTTGGAGCCGCCTGTATTTAATCCAACGGCCCTCATCCATCCCGATCCCATATTTTCCGATACCCTCTGCAAAACGATCCCCGTCGTTGATCCACGCGATCCAATGGCTGGTATCCCTCCTCCACCATGCACTCCTCTCGCCCCGATCATTACATGCTCCCGAAGGAAGAAGGTAACTGGTTCGCCCATACCTAGCGCATTTCATCTCCAACAACTGCATTCAAGAAATAGAATGGTCGAGAAGGAAAGGACCAGCCTCGAGCAGATCACAACATTTCCCAGTTATGGAACTTCTTCCATACTACACTCCACCTGCTCGAGAAGGACAACAGAGCATCAGTGAACGTCAAATTCATTCATTAAAGCAGCGAATTGCACTCAGAAGCTCTACCAGACAATTAAAACGGTTAGTGGCCAATTATGACCCCTCCACGCTTAATAGCAGAGCATTTTTTGTAAAGAAACTCTATATATACCCAGAAAATAGATGTAATCAGGGTTGATGGTTGTTGTTTGATGTAAGGTTCAACTTCTGGAGACTGTAACTGTTTTGATACTTGCAGCGTCTCGCCTTCATTTTCAGCTAATACAAGCTTCTTTTGTTGTTAATTGCTCACTTTCCACTTTCATTCTGTTCTAGGCTGTGCCTGCTATGCATTTGTTCATGTGCTCTTGATATTTAGCATTAGAGGAGCTGTGATCCTACCTCTGTGTTGAAGTCTAGTATGTATCTTTGAATGTGTTATGCAAGTTTCTGTTTACTTAGTGGCAGAGCGCTGTCATCCTGTCTGTGCATTAGAAATAGATTTGCAGACCTCTTTACTGGTTGCAATTGGCCATCACAGGGTCCTGTGCATCTGCTGGTGTGTTCAGTATTCTCCGTATTCACTCAATCCTTAAACTGTGAGTAATTGGTGGTCTAAAGCCTTGTATTCTGGGGGTGTTCACGCATGTCTGGAGTTAAGCATAGTAGAAGTGGTTATCTGGCTTGAACAAGCATCATTTCTTCCATTCATCCATTTCCAACATTAAGTTGAGTTTGTAATGTTCCCGAGCATCTCCGAGATACAACCTAGGAGAGTTTCTTGGGGTGATAACAGGCACTTGCAACAACCTATAAGATTCTTCTTTCCTGTTCTATGGTTCCGGGTGCTAGTGTCTACCTTGTTTTGTATTTTTTATTTGCCATTGGTATTCCTAGTCAGGAGTCCTCAAGACTCAATACCTATGTAATACATTTTGATTTTGATGACTTAATGAGAAAACTGTTGAAGGAAATGTAACTAGGTTCAGTCTTCATAAATGTACTTTTGATATTTGTATTTATTCAAGAAAAGAAATATTATTTTTATAATATATTCAATGAGTTTCTTGCTCATTGAAATAGGTCTAGCACATGTTAAAGTGCTATAGGTGAGTCAAAGAGTCAAACGAATTATGTTGAAGACCTTAAGGGCATGTTACTATAGGTATACTTATGTATGAGAGTTAAAGAAGACACCTCAAAGCAAAGTCAAGTCTCCTCCAAGCTAAGGCACCATCAAAAGAACCCATTTGAAGCGACAAGTCAGCGTGCAAGCTTCAAGTTGGCCTAAAGGAGGGACAAACCTGTATATATAGAGGCAATCCACTCCCTCAAAAGAGAACACAATCATCTCTGAAATGAACGAAGTAAGAGATCCGAGGAAAGGGTGAAAGAAGTCGAATAGAAGGAGCCTTTAGTGCATCGAATAAGGAGAAGACAAGACCGAAGTTGTGAGCGCTGATCTAAGGGTAAAAACACAATCACATGTGCGAGAAAAGAGGCCTCTTTGCAGTCATAACACAATAGTATATCAACAACCCATCTCACATCGTTTGGGCTAGTAACTTAGGCCTATTAGGCCTCCCACTATAACAAAGAAGAGGCTATCTCAAGCAAAGGTTAAAAGAGCTTAATACTTAAGGAAATCACCAACACGTGCGAAAATCTAGGGTTGCTGTACAGTCACATCAGTGCACATGTACATCTCAAGAAGAATCTCGTTTGGTCAAGAAAAGGAAGGTTTCTCCATAATTGAAGGATATCACTAAGTATAGAAGAGAAGCATCTCATCTAGAAAAGGTCTATCAACACTTGAAAGAAGGACGAAGTGTCGGGTAACGAAGTGACGAAAGAAGGAAGACTAAGTGCCGGAGAACAAAGTGCAGAAAGGAGGAAGGAATTGACTTGTGCTTGGAGGATATTCTTGTCAAGGGTCTAGGGTTTGGCATTGATCAATAAGAAGCTTCAATAAGAGAAATTTGCCGAAGGGTTTTCCTCTTAAGAGAAGAGAGGATTTGGCCCAACAGAGAGCCACCATCTTGTGTTCTTGTTCTTATGTTTTTGGTAGCAATTTGATGAAGTACACACACATGCATTAATAATAAGAAGAAGAAGATTAAGCTAAAGCAAAAAGACTCCACAAATTGTTATCAAGTCAAGAAGAATCACACTACACCTAATTGCCTTTGATTTTGCGACATGGTATTAGAGCTAAGGTGACACATCAAGGAAAGGGCATCTCAAGAACACCCATCAAGGAAGGACATCTACAAAAGTTGAAGCATTTAGCCAAGAAGTCTCAATCACTTCAAGGACAAAAAGGTCTACCATCTATCATTCATTAAGGGAGATTACAAAGCAAGAAGGAGGGCCTTACTCAAGGCACCTACAAGAAGAGCAAATCAAAGAAGGACCTACATCAAGCTATAAGTCATCAATCAAATCTGATCATCAAGCAAGCTCAGTTGGAAGAAAGCAACTTGAAGAACATCAAGATCTAAGGAAGGCAAGCCATCAAGTCTTCAAGGAGAAAGCAAATCCACTACATCTCAAAATCTATCAAGTAAGTATATATCTCCTTATGAATATACATCAATGTCTTTTTGCAAGGAAAACAACAAAATGGTAGCTACCAATAACTTTCTTGCATGGAAGAAGAGGACTGATTTATTTCTCAAGGAGAATGAACTCCTAGAACACATCAAAGGGAATGTCACTATTCCTTCTAAGGAACAAACTCAAGCCTTAGCCAAGTATAATAAGGATGAGACAAGAGCTCAAAGGATTCTAATAGAATCCATCAAAGACTCTCTCATTCCTTATCTCTCCAAACTTGAAACATCAAAAGAAATCTATGACAAACTAGTAGAGTGGTTCTCGGTAACCACAGTTGGAGAAGTGATATCTCTACGAAATGAATTGTACAAGATGAAGATATTAAAGGAAGGAATAGCTCCCTACTTCATGAAGATCTCTGATATGAGGGACTAACTTCAAGAGCTAGGGGGAGTCATGTCTGACAGAGAAATGACAACTGTAGTACTCAATGCTCTACCTGAGGATTGGGGCAACTTCACATCAAGCATATATGTCAAGAAGGAAGCCACCCCACTAAGTGAAATGTGGTCTTTATGCAAGATAGAGGAAACAAGACTCAAAGCAAAGGAAGATGTGGAATCAAAGGAGCAAGCTTTTGCACCATGGCCAAGAGAAAGGGAAAATTTGGCAAATTTGGTCCACGAAGAACAAACAACAAAAATATGTCCAAAGTCCAATGATTTGGATGCCAAGAATATGGACACTACAAAAGCAATTGTCATAAACTTAAGAAGGACAAAAACAACAAAAGAAAAAGGGAAGAAGACAAGAAGCAAAAGAACGAAGAGCCTCTGGATCTCTACTATGACTAAGTCTACTTCTTTACTTAAAGTCTTCTTTCAAAATTTTGACTAGTATAGGAGCATGTAGGAATAGAGTAAAATTGCATGGTTAGAAACATCTTGTAGAATCTAGAAGCATGATGTATAGAGAGTTCTAAATACTCATGTAGAAAGAGCACTTATAAATGAGAACAAAATGCATGGTTAGAAATATCTTCTAGAGTATAGGAGCATGGTAGATATAACTCAAGATATTCATGTAGAAGGAGCATATCTAGTATAGGACCTCATCCACATGAAAGAAAATTGATCATGATTAAGAATCTTAGAAGATCTCCATCATCAAAAGGAAAAAAATATTTGCAGGGTAAGGGTCTTCAAGTTCCTATGATGGAATCTTCAAAAGAAGATTCATAAACAAAAGCAGATGTCTCATTGGGAGTCCCATTCATGGGATTTAAGAAAAAGGATGATGTGCAGGCAAGCTAAGATGAAGCGAGAAGGGCCACACCATGGACAATCAATTGAAGAGAAGATGATCAAAGGAGAATCAAGATGAGGTATGTATGCATCAAAGTTTAGTCATGTTATTATATGTATATTATTGAGTCATGGGAATAGTTCTATGACATGATCAAGTATGAAAGAATCTCTTTCACCATTGACATGCTTGAAGGCATGTACTACAATGCAATGAAGGGCAAAAAAAGAAAATACTCACATAAGGAGTATAAGGCTGCTGATTAAGAAGCAAGAAGAACTATTGATTAGTCCAAGATGAAGAAGTGCTCCCACAAGGAGTAAAAGGTGGTTGACCAATCTATCCATGAAGAATCAAATGAAAAAAGAGATCAAGCATGTGAAGAACATCAAGATCACAAAGAATCATTATCTGACAAAGATACTTTAAAGACATCTCCTGAAAGAAGTCATGACAACTCTGACAAAGGAAGAAAAAGATCAAAGGACCATTGACACCTATGAAGGCCTTGGAGACATGAAAGGTGAAAATAACCGATTCTACTCTACAAAGATGTCATGATGAAGAAGCCATCCAGTAAAAGCACCATTCAATGTTGAAGCAATATCAAGATGAAGTCATGAAGGGCTACTAAATCAAAGCATGGGAACAAGAAAATACAACGAAGCATCCATGTGAAGAGTACTCCAAAACATAGACAAGATGACAAGTAGTAACCAAACGACAAGAGAACTTGATATGTGACAAGATGACCACTTTTCGCAAAGGAAGTGTTACATAGTATTTTGTCACGCCTCCTGCACTTCCCTGTGACATACCCTGAAGTGGCTGAAACATGATCATTATACAGTATACTCATCAATGTATACAACTCAGATCCCTCCTTTAACTTTGCTTGGAAAATCCCAGGAGCTTTCCCTCAAGAAATGGCTCTTGAAACCCTAAAATGAGAGCCATCGTCGTTATGAAGCTCAAAACTGCGATGGTCGCTTGTTGCACCTTGTTAAGCTAGCGATGGCATCGATCTATTCTCTCTCATACTCGCGATGGTCTCAAAAATGAAGTTTTCCCAACGAGGATGAGAAGCTTCGTGATCTAGAAGCTTCTAGAGCGGCGAGATGGAGGCGGTTTCGCATAGATGAGGTCGAATCCTCCTAATTTGATCTCTTGGTCTCATCCCTATTAGCTACCTCCTTAAGATGTGGGCCTAATCCTATCTTTGGAGGAGGTCTAACTCACTCTCCTAGCCTATAAATTCCCCCTCTACCATTCCCAAATGGTTGATCTATGTCCATTTGCACCCCTATGCTAAGCTTGTGCCTAGAGGCTATTCATTAGACTTGGAGAAGGAGTGTTGGAGAGTTTCTTGGCTTGGACTTGGATTACCACTCAAGGAAAGCCTTTCAACATCAAGGCTATGGTTGTAAGCTTCCCCGTTGTAAGCTTCCTCTTTTTTCTTTAAATAATAATACAACTGTTGGTTCATCTTCCCAAAATATATATGTTCATGTATGTATTGGTTTGGCATTCCTTGATAAGCTAAATAGGTTATTATTGGATTTGCTATTGGTTTTGGTATGCTTTGTTGTCTCTTGGTCACTTGTGCAGGTACATAGAGCTGGAACAAGTAGGAACAAGTCTGCGACACAAGCGGTTCGAGGATCTCAACAAAGGAAATCAGATTAACATCAGAGCAAGGTAGGCTACCTCTCTTGTTCTCCTTTTCAATTATAATCTAGGAAGGTGTCTAGTTGATTGTCCCTTCAGTTGCTAGACCCACTCGTTGGGCTAGAGGGATCGTCTCTGTCCGCAGAGAGGATTAAACTTGTCAACAAAATGGCGAGTCTGCTGAGGAGCCTATGATCCTTTCCTTCCCTTCCATCACCTTGTCTTTTGACGAGTTTGGTCAACCATTGATTTTTAGACTTCATTGCTTGTTTGTAGTCAGTGTCATTGTTTGGAAGATGCCTGAAGATTGTTAACTTGAGCTTTTTTTGGAAATTTTGGATTTCTTTTTCCTTTTCCTCGACCATCGCGGATTTGATCCTAATAGTTGCGATGATATCGCGAGTTTTTTAGTTACAGTAGCGATGATCGCTACTTTACTCCTGATAGGTGCGATGATTGCAGAAAATTGAGAAATTTAGAATTTCCTCTCTTATTTTCAATGCTAGTTTCCTTATCCCTGTGATTTACTAGTGTGTTTTTCATTGATTCTCTCATTGTCTGATTACAATTGTCTTTTAACTTGGCTTGAGTGTCCTTGAAGTTTGATTAGTCTTTTACGGTTCTAGGTCTTCTAGGTCAACCTTCGTACACTCGTTGGTCTTTCCATCAGAGATCAAAGATTGATTGCCTGTGTTAAAGAGTCTTTGTGTGTTTAGACATGCTTTGCAGATTACTTTTTGGTTCTTGTGCCTTGAGTTGTTTTCATTAGTGGATATAGTGAAATTTACTTAAGCTTCATTTGACGAATGATAGATAACAAACCGATTCTCATTGGAATCAAAAGAAAGTGTTTGCTTTGAAGTTTTCTATGTTTCGAACTGAAAGTAAAAGTGGCATTCTTTTCCTAGTTTTCAGAACATTTTGTGTTGCTTTCGAATCATTGATGTGAAAGAGATTTTCATACTTCTTGGTTTGCTTGCATTCTCTTTTCCTTTGCACTAGATTACATTAGTTGCATTTTTGAAAAAGAGGAAAATCATCATTACATCTTAAGGAAATTTTGCTTTCAGATTTGTTTTGGCATTGCATTTGCTTATCATATGAAAGATTAGATTTCATATTTCACATTTAGCGTTTGAAGATTGTCATGGATGCATTTTTGCATTTGGTTTGATGCATGATTTGAGTGATCTTCTTTCCTACATAAATAGCGTTCATCGAATTGAAGGATTTCATTTCATCATCTAGTTTGCATTTTAGGAAGAGGAAACATCTTAAGGCCTAAATTGAGACATAATTACAAGATCAACTTTAAAATCTATCAATTAACCTAAGGAGCAATTGAAACATTAACTATCATATCTAGTGGTCTAGGTTAGAAACGTGTTTCAACGTCTTTAAAACTTAGCAGCTGTCGTTCACTTCGGCATTAGACAAAGCTAGCACAGACTTGTGCTCCCCGTACCATTGTGTATATGAAGGGAGACCCCCCCTAGGTTGCAATCCTTTATCTGTAGGAAGCTGAGTCTGCCACCCTGTAAATGTGATACACCGAACACAACATTCGGGGAGATTGCCTGAACGTACGTCAAGTCCTTGGTCAATTTATTAGCTAAGATGTATATTTTAGTTCACGGTTACTTGGTACTCCTTTTACCTAGATTCACTTGAGCAGTCATTTGATCTTTTTTGCCTCTTTAAATTTGAAGAGATCATCGAGAAACTTGTCCTTTCAAGCTCGCAAAACTATTGAAAGCGATTAGAGTCACCTTTTTGTCCTTTTCTAGACTCTTAAAAGATAAAAAGACAATGTTTCTGTTTCTAAAATTTAACTGCCCATTGTAAACATGTCAATCCCAAGCAATTGCTTCTTAGACCAAATTAAGTAATTCCCTGTTAATTTCAAGATTGTTAAAGCCTTAATCAGATTTTTCCTTTCCTTTTTTTACCGTTGAGGGGAAGCCATGGTGGCTGAACCATTGAGTCATCTCATAGTTCCCCTTCATTGTCTGATACTGAAGGGTCCTCCCAAGGAGTTCATCTTGAACTTCCTCAGTCGCTTGAGGATCAAGGTGTTGAACTTAGAATTGTTCTGAGTATCCAACCTTTGTCTTCTCGTCCGCCTCCAACAGATTCCATTTCACCTCAAGAATTTGATCCAGATTCCTCTGATAATCCTATCTAGACACCAGAGAGTCCGCAGACTCCTGAAAGTCCGCAAAGACTGGTTGTTTATCCATTGAACCAGTTGTTCGATCCTGTTGTGCTATCTCCACAGCGTCCGTAGAATCCGTACGATCGGCCTGACATTCCTTTGGAGTTATCTTCTCGTACATCTTTGGTTCGTCGTCGCCAATTGTTTCCATCTATGGAGTCAGATGATGAGCAGGGATATGAGTTCCCTCCAGAAGGATTTCCTTATATGGGAAGAGTCCCGTCTCTCTCTTATGCTGAGCTTAGTGAGCCCATATTGCCGCATGGTTATACCTCTTTAGCTCAGTTGGTTTCAGGCACTCCTAGTGCCTTGTCATTGTATCAAAACCCCATCTAGTCTTCTAGCGCTATGCCTACATCAAGCATGTTTGTTCAGAACACGACCTCTCGACTGATTGTGCAAACTGCAACCACTTGAGTTCCGGTTCAACGTACCATTCCGTTTCAACTTGTTTCGTCGTTTCAACCGACTCTTTCGATTCAACCGTCTGTCTCGGGTAAGGTCTCGGTAAGTTCTTCTCTCCCTCCAACGAGTGGACAAACTGCACCATCGCCTAGGGGGCAAGATCCAAATATTCCTCTTATGTTAGGGGAAACCAGTGTGAGTGGATTACAAACTCACATGGTTGGGATGAATCAACCCTTTTATGACGCTATTCCTAACCCTGCTGGTCCATTTGGGCCAGGTAACATCCAATACCAACAACCATATATGGCTCAGGTCCCATTCCAACCGACTTATGTCCCATATGGTTCACAAGCCTTGGTTAATTTGCCTTACATTCCTCAAGTTGGACCTTATGTTCAGCCTGGTCAATCTGCTGTGCCTGGTGGATATGGCTAGATCCAATTTGGCAACTATCAATACCCTCAGGGTATAACCCCAAGAACTATCCAGTTACCCTTGCAGCAACAAGGACAACCTTCGCAGCAACAAGGGCAACCTTCGCAGCAACAAGGGTAATCTTTGCAACAACAAGGGCAAGCATTGCAGCAGTAAGGACAATTGCTACAACCGTAAGGACAACCTTTGCAACAGTCACAACAACCTTTGCAGTCGCAGACAGTTTGTTCAACAATCCTCCTAGCCTTTGTCCTCGCAAGACCAACCTTTGCAGCCGCAGGGCCAACCTTTACAGTTGCAAAGCCAACCTTTGCAGCGACAAGGTCAACCTTCGTAGCAGCAAGCCATATATGCGTATCAGCAAGGTCAGCGTTTGTAAGGTCAAGGCCAACCCCTGTAGCAGCAGGTTCAAAATCCTTACGTCCGAGGTCAACAGGTTCAGTAACCTTATAACTCGTATGCCGCATACAATGCTCATCCACGACATATGGAAGGGCAGTATCAAACCTACCCCAGACCGAATCCTCCTTACGAGCAAGGTAACCCTCAGTGGGGACAAAACCAGATTCCATATGGACAAAATCCTCCACTGTGGGGGCAAAATCCTTACCAACAAGGATTTACTTTGCAGTTTGGGTCTCCTCAAAGACCTTATATGCCTTTTAACACGCAATTGCCTTTCTTGGCTACGCTGGAGCTGCCCGATGTTTCGAGGCTCACGAATGATCCCACTCTTCATTCGTCGTATTGGCCTCCAATTCCAACGAAGATTTCAAGCGATTGCCCCAAATTCGAGGGAAAAGCAAAGGAGGATCCACAAGTCCACGTGATGACATATCACCTTTGGTGCTCCTCCAATTTGTATGTCAATGATTCTATCCGTCTTCGACTCTTTCAACGAACTCTCATAGGTGTTGCGCTAAGTGGTACATCGAATTGCCTCGAGGTACCTACGGTGACTTCGACTCTCTCGCTATGGCTTTCCTCACTCATTTCCAGCTGCCGGTTCGCTATGAAACTGGGACCCATTTTCTTACATCACTTAAGCAAGACACTACGACCCACATCTCTGATCATATCCATGAATGGAGACGTCGGCGTCACCTCATCAAGTTTGAGATTGCTGATGAGTTGTCGACAGAATGGTTCACAAAATCATTGGTCAGCAAAATTGCTAAGGACATAGCCATGGGTGGGTGTGTTACTGAAGAGAAAGCTATCGCTCGTGCCCAGTATTTAGACCTAGTCTATTCGCAATCTGGCACATTGTATGAGATGTTACTTGATGCTCTGAGACCATCATCGGATCTCATATCGTCGAAGTTCCCAGATACACCACCTGTTGACGGTGTGATTGGTTCAGTGTCTTAGACTCCCGCAAAAGCTTCTTCGAAGTAGAAATCGGTCTCGAACACCGGTTCTATTAATCACTTTAAGAATTCATTTAGTCCTAGTAAAACCTCCGAGGTTCTTGTTGTCTAGTCTACTGCAACAGAGAAAGCCTCTAAGGGTAAAAAGAAAGGCAAAGGTAAGGTCAAAGTCGATGCCCCAAGACAAGACCCTCCTAAATCTTCTGCTGATGATGCTTCTCGAAGAAAGCTGAAGTATCCTTGCCTCATCTATGAGGAAGATCATTACACTAAGGATTGCCCCCGACGATCTGAAGTTAGTTGCTTACTGAAAGGGACTTTGACTATCTTAAAAGGACCCTTTCCGTCACAGCAGGCCCAATTGGTAAACCAACCTTGTTCTTCTGCTTCCTCAGGTTCCCAAGTGTTCATGATGCAAGGTTCATCACTTATCTTGATCGCTACTCGAACCAAGGACTATCAAGCTACATCTAAGCAGACAACGGAGAAAGAAGCCAATGATACTCCTTTTACTTTTGCTCCGTCCTCTTTTGGTCCATTCCATATCGAGCGCCCTAATAGTGAGTCCATCATCTGGCCACCCCCCAAAGGTGTTCTTCGGAAGTCATCTTTCAATCTGAATGCTAGAGCTGCACAACATTATATTATTGTTGAGGATTTAGCCTAGGCACCTTCGGCAATGTCTGCTTTAGAGGTTCTTCAATCCTGTCCAACGCAACGGAAATCACTGCTGTCTACTATAGGTTCTATTGATCCTTCTGATTCGAGTCTGATTACTTTAGATCTAGAGAATCATGTACCTCGTCTTCCTCATTAGGTTGCATTTATGATCTAGGACCTTATCAAAGGAAAGACTATAAATAGAACAATTATTGATGAAGGTGCTTCTACCTGCATCATGTCAGTTTCGTGTTGGAAAGCCATTGGCTCTCCTCCTCTTAACCAATCTTTGAACACCTTGGAAGCCCTTGATGGTAGAGGTCACGACCATACAATATTCTCACGAACTTACCGATTATGTTGGAAGGCAAGACCGTTGAATTAGAAGTAGAAGTTGTAGATGCCAATCTTAACTACAACCTTCTTCTTGGGCGAAGTTGGACTCACACCATGTTTTCTGTGGTGTCTTCTTTGTTCCGCGTACGTCATTTTCCTCATGAAGGAAACATAGTCACGGTTGATCATCTATCTTGCTTTTCTTCTGGTTCATCGAACGGTAATGTTCCTTATGTGGGAAATATTGCGATTCCTTACGAGAGCATGGGAGTAGGTCTCTTCAAAGACTCTGCCTTGATGGGTACTTCTACTCTCCCACCTCCAAATGTTCATTCAGTGAATATGATCTATAATTCTGCGGATCCTTGGATTATCCCTACCGAAGATCAAATTGACTCATTTGGCGATGCTATGCCTTTAAGTCCATTGGAGATAAATTATCAAGAAATTGTTTTGGCTTCGATGGTTGCGTCAAAAAGTCATACTGTCTTTAGTATGAACCTGGACACTTATGTGCCATCCCCTTGGCTTGGTTCTTGGGATTCTCTGGATCCCTTGAATGAGACATTCCCCATTGATGAGAGTATTGTGGAGGTCATGTCTTTGGAGGAAGTTCCATAGAACGGTCTATGTCAGTGTTCTTCCTTTCTCACTAGACTCGATGAGATGCCTTCCTGTTTTGAAGCGTTGGTTTCTCATTCTCCTACACCTCCACTTTAGACACCTCTCCAAGTACATGAAGTCTTGTCAGAGGGTAACATGGGAAACATCACTGCTACGATGCCTCTTGACATTTCCGTTAAACCGGGAATTGTCGAGAACATCCATATTGGGGTTTCTTGTTCTCCATATGAGATCAAGATTTATACTCAACTTTTTAAATAATTCTGAGATATTTTCGCTTGGTCATATGAGGAAATGCTTGGTATCGATCCAACCATAGTGGTGCATGAGATCCCGACTTATATTGGTGCTAAGCCTACTCGGCAACGGCTTCACCCTGTGCACCCTCGAAAGGCTATTGCTATCAAAGCAGAAGTAGAAAAGCTTTTGAAAGTAGGTTTCATTTATCCTATTCCATTGACGGATTGGGTATCCAATATCGTCCCTATTGCCAAAACGTAGGGTACGATATGTGTTTGTGTTGATTACCGCGATATCAATCCCGCGTGTCCTAAGGACAATTATCCTACTCCCTTTATCGACCAGATCATTGACGAATGCACATTGAGTGAGTTTTTTCCTTTCATGGATGGATTTTCTGGCTATAACCAGATTAACATTTCACCTGCTGATCAGCATAAAACAACCTTTATCTGTCCCTGGGGTACTTTTGCTTACAAAAAAGCTTCCTTTTGGTTTGAAGAATGCTGGCGCTACCTTTTAGCGAGCAATGTCCTATGCATTCCATGACATTTGACACATTACTCAGCCATACCTTGACAACTTGCTTGTTCATTCGGCTAAACGTCGTGACCATCTGGATCACTTAAGAGCTATCTTTTTATGACGTCAACATTATAATATCTGTCTCAATCCACACAAGTGTGTGTTCTGCATCGAGTCTAGCCAACTCTTAGGTTTTGTGGTGTCTTGTGAAGGTATCAAGATTGATCCTTTGAAAGTTGAGGCCATAGTCAATCTACCCCCTCCTTCATCACTACTGCAATTGTAGAGTTTGCAGGGAAAAGCTAATTTTCTCCGTCAATTTGTCCCTAATTACGCCAAACTTGCCAAAGGTTATACTCGTTTACTTAAGAAGGGTATCCCTTTTATTTGGGATGAAGTTGGCCAAGGATCCTTCTACGCTTTAAAGAAAGCCCTAACCAATGCTCCTTTACTACATCTTCCCGACTACCGCTACGATTATTTCCTGTATTTGGTAGCAACTAATACCACTATTGATATGGTGTTAGTTCATGACGACGATGACAACAATGAGCACATGGTTTATTATCTGAGCCGAAATCTTCTTGATACTGAGTCTCATTATGCTCATGTCGAGAAGCTTGCTTTGGCGACGGTTCATTGTTAAACAAATTGAAGATTCAACTTTATTGATGAATTGGATAGCTCATAGGTGAGGAGCTCCACCTAGAGACTACCTCTAGCAGAACACTCTACATACAAATCATCTTACAATCGAAATTATATATATAGTGTTCACACATCTAGGGAAGTTAGAACAACTGCCTAAGAAGTAGGAACTAATTCCTAATCTAAGGCTCTAGTGAACCGAATCTCTCTAGATTTACATATTCTCCATTATCTTCAACACTCCCCCTTAATGGAGAAGGGGGTTCACAAGTATTCCTAACATTTCCCTAAACAATCCAAACTTGATTCTACTGAGAAGCTTAGTGAAAATATCAGCAATTTTGTCACATGTATTACAATATTCAATATGGATTTCCTTTGACTGAACTTTCTCCCTGACAAAATGAAACTGTGTATCAGTTTGCTTTGTGTTTTTATGAAATACTGGATTATTTGCAAGTTTGATAGAGCTCTGGTTGTCGCATTTGATAACTGTTGCAACCTTCTGTTCTTCTCTAGCATCATGGAGAAGTCTCCTCAACCAAAATGCTTCACACGTTGTTGCACACATCGCTTGATACTCAGCTTCTGTTGAAGACAAGGATACTGTGTTTTGCTTTTTGCTGCTCCATGCAATGACCCTGGACCCAATGCTGAATGCATACCCTGTTGTGGATCGTCTATCATCTACATTTCCAGCCCAATCGGAGTCTGAAAAACCTGTAAATCTAATATCAAACAAAATAGTATAAATAATACCAAAGTCTAAGGTTCCTTGCAGATACCAAAGTATAAGGTTCCTTGCAGATACCTTAAGACGCCTTTCGCTGCAACCCAATGACTCTCAAGAGGCTTTGACATGACTTGGCTCAATAAACTGATTGCATAGGTCAAATCCGGCCTAGTTGTAGTCAAATAGATTAGACTCCCAACCAGCTGTCTATACAACGTTGCATTTGCCTCCTTAGAACCATCACCATTATGAAGTCTGGTATTCTGCTGTAAAGGCACTGCTACAGCGTTGCACTGATCCATTTTGAACTTTTCCAGTAGGCTCCTGACATACTTACCCTGTGACAAAAAAGTTTGGCCAACATCCCTCCAGACTTCCAGATCTAAACAGTAGTGTAGCTCTCCAAGGTCTTTCATCTCGAAAACCTGTGACATCTGCTCTTTGATTTCTTTAATGAGTTCATCTGCATTCCCTGTAATGATAAGATCATCTACATATAAAGAAATTCAAAACAATTTTCCCCTCTTTGTTAAACGCGGTGTACAGATTTGGGTCATTCTTTCTTCTTTTATAACTATGTTGTATGAAAAATGAATCAATTTTGTCATACCATGATCTAGTAGCCATTTTTAGTCCATATAAATCCTTCTTTAATTTGTAGACTAAATGCTCTTCCCCTTTCTTGACAAATCCCTCTGGTTGCATTAGATATACTTCCTCTTTCAGATCTCCATTTAAGAAACAAACTTTACATCTCGCTGGTGTATTTTCCAGTGGTGTTTAGCAGCTAACACAATAATCATTCTAATTGTGTTTAATTTAGCTGCCGGGGCGAAGGTTTCCTCATAATCTTTACCTTCTTTATGGGAATACCCCTTTGCGACCAGCCTAGCTTTATATTTATCTATAGATATGTTTTCTTTAAACTTTAATTTGTATAGCCATCTGCACCCTATGGGTTGTTTGCCTTCAGGAAGCTGAACTAAATCCCAGGTATTATTTTTAATGATAGATTCATATTCCTCTTGCATTGCTTCCCTCCATTCACTACTTTGACTAGCTTCATTAAAATTAGAAGGTTCAACAATGTTTAACATACCAGTAATGAGCGCATGATCCCTGTATCTGGTTGGAAATTGTATCTGCCTACTTGATCTTCTAAGTGGTGGAGTGGCTTCAAGCCTGTTCTGATCTCCTCTCTGCGGACTAGTTTCAAACCTGTTTTGATCAACCACTTCTTCTTTCTCCTGCTGTTGCTGTTCACTGGCCCCTGTTTCATCACCATCTTCTGACAGTAAAGGCACATGCCATTCTTCATCACTACGAACATGGTTCCCATCATCTACCTGTTCATGAAATACCACATCTCTACTTGCAAACACCTTGGGAGTTGAAGGATTAAACAACTTATAAGCCTTAAACTCACTGCAGTATCCAACAAAAGTACACTTAATGGCTTTTGAATCTAACTTCTCCCTATCTTCTTTTGGGACATGAGGAAAAGCTTTACATCCAAAAAGTCTAAGATGATTTACTGCAGGCTTGAAGCCAAACAATGCTTCGAAAGGAGTTTTATAATCCAAACACTTGGTAGGACTCCTATTCTTAAGATACATTGCAGTGTTCACAACTTCTGCCCAAAAACCATTGGTCAGATTCTTACCATTCTGTTTTTCCTTCCGCAACCCCGTTTTGCTAAGGAGTGTAAGGTGTTGTGAATTGCTGCTGTATTCCATGTTCTTTACATTATTTGATGAAATCACCCTCCTTGAATTCTCCACCTTGGTCTAAGCGAAGAATTCTGATGAACTTTCCTGTTTGCTTCTCAATCATACTTCTGAATTGCTTGAAGTATTCAAAAGCATGACTTTTCTACCTGAGGAAAGACACCCAGGTGAACCTTGTACATTCATCAACAATAATGAGAAAATAGTAGGCCCCTCTTAATGACCTTGTTTGCATTGGCCCACATAGATCAGTGTGTACAAGTTCAAGTATATCCCTTTGCTTCCTATCAACAATAGCAAAAAATTCATCTCTATGTAATTTACCAAGGACACTTGCTTCACCATCAACATGCATGCTCTTCAAAATAGGAAGACCACTCACCGTACCTTTTTTCTGAAAAAGTAGTAGGTCACTGAAATTTATATGCCCAAATCTCTGATGCCAGAGATTCTCTGCAAGCATGGCTGATGATGCCAACGCTTGATGTGACGCACTTCTGACATCCAGTTTATACAATCCTCCTACACTTACACCTGTTGCAATGGACTTCATCCGATCTAGCATGGCTTTAATTACACAATGAGATTTAAAAAACTCTACCTTAAGATCCTGATCTGTGATTCTAGATACAGAGATCAGGTTCTTTTTAATCCCAGGTATATACATAACATCATGAATATGCCTAATGTTTCCATCAGGTAGTATGACAAGGACATCACCATATCCCTTGATTTCATACCCTGTATCGTCTCCAAGGTAGACCTTTGCACCTGGTGCTGGATTCTCTAAAAATTTTAAACCATTGCCTCTTATCTGTCATATGGGAGGAAGCTCCTGAGTCCATGAACTAGTTTTCTGATTCATCCTCCTTAATTGACAACCCAGAATCAGATACGAACAATCTGATATTCGAATTCTGATCTACATCAGCTAGATGGCATGCATGCTTCTTGTGTATCTGTTGACCTTCATGAAACTTCTTCTTCCGACAATGTTTAGCAATATGACCAAATTTACCGCAATAAAAACATTTTGGTCCTGAATCACTTATGTTTGGAGACATCTCTTGAGATGGAGGTGGATTTCTTTGTGGAGTTCCTCCGCTTTTGTGTGCTGCATTTGTCTTTCCTTTGAAGGGTTTTTCTTTCCCAGTAGGGCAAGACCTGAGCTATGGGGTTTATTGAAAAATGTGCAACAAGAAATGTTAAATTTAGAATGTGCTAAAAATAGCATGTCTAAAAATAGCAGTTTGGCCAGTGAGGTCATTGGCCACATTGGGTGAGAGATGAAACTGCTAAAAATAGAAAGTTCTAAAAATAGCATTTATGGGTCCCTTCTTATTTATAGCAGTCCCTAGTCTATCTATAGGAAGTAAAATTAATTTTGGTCTTAACAACAGTTGGAAATATTAATTAATTAATCTCTATGAGTTAATTAATTATGGAAAATTAAACTAGAAGTCTTTGTGAGATCATGCAATTATTTTATCTCTTGATTTAGAAATTCATCCCTTGATTAAAGGAGATAAGGTTCAGCTCTCTAATGAGAGGATCAGTTGACTTAGTTTTACTTAGTCAAGTCCAGTGAGATTAATTTAACAAGTTGTTGAATTAATGAAATATAGTTTGTTAATGCTTGCATGCATGTGACAACTATTATTTTAGATAATTAAGGATTCACTCATGGATAACTGTTGCATGTCAGTTCTCTCAGAGACCCAGTTGAGATTAGATGTGGGACATTGTACTATCAGATGCTTGGATATTTCTAGTAAGTATTCCTTGCATGGAGAAGGATCTATTATAGGAGATTGGAGGACTTGTGGCCTATATATTGAGGCCTAGGTAGTCTATGATTTTTATCTTCTGATTGAAAATCATCAGGATCTTCTGATTATAGAGAGAATAGGATAGCTATTGAGCTGATTCTTTTTGTATGTTGTTGAAGATCTACATTTGATTGATAATCCATGGTTGAGGTTTTATGCTGGTGCTTTCCCTTGGATATATCTTGTGTTATGTGTGATTATTTCTCTTGATCAATTATGCATGTTTCTACTTGATATTGCTCATGAATTCGATTATGCTTCCACTTAATGTTTTGTAGAAGTTTAACAAGTATTATGCTTTAGGACATTGCATATATTGGTTTGTTCTACACGTGAAATTTCTACATGGTATTGGAGCACAGGTGATTAAGCAAGAATAGTATACTAGCAGGAGAAATTCGAGTTTATTATTCGCGATATAGATCTCAAGTTCTTATCACATCTATTTCATCGATGACGTTCTATGGTTTGAGGTTTGAGTATGCCCTTGATGGCAACACAAACTATATAGCTTGGAAGGATCGCATGGAGGCAGTTTTGGAAGATAATGGTCTTAAGGATTTCATTGATCAAGAAATCCCTAAGCCTACTGACAAGACTGAGTAGGTGGAATGGAGGAAGTGTGTGGCTAGAGCTAGGAGAATTCTCTTGGAGGGAGTGCGAGATCACATTGTCTCGAGCCTCCATGGGAAGGAGACTTCACATGCAATGTGGAAAACATTGAAATATTTATATCAGAATAGTAGTGATCAGAGGAAGCTGGCACTAAAGGACAAACTTCGAAAGATCAAGTGTGAAAGGGATGAGATGATCTCTATGTATCTGACCAAGCTCATCACATGCAAGGATGAGCTTGCAAGTGTAGGGGTTGTGACATCGAATGAGGATATGGTGAGTCTAACACTCCTTGGCCTTCCTAAGAGCTGGCATAGCTATCAAAACTCGGTGAATGGAAGGGAGAAAATGGTAGATTGGGAACGACTATGGTCGGATTCGATGCAGGAGGAGATCAGACGGAGCACCAAAGACAGTTCTTCATCCACGCATGATGAGGAGAACTGTGCCTTAGCGAGTAAGGCGAAGAAGGGGAAGGAGAAGGTTTCTCTTTCCAAATCCAGTTCTTCCAATGATGGGAAGAAGGTTGACAAATTGAAAGTGCGATGCTTTTGTTGTCATGAGGTGGGCCATTATGCTGCAAATTTTCCACGGAGGAAATCCAAGAAGGGATCCGGGGAAGGATCTGAAGGTCAGGCACTTGCTTCACAGTTTGAGTTGGATTTCACACTCTTCGCATGCATGGTTTCATCCATGGTGGGAAGTGGTTGGTTTCTTGACAGTGGAGCTTCTTTCCACATGACCAGCGACAAGAGTTTGTTCAGTGCTTTGGAGGAGAAAGATCTCCAGTAACTCATAGCGATGGGTAATGATGAGAAGTATAGTGTCTCAGGTGTAGACATGGTTATTTTTCAGAAGGAGCATGGATCTCGCCTTACCTTGACCGATGTCAAGTATGTACCAAGACTGAAGAGAAACTTGGTGTCGATCGCGATGTTGGAAGGCAGAGGCTATGATGTAGTCTTCAGTAAGGGAAAGGTTTTCCTTATACACATCATCACTAGACAGGTGAAGCAGATTGGTTCACGGGTCAAGAACCTGTATGCTCTTGAGGTTCAAGATGCATGCAAAGCCTTGAGCAGCAAGGCAACTGATGGAAACTTGGTGGTTGAGAGGGAGGGTATATTACCTCTCAACATGCAGAGCCAGAAGAAGTCTCAAATGATTATGGAGGAGCCACGATTGGTGCAGCAGCTTCAGGAGGTTGTGGAACAGCAACAACAGGGGAAGCTTAGTGGAGATCGAG
>APFE030413461.1:0-15052 GCA_000404065.3 Pinus taeda | reverse complement strand
TTCCTTCCATACAACAACAAAAAATGACCCCATTTATGGCACTTTATGGATATCAGCCACCATCCATCACATCATATTTAAGAGAAAATTCTAAGGTTCAAGCAGTGGAACATCACATCGAGCATCAACACAAGTCCTCCAACTCTTAAAGGATAACCTTGTGTTGGCACTGAATAGAATGAAACAACAGGTAGATCAACATCGCAGTGAAAGAAGTTTTAATGTAGGTGATTGGGTATTCTTAAGGCTACAACCATATAAGAAATGTCCCTCAAGTAAGCTAAGAAGGATAATAAATTATCACCAAAGTATTATGGTTCATACAAGGTGTTGCAAAAGATTGGTACTATGGCATACAAATTAGAGCTTCCTGCAGCTTCTCAATTGCACCCAGTTTTCCATGTTTGATTTTAAAGAAGGTTATATGCGATAAGTCCCAGTTCAAACAATATTACCAGAACTTGATGAGGAAGGAAAAATTATATTGGACCAGAAGCAGTCATAGAAACAAGATCTCGACAGCTATGAAATCGATCAATTTCAGAGTATCTTATCAAGTGGAAGAAATTATCTGCTGAAGATTCCACATGGGAGGATGAGAAATTTATACAGAAGCATCCAGAACTACTCAAGTGTTGAGGACAACACTTTGAAGGAGAGGGGCATGTTAGTCCCTATAATACTAGTGATTACCCCATTACTTATTGTAGTTGTACCCCTTTTAATATTGTTGTGCCCCTATGTCCCCATATTGTTATTACTGTGCCCCATAGAATCCCTCTATTGTTATTTTTGTGGCTTTATATTATTATTGTTAGGTCAATTGGGTTATATTGTGACTCCTTAGAATCCTATATATAGAAAGGAGGTTTTGTCATTTGAATCATCCAAGAATTGATCTTTTATGTAATGTAAAGGAGGTTTCCCCCTCGAAGAGGCTGAATTTTAAGGCATTGATCTATATTTTCTATATTTTTCTTGAGCTAGTTTCATAACACCCAGCTACAAAGTTCAGGTCAAAATGCGGCCCCTTGACCAGAATGCAAGAGTGGCACGAACTGGATTTTAGGGGCATTGATGAGGCCAAGGTGGAGGAGGACCTAGAAGAGGTTACAGACAGCTGAGATGTTACAATTGCGGGGGCCAGGAAATTTTCCCTATGATTGGATGAATCCAACGCATCCATCATGTCTGTATTGTACCTTGTTTGATCATGAGATGGAGGATTGTCCCACATTGATAGCGAGTCTACGTGACAAGGAATCACTCCAACCTCCCTCGACTCAAAACCCACAAATGATGAGGTCTAAGTCACGGGAGGAAGACCCTAATGTGAACATGTTGCTCCGAAGTGGAATTACGAAAGGGGATGATAAAGGAAAGCAACCTGAAGATAGTACTTGGGTTCACAAGGCTTTGACGAAAGAACCAGAGTTTGATTTGGAGCGTGCTAAGGAAACCTTCATGGAAGCTAGGAAGAGCTTTGTTGATGCCTCCACTTCAGGAAGCAAAGAAGACTGGAGCCAAAAATGGACCTATCAATGCTCACGACGTTACGAGAAACATGCATGAAGCTACCACGTGAAAGCAAGGTTGTAAAGGGATTGTAGGAACTCATAAATAGATGCACTGGGACCGCGCAAGGAGAACCCCACGTAGTTCGGAAGATTGGAAAGAATTCTACAAGGATGGGAAGAGAAATGAGATTGACCATGCAGATTAAAGAATATGAGATGGACCAAGTGATTATGGATTTAGGATCGAACGTGAATGTTCTACTGAAGCAGACATGGGAGTGCATGGGAAGGCCTATGCTACAATGGTCTCCTATCTAACTGCGAATGGAGAACTAGCAAAAGATCATACATATGGGAAGATTGCAGGGAATCACCATGGATATCGAAGGAGCAAAAATGCTACCAGACTTTGAAGTGATAGAGATTGTTAATGACAACAACCCCTACCCTACGCTATTAGGAATAGATTGGGCCATTGACGTGAACACTGTGATAAATATGAAGAAGCGTAAGATGATTTTTGACAAAAATTCTCTGCGCGTAGTCTTACCTTTGGACCCTATAGAAGGATCATGCTACTTGGAGCCAGTGTGTGACTATGAAAGCAATGATGATTTAGACTACATCTACAAGATAACCACATGGGAGCAAGACTGGATAAATCCCACCATGGATGGATGAATCTCATGGGAGCATGAAAGCTCCTGTACATTGGATTCAGATGAAGAGATAGAGCGATGGCAAAACGGGTTACATGAAGTAACCATGTTGAACTGCAACATGATGAGAAGATTTTTGCGATGCGTATCAATGGAAGTAACGGATCTACCTACTTATGATGGGGTAAGCGAGGTAGATGCCTTCTTGAATAGATTTGGAAGAGAGGTGTCGAAACAACAATATTTCGAGGCTTTGAGATGGGTACTATGTGCTATACCCGTGAGGTGGTGGGGTATGAACCAAGGAAGCTTTGAGGACTCACACGAATGCAGCAGAATGATGTGCATGCATTTTGGGAAGCCTTAGATGTGACTATCAGACAAGAATGATGGATGGGATGATCCCCACACGCATCCGTCTAGGTGGGTACAGGCATATGGTAAACAACCTACATGGATGCACATGGCCTTCGCGTTTGGGAACATGGTTAATAAGCAGGTGATGGTGAGGAAATTGTGCGAATGGTCTCTCTAGTTGGGACGAAGAAGTGTGGAAAGAACGAGTGTGTAGAAGGTTACCCATGCAGAAGCCTTTAACAAAGTGTGCAAAGCACTGAAAAAGGTATATGATGTGCAACGAAGTGATTGGGACCTATGCATACCACCAGTTCTGTGGGCTTATAGGACAACATGCAAGAGATTGACGGGATAGATGTCTCTGAGGCTGGCCTATGGAGCGAACACTATAGTCCCAATAAAGTATAATATGCCTAGACTGCGCATAGCAACACTGGTGGATATGATGGCTCATGGAGTTTCGGAAGAAGGAATAGTGTAGCTGAATGAAGAAGAATGCTTGGGAAATGAAGAAGAAATTCGACAGGGTGATCTTACGCTCCAAGAAATCATGAAATAAAAGGTGCAATTAAGGGAGAAAAGTGCTCTGATAGAAATGGAAGTCAAGGAGCTTGAGGAAGAAATAAAGAAGGATTTTCTCGATAAGAAAACCAGGGTGATAAAACAGGGTGCGTGTGATTATGTTGACGAATTGGAGGACCACCACCGAGAGTTTATTAGTTTTATGCCTTGGATTGGACTGTATAGTACTCAAAGGATCACCCACAATGGCATGTTGCAGAGGGTAAAGTGTGCGACATAGGCAATAAAACCAAAAGACGGATTTGTTTGAGGAAAAGTGATGGATGACTGGTTGGAACCTTATACACGTGGTGCGGCCACCTAACTAACTATGGGAAGTATAGTCTTAGCACTCCTGGAAGTTGAAAGAAGGCATGGGACTATAAACTACTTTGCCCAAAAGCTGCACAATGTTGAGGGTGCGCGTAGAAGCAAAGTGGCACAAGGTCCCCAACTGTGCAACGGGGGTTGTGCTACCGTGTAGGTTGGCTAGAAAGTGACTGTTGTAGTCACTATTCACGATGCGATCATTGACTTGAGACCAAATGGAGCTAATGACAGGCATTTAAGATGAGCTTTATGGGAAAGATTTGGGAAAATATACAGCCAAGGGAGAATTAATGGATCAGATTTTGGGGGAACATTTGAATTCAAATTCAAAAGGCGCTATAAAATACAAAGGGATGGCCAACAAACAACAATTGGTCATTTGCGAATTGAGCTTTCGTGCACCCCACGTATTCCAAACCGAGCCCTGTTTGTCCTTTAGAGAGTGTTCGTTGAGCACCTGAGTGAATGGTTGAAATATTTCTGGACGAACAAGATGGCAGCGTCTGAAGAAGCTAGGAAATCACAGAGATGACCACTGAAGAAGCTGCGCAAGCCATGACCATAGAAAATGACCCTGAGAGTGTCGGGATTATTATGGAAATCCCTAAATCACCGTGCACACTGAGACCAAAGAAAGATAAACAACCAACGATTATGGTGCATGTGTACCCTCGAAACCCACTGTGAACCAGGTTAACAATGGAGGAAAAAGGGAAAGTGATTAACCTGGAAATCGATGACGAGGAAGAAAATATTGAGGATTTCATAATTGAAGAAGATGAGGATGAGAGCATGGAGTAAGAAACCAAGGTTGCACACCCTCCAAAAAAGCTGCCCACATATGTCCCTTTAGAGAAGGGGAAGGCAAAGGTTCCCAAGGACCTCAATGAGAGCAATAGCTCTTTGCAGACTCCGCTCCTCCTGGACGATATCATTTTTGAAGGCACGCACCTAGGATGGGTGCCGAATTTGAAGTTCAAATATTGGGATCTCACCGAACACAAGAAATTCCCTCACTTGGTGACCGCGTAGCTCATGAAGCTAAAGCACAACACCACAACGAGAGTTATAGAATTGAAGCTGCGCAAGAGGTTATGCGAAGTCTAAAAGGTAGAGTTATTGAACCTGCCCTGGGTATTGCATTACCATCACGCCCCAGTGACTATCTTCATCATTAGGTAGCTTCTCTACCTAGTTCATGGTGGGTGTTTGTGGCTAAAGGAGTCCATCCCCATCACGGACCACCTAATCCATCGAATTACCTAGCTCCCATGTAAAGGAGAGGACCCCACATAGATTTTGGAGGGGAAGAGCAGTGATTTGGCCATCGCAGAGGCCATGAGAAAGAAATACAAGATGGAGAAGAAAAAGAGGGGCTACATGATCTCCAGTATCAACAATAAGACAATTAGAGTGGTGACTCAGATACTGGCAAGTAAGGTCATGCGGAAGTGCCACGCAGATGAGGTACCCACATCGATAGTGGCATTTGCTGAACAGTGCACAAAAGGGTTCTAGTTTAACTGGTCTGAGTTCTTATGCAAGGAGTTCCTAGAGAATTGCCATGAGGCACAAGAACAAGGAAAAACTTTCCACTATGCATGGCTTCTGCTATCCATAGTGCTGGTGGCTGGGGAATTGCTGGAGGACAACCAGTTCCCCACAATTGCAAGGGATCTCCTGGAAGCTGCGAAGTACGATTCACTGTGGGCCACTAAGGATGCAAACATGATCTGCGACAGTAAAATATTCTGGGTGTTTATGGAAATGAACATTAGAATAGGGATTAACCACAAGCCACGGTTACCACCCACTGTCTACAAAAACCTGCAAAGTTTCATAGAGTTTAAAGCATAATTTCAACACATCTACCTCAGGGTGCAGAAGGACCCTGCAAAGAAGTGGAATGAACTACCTTATATAGCCACAAATGATGTGATTTTCGACGTACTTGAGACGTGGCCACTGGAATGTTGTGCTTGAGTCATCTCTGTGCTGGAAAAGTCTACTGCGTAGAAAAAGAAGGAGGAGGCAAAACTGTGCATGGCGTAGTTGGTAGAAAAGAGATGGAAAGAAGCAGTAGTAGCAAAGATGCAGGAGGCGTGGGAGACTACATAGGCAATAGTAGAATAGAAAAAGGTAGTAGAAGCAGCAGAGGAGGAGCGCGAGGGCCAGAAGTCACCTTTGCCTAAGAAGGAGCAGGAAATGGAAATAGAGGTAGAAGAGGGCGATGCAGACCACTAATAAATGTTAACACAATTGAGGCACCAGTGCCCGAGTGAGCGGATGAGGCTGTGCAAGAAGGTGAAAGCATATAAGATGTCTATCGATCTGATCACCCTTACTGAGGGAGAGATGCATGATATAGGTGAGACGGTGCGTGACGTCACCACAGAGGCCCTCTAGAACTTTGTGGAGGAGAATCATATTATGTTGGGGGCCCTCCAAGCACAGATTCAGGAGTTGCAAGTGCGCACTCCTCAGGTTGGTACTCTCTCGAGCAACCTTGTAGTAGGGATAGTCGTAGTTGAGGAAATATTGTTCGCTCGTATGACCAACACAATAGTGGTACCACAAGGGGCACTGGTTACAGCATATGAGGCTAACAGGCCTACGGTTAGTACATTGAAATGTATAGGGATCAACATGACTGCGCTCCTACGGGAGACACTCTATGTTCTGATGGATGGGATTACTGCAGAATTGCGGGCTAGGGAGGGCTGCACATTGTAAGTGCTGAGTGAGTAGAAGATCAACATGGAGAAGTTAAACTTGCAGTGCGATGAGGTCATGTCTCAGAATAGGAAAATGGTGCAGGTACTAGAAGAAGTCTACCAGATGGTCCCTGAGCTGGAAATCCCAGTAGAAGCACTAGCAGAGGCGCGCATCCAGAGATTAGCAGCAGGGGTGCATGAGGCGCAGGAAGAAATGGCTAAGATTCAGCTGGATTTAAACCTTCTAATCATAGAGCCGTGGTTGAAGGCGCATCCTTCAACTCCTCCAGAGGTAAGGGAACAGTGCGCCAGTGCCATTACAATGGGGTTGGAGGAGATCAACAGTGTAGTAAGACACTGCACTAGAATGTTGGAAGAATCATTTGAGGTCCTCACAAATCTGCAGGAGGACCCAAACATAAAATGCTTAGAAACGGAGGCACGTGAGCTATAGTAGTAGTATGACAAAATAAAAGGGGACCATGTAGATGGTGGCCCTCACTCAAAGGCTTGCATGAATGCAATAGGCAAAAGCGCTTAAAGAGAAAGTAGAGGCAATGCAACACAAAAAAGCAGTTTTGAAGGTGCATGTTTAGCCTTAGATCAATGAAGCCTTCGTAATCATAGCAACAATTGAAGGCAAGATCGCGCAGATGCAGGGGACACAAGAACAAACACATGGGAGCAGTTCCAACACAATGGTCTCGGAACAACGAGTATAGGAGATTCAGCAGGCAGTCGCTCAATGCACTACCAACCTTGCAGCAATCTGAGTAGAGTTGGGAGGTCTCTGCGTGAAGATCTCCGCACCGACATAGTGACTCGAGGGTGAGTCACGATGTTTGTGTTGGGGGCCTGTTGGGTGTGGGATCCCCCCAAGGCAAGTTTTGACTAGGTCTATTGTAAAGACGCTGTGATTTGTGGGCATAGAGAGCGAAGATGGTCAATGAGTCAGAGGGTTGTCTGCCCTCAATTTTGTAATGTAATGTTAGTTTGAGAGATCTACCCATGGTCTGCAGACCATGGGATTGTATAAATAGAGTGAGGCTCTAAGTTAAAAGGGACATCTAAAAAATAATGGATTGGTGATGATGGAATAGAAGCATAGCAAAGTATCTGAAATGTAAAGTCTAGTTTTAGGTTGTAGGGTAGGAGAAGGCTCTGCAGTTGAGTGCACATAGGCCTAGTAGTCCATAGATGAGTGCGCGGACTCCTGTAGCTGAGTGCACAGGGCGGGTCGAGTTTGTAACTGGTCGAACCATTAATAAAGAGAAGTTTTACCATATTTATGTGTATCTTTTTATATTTTATGCATTGAAGTATATTGGGTATGAATTGCAAGTTTACTATTTATTTACTGCGCGAACTTACATAAATATGCTGAGTAGGTGAATATAATAGGGTGCAAAGGCCTTGTAGGCCAGGGAAGTACGCTAAGTAACCTACACAAGAGTACTCTTAGTTGGACTAAATCAACTCCTCAAACATCTCAAGGGTGCGGAAACCTGGTTCCAGCATCCCCTCATGCTGCTTCGGGTGAGACCTCAGTCTGTGCTCCACAGGCTGTTGCTAAAAGGGCCTGTAGTACAGGGATTTGTTTGGCTAATTAACTCCAAACCTGGGTCAGGCTCCACCAAGCCAACATTTTATCCGTAATAATAGGGAGGCTGGAGAAGGGGCAGAGAAACGTTTACAAGAAATGAAGTTCAGTAGTAGTTTTAAATGGTAGTATGACCCTTTAGGAGTCATAAAAAAACTAAGGATCAAATTCAAATTGAGCCCTTTTATGCATGAGTCCAGGGTAGACATTGAAAAATATGACAACCAGTTAGAGTGGTTGGAAAATACCTTGATAGATATGGAGAAACAGATGGATACTATTTCCATTCTACATACTCCAGCCCTGCAGGAAAAAATTACAAAAAGGACCAAGGAAGAGGGTTCTTGCTCAAGCATAGATACAACACATGACATATTTGAAATCATGTACAGGAAGAAGCCCAAGCTAAATCTTGTAAATGAGCAAGAAGAGTAAGAAGAGATAGTTGAAATAGTTAAAACACTTCAAATCATGGATACAGATGTAGGGGTCAGAGAGAGAACAACTTCAGCAGTTTTAGAGGAAACTCATCAGCCTTCCACCTCTAATACCCAGAGTATTCAAAAACAACTTAGAATAGAGGTCTCATCATCAAGAAAACTAGTGGATAAGGAAAAATCCATAAAGGAGAAGTATAAAGAGATCAAATTAAGAAATGAGGCATTGGAAGCTAAAACATATGACCATTATTTCAAATAGATTCCTAGCTATCAGAATAGGTTAATGTCAGCTTTTGACATTAAAACTGGTAAAATGCAAATGACCTTTTTGTAGCATACAGTCCAACACCTTGAGTCAGCAACAGACTATAGGAAGATAGAGTTTGAAGTTTTGGCCAAGGATATTCACCCTATTGATAAAATTGAATTTCATAAGCAGTTAGGAGAAATTATCTACTCAATGATGACGAATAGGGCCATGAGTGTTCAGAAACTTCAAAACTCTCTAGACAACATCACAACATAGTTTAAGATAGAGAAAGCATCCTCACAGGCAAAAGATAACATAAGCAAGTCACTGGAAGACTTGGTTATTGAGATTGGGTATAATCCAAATGAGATCAAGCCTGCAGTAAAGCTCATAAAGAAGAAAAATGAAGACATTGTTGATTTGAAGAAGAAACTACAATTTCCTCCTTCAGAACATCTATAGACCAAGTTGTAGAGAGCCAAAGCTAGAAACATGAGATGATGGATCTCATTCTCCAAGTAAATGCTCAATTGAAAGAAATGGAGAATGAAATGGAAAAGTTAGTATAGGAGAAACAAGCCACCATTGAAATAGCTATTGCCACTACTATTCCTATAGTTTCTACAATAGTTCCTTCAACTTCTGCAGCTTCATTGGCCCCTGTAGCTCCACTAGGTACAACACTTCCAACTGCAATAACAACTATATCAACAACATGTTCAATAACAACAACAACTCATCCTAGTGATGAAGCTAGTAAGTTGGTCAAAGCCATGGAGGATATGTCCATCCAAACCACTGAAATCAATAGAATTAAAGAACAAATAAAAAGTCTAGAGGATTAGAAGAAACTGACTCAAATCATGCATAAGAATGAAGCTCAAAAGTCAGACAGGTTGAATGAAAGGTTACATAATTTAGAGAGGGAGTTGACGCTAAAATAGCCACTAGCCCAAGAAAAAAAATTTTTATGGGCCAATATCATTGAATCTGTTAATGATATTTGGCCATCTATACAGGTGACATTTGAACAAAATGACTTGGTCAAAGAGGCTGGTGAGGCAATTCTAAGGGTTCGAGCCGAACTTGTAAATATGCCAGAAGAAGCCTCAAGAATAACCCAGTTCCTTAACTCAAAGAATAAATATGAATTGCAGGAGCTAGGAATAGCTAACAGAACTGGGACCGTACTAGAAGTGAAGAAGGTAATCACTAAGAGGAAACCTGATGACACAACTTGAGGATAAATTCCATACAATGGAGCAAGCAATAGCCAGGTTCATGGTTAAATTTGATACTTTGAGGCAGAAATGTCTACCTAGTCCACTGGTGATTAATGACAGGTTGATGCCACATGAAGACTATGATAAGAGAATCAGAGAAGTGGAAAAGGAACAAGCCAACAATTCCAACATGAAAGGGATGCCCACAGGAAAGGTCCTTTACCAGAATTTTGAGAAACTATTTTACCTCCAGCATGAGGTAAAACATCTTTTTGTAAACAAGCCCACCTTTGCAAAATATATAGAAACTGATGAAGTCTACGGGAGAATGGTAAATATTAAATTACTAGATGCAGAAACTTGGGAAAAATGGAATGATTTACTATAAAAATGCAAGGTAAGCAGTGAATATAGAGCAGTGAAAGTAAAACAATAGATCAACTAAGTCAAAGGGTATCAGATGAAAGAGTATCAATCAAAAGGTAGAGTAAAAGGGAAAGCAGCTTGGAACAACAAAAAATGAGAGAAAGCAACAAAAGATCAAAGCATAAAAAAACAAAATCAGGAAAAGAAGGGACAACTAGCCTTTTAGTTTCCTAGGTGTCTCTATCTTCCTACATGAAGATATTTATTTTCCTTGAATAATTCCTAAAATAGTTTAGGATATTTTGTAACTATTTTTTGTATATATACTTCATAATTTGAAGTATAGATGGTGGATTGCTGAACATTTCTATAGTTACATTGCTTTGAAAACCTGAGGGTTTATTGTAAACATTTTCAAGTCAGCAGATTGGACTAAGTAATAAAGACATTGCATTACGGGATTCATGTGTTGGGCCACTTTAGTGAAGTATATTTAATTTTTCAAATTGTTATTTTATTAAGTATTTCACAAACATATATGTTTTCCAATTTGAATGAAATAACTGGAATTTTACTTCAAAATTTGTTTAAGTACACTCTGTCTTGAACAGTTATTCATTTTAATGTTTTCTTCTGATATCTAGAGTAGGGAATTCTTAATTTATCCCTAATTTTGATTGACCTCTTTAATTTATCTCATTATCTAGTTTGAGGAATCCTTAGTTGCTCCTTGACCCCGTTTGAAAAACCACTTCACCATCTAGCCTAAAAGATTTGAATTTACTCAGCTACCTTGCCCTGTGAACACTATCTTTAGAACTTGATTCAGTCTTGTTTTCTTGACAATTTGGACTCCATGGCCCAATGGTAAAAAGACATTTATCTATCCATATGAATCAATGATCCCACCACAAAATCAAATCAAAGCCCAATAAAGCTTAAATAACTAACCTAAAATCAATTAACTCAACAAAGTTAGATCATAAAGAGAGAGCCCTCTTTGAGCATTAGGAAGGCTAGATCCTGATCTCAAAAGTAGGTTTGTGGTTACCTCTATTATTTCTTTAAACACAACATGACAACTCTAGGGAAATTTTAGAGTGATAACAGAGTTCACAACTAAAAGTGTTGTGAAGGAGGTTGTTACACAGTAAAATGTCACTGTCACCTTGTCAGTCTCCCTACTGTGTCATAAAGTCACATTCACCTTGCCTATGCTCTCTAAAATGGCTAAAAACCCTCTTTTCCTAAGTTAATTGAATCATCGCGTCTGTTTATTAAATAACCGCGCTGACTGGCGGAGGATAATGTAACTGCTGTGCTGCCAGCGTAGAAACACACATGTTTTCCGCGCTGGTCCAATTTCACAAACAGCGCACCCTCCGCTTGTATCATTGTGCGCTGACTAAACCTCTTCTATAATTGATTTGCGATGCCAGCACGCCAGCGCAATTTTTCACCCGCGCTGATCCTATTTAGGCGAGTTTGTTCTAACAGCCAACCTTCCAGATGACTGCAAACTTGGCTGTTAGCATTGTTGAGGTCGCCGTCCTTTCTCTGGCATGTCTGTTTCACTGATCATCCACTTATCTTGGGGGAAAGCTCATCCTTTACCTATTCATGGAGACTCCTTCTCCTTTATAAGCCTCCTCCATTGCCCATGAGCAGCTAGTTTTTGGAAGATATAGACTTTGATTGAGGAATTCTTAGTGCATTATTGCTGCTCTTTGTAGGCATTTGGTGTGTTGTGTGAGGATTGTTTTTGAGCTTGAGGAAGGTCATGAGTTTGTTGCCTTGTATGTGAGAGAGAGACCTCTTTGACTTGGGAGATCTACTTCAAAGGTGAATGCTTGGAAGACATGCTGGCTGGACCCTCTAGAGAAGGACTCAGTGTCAGGACTTTGGTTGTACCTTACTCTATTTTCTGATTAATAAAGATAGATGACTACTCTTATGGTTCCATTTCCATTTGTCCTATGAATGATTAAATGTGAATTGTATCTTTCCTGATTGATACATAGTTGTTTTTAGTAGATTTTATGCTTGTGTTTGTTCTCTCTTTGCTTGTGCAGGTGTCTGCCCGCGAGGATAGTGGAGGACTGTGATAGGCTGGAGCAAAGGAGCGAGAGGATTGTCTCTTCGCCAAACATAGCATTGGAATCCAAGTAGGTTTCCCTCACCCACTTGTTAATTACAACTAGGAACCTGCAGTGTAGCATTGTTTGATTGTTGCTAGACCCCCTTTGGGCTAGTAGGGATCGCCTCTATCCGTAGAGGGGATTTACCTCTCCAACAATTTGGCGACTCGACTGGGGAGAGTCTCGTTCGTATGGTATCCTTCAACGGCTACCGATTACCTTAGAAGGGAAGACCGTAGAAATTGAAGTTGAAGTTGTAGACGCCAGTCTTACATATAATCTTCTTCTGGGCCGAAGCTGGATGTACGTTATGCGTGCTATAGCTTCGTCTCTCTTCCATGTCATTCACTTTCCCCATCAAGGGAAAATTGTCATGGTTGATCAACTCTCATTTTTCGCTTCCTCTTCTGAGGGAAACGTACCCTTTGTTGAGCATACCTCAGTTGCTTATGAAAATGTGGGAGCCGGGCTCTTCAAAGAACCCGCCCTTATGGGTGTTTTTTCCCTCCCACCTCCCAACTTCGCCTCGATCTCGATGATCTCGGTTCGTTCTGATCCTTGGATCCTTCCATCCATCGACCAGATAGAACCTTGGGGCGAGGAGATCGTTGAGCCCAGCCGAGCTCAACTACATTGAAATTGTCTCTTGCGTCGGCTTCTCATGATGAACCCACCATCTCAAGGGGGGCGTTGAATCAGATGATTTTTCCCCCCCTGGTCGGCGCTCACCTCTTCAGATCCATGAAGGAAACATTTCCTTCGATGAGGCTATTATAGAACGATGTCTCTGGATGAAACGACGTGGTTCCCTCTTCACCACCGTTCTTCCTTTCTCCCTACCTCCCAGGAAACTTTATTGTGTCTCGCGCGGTTTGCCTCATGTCTCCCTTCTCAACCCCTCCAGACGCCCATTCAAATCTATCATACAATGTCGGAAGGAAATTTAGGGAAAATCACGCAAACTCAACCGATCGACATCTCTGTCAAGCCAGGGATTGTCGAGAATATTTACATTGGAGTGACCTGCACTCCCGAGGAGATTCAGATTTACATTTCTCTCTTTCGCGAATTTTGTGATGTCTTTGCATGGTCATATGAAGAAATGCCCAGTATTGATCTGTCTATAGTTGTGCACGAGATACCAATGTATCCCGGGGCCAAACCTATTCGCCAGCGTTTGCGTCCCGTGCACCCCCGCAAGGCGGCAGCCATCAAAGCAGAGGTTGAAAAGCTTTTTAAGGCAGGATTTATCTATCCTATCCCACTGACAGAATGTGTCTCAAATATTGTCCTTGTCGATAAAAAACAGGGCACCATTCGTGTCTGCGTTGACTACCGTGATATCAACAGAGCTTGTCCAAAGGACAACTACCCCACTCCATTTATCGATCAACTCATTGACGAGTGTGCGGGTAGCGAGGGTTATTCGTTCATGGATGGCTTTTCTGGTTATAACCAGATCAACATTGCTCCGGCAGATCAACATAAGACGGCCTTCATCTGTCCCTGGGGCACCTTTGCTTATAAAAAGCTCCCCTTCGGCCTCAAAAATGCCGGTGCTACTTTTCAGCGTGTAATGTCGTATGCTTTCCATGATATCAGACACATCATACAGCCATATCTGGATGATCTCCCTGCTCATTCAGCAAAATGCGTGGACCATCCATCGCACCTTCGTGAAATATTTCTTCGTTGCAGACACTATAATATTCGCTTAAATCCGCACAAATGTGTCTTCTGCGTGGAATTAGGTCGACTACTCGGGTTTATCGTCTCCCGAGAGGGCATCCGTTTGGATCCTCTGAAAGTCGAGGCAATTGTGAATCTTCCTCCCCCTGCAACTTTGCGGCAATTACAGAGTTTGTAGGGAAAAGCAAATTTTCTAAGACGATTTATACCAAACTATGCCGAAGTGGCAAAGGGTTTTAACCGGTTACTGAAGCGTGACACCCCATTCCGATGGGATGCCATAGCCGAGGAGTCGTTTGCTCATCTCAAAACCCTCCTGGTTTCCGCCCCTTTGTTGCAGCCTCCAAATTACCATCATGACTTTACGCTCTATTTGGCTGCTGTTGATACCACTATCGGCATGGTTTTGGTTCAGGACGACGATCATGGCATCAAGCATGTCATCTATTATCTTAGTCGCAACTTATTAGACACGGAAACTCGATACGCATATGTCGAGAAGTTGGCTCTTGCCGCGGTTTGCGCTGTCCAACGATTCCGCCACTACATTCTGTTGCGTACTACTACAGTGATTTCAGATTGTAACCCCATGACATATATTCTTTCACGACAATTGCTGGGGGGCAAGTACTCAAAGTGGATCGTGATCCTCCAACAGTTCGACTTGGAATTTACTGCAGCCAAGTCTAAGAAGTAATTTGTTTTTGCTGAATTTCTATGCTCCTTGCCATCCGCCGCTATTTCCTCGCAGATAGAGGAATCGATTCCAGATGAAACTCTTTTCCTGATCAGCACCCTCGATCCATGGTATGGGGACATAATTGTCTATTTACAGACGTCCTCCTTCCACCTCGAGACTTCGAAAGATGCTCTTGGGCGGATTCGTCACCAAGCTCAGCCATATCGCATAGTTGGGGACACCCTATACCGTCTTGGGGTTGATTCGGTTCTTCGTCGGTGTCTCACCTTCGAAGAAGCTGAAAGAGTTCTAAATGACTACCACTCCGGTGCTTGTGGCGGTTACATGTCTGGATACGCTACCGCACAAAAGATCCTTCGTGCTGGCTACTTCTGGCCTTCCATCTTTAAGGACTGCATTCTTGTCGTCCGTTCATGTCACGAATGCCAGATATACCAGCGGAAGATGCGTGCTCCTGCTGCCCCTCTGCACCCCGTAGTGACCGTTGGCCCCTTTGCTAAGTGGGGCA
>APFE030413458.1:92019-110620 GCA_000404065.3 Pinus taeda | reverse complement strand
ATAACACGGAATGGAGAGATTTCTTAAGAGGGTGAAAAGGGCATAAGTACATGAATCCTTTTCAACAGAAGAAAGAACACTGAACATGAAATTTTCCCACAGGCAAAGCAATAAAAATGAATTATACCTTATCTAACTTAGAAATTTAACTGGAAATGAATATGAAATGAACTGTGAAACATAACGAAATACACATGAAACATAAGAGGCACATTTTCTACACTCACAACCACATGAATCTCATGAAACAAAGCCGTTTCCTTTTATTAATCCTCTGTCAACATATACAATGAAGAAACAGAGTTTCTTTCCCACAGTCTCCGAGAAATTACAAGACAACCAACCCTTTGAAAATGGTTTGCATACAATAAATAGAACATGCCATGAGGAGATAGAACGACCAAGGGTTGGGGAGTTTCTCGAATCATTACAAAATGGAGATGGAAAGCCAACCATTAGCTACAGGTGCAACGTTACAAAAATTGCAAATGGCTTTGGGTGACCATTTGCCTTCCTTTTCCACTTGGATAGAAGCCAAACTCTTTAAACTTTGCCTTAGTTTCCAAAAAACGTGAAGTGTAGATGAGCGGGCCCACTTCGAGAAAGTCGCGAATCGAAATTTCGCGAAACGGAGGTGAATTTGGCCTTTTTCCCTATATGCGTTGCGCCCAATTCTATATGCGCCATGCCACTTTGGAGGCTGTTTTGAGGCACCTGTAGGAGTCTAAAATGGGCCCAAGTGTGCTTGTTAGAAAGCTTGGCCTGTCTACTTTCCAACCCAGGTGGAATTTCTGAATTTGGTGCTCATTTTCCCCTCCAAATCTTCATTCTCCCAAGACTGCTTCCTGTGTGTCAAAATAGGGGCAGAGAGGTCATTTTTTGGGTGTTTTTGGCCTCCTGGAGACTCAAATCATGCCCAAATTTCTTGTCCAAGCACCAGTAGTCGTGATTTTTCATGATGAATCCAAAAATGCAAGCCATGTTCAATTTGGAGCTCCCACTCTAAGCGCCGCGCTAGTGGCGCGGCGCACAGGGAGAAAAAACCTGTGTTGTGACCAAAAAATTGCCATGTGACCAAAATTGCCCCAAATTTCTTGAAATTTGGGCTGGAGGTTCTTTAAGAGGCACTATGCTAGGCCACAGAGGCTTCAACCAAGATTCAAAGCTGATATTTCTCTTTTTTCCTCTTTTGCCTCTTTGTTGCTTTGCTCAATTTTGCCTTCAAGCTCCTTCTCCGAGCCTTCGCACTCATGTTCTATGCCCTGTAATGATAAACCATCCTCCTCAGTATGGTTTTCTCTCTGTCAGCCTTCTCCAACAGTCTCTCAAGGTGGATGTTGATGCGCTTGAGCCAAGACTCATGGTCATTGTTAATCTCTTGCTCCAAGGTAGTGAGCTCGATCCTCCTTTGTTGGGCAGCTTGTCGATTCTCACGGATGCTTTGCAGCTCCATGATCTCATGCTAGTCTTCAAGTTGTTTGTTCCTCTGCTCCAAATACCCGATGATCCATTTGGCCCTCTCCAAATTGAGTGACAAGTCTTGGATCTTCGTGTTCTACTCCTAGATGGTCATCCTAAGTTTGGCACTCTCCACATCTGCATCATCATCCTGAATGAGGATGAAGTCGGCCTCCTGTTCACCTAATGGCCCCTTCTCATGCATGGGCTTCTTGCGCTTGTCCTGTACCTGTGTTGTCGATGCCATAAGCAAGGCCCCTTCCGCCCTGCGTGGAGATAACACTCGGTTTGCAGCTGCAAACAAGTGCCTATTGCCTCTCTGATATATAACGAATACTCAGATAGTAGTGGTCTCATGGCGCTCATACTGATGAGAAGAACCACCTATCTCATGCTCTGCCTCTAATAGTACCTGTGAAGTGCTGAAGAGGTCACAGGAGGTGAAGTCCTCCCAAGCAATGCCCTGCAATCCCAACTGATGATCCACCAAAATCTGGATAAGAGAAAAGTGATAAACGTTGTTAAGTTGCTGTTGAGGGGTCTTATGCTGCATGAAGGTGTTCATCCTCTCTATGTTCCTGCATATGAAAAATGGGAGGTTCATCATCTGCACCCTGGTAAAGTGCATGAGCAACCTGATGTGGTAGGCATATAGAAGAGAGAACCTCCCCTCACAGTTGAAGTTTTTCATGATCAATTTCATGAGTGGAGCATACTCATCTTTCAAATATCTGAATGGAAAGACTCTTGTGAGCTACCTCAAGAATCTGGCCTTAATGTAAGGCTCATAGTGTTGCCTATCCACCTTCTTTCTCTTGTGCCACTATTCTCCAACATTTGGTATGCCTGTTGCCACTGAGATAGTTTCGGGTGTCAATGTGAAGGTGACCCCGGCCAAGATAGACTGACCTCCATGTAAGTGAAGCACAAAAAGACGGGTCAACTCATGATGAACTCTAACATCAGCCACCCTTTGACAAAATTCAAAACATGATAGATGCTGGAAACATGACATGGCAAGAGGGCAGACCTGCAATTCATTGAGGGTAGTTGGCTCATCCCTAACATGTTTTCCACTCTTGTGATGTCTCCTGGGAGCCTGTTCTTTCGAGGATGAATCACTTTGTGTCTCCATCTCATACTATGATTAATGCTTAGATGCCATGACTGCTGTGTGTACTGTACTTGGGCTGCCCTTTGATGATGGTGTGATGCTAGGTGTTGTTGTGATATTTTCCACCAAGGGGAACAATGAAAAAAGGGAGTTATAGGAGGGGAGTAATATGATGGGAATAGGGGTTATGGGGAGAAGTTTGTTTAGGGATATGTAGGGGGTTTGGGTATTTGATAGGGTAGGGTTTTGGGGTGTTATGTTGACAAATAAGAGGAGGGGATAGGGAATAGGGTTTGGTAGTGTTTTAGGGTAGGGATAATAGGAAAAATGAGAAAGGGGGATAGGGAAAAATGAGGAGTGAAAATGGAACCTTGGCACTAACACCACAATTTTGCAACCCTAGCCACCATAGTTTTGATGTTTTTTGAGTGGTTGGTTTTATGAATTTTGTGGCAATTAAACATAGCCAAGAACCACCATATCATTCATAAAATTTGATGAGCAAGCCATGATATAGAGCCTACCTGTCAATTTGAGGGGTTTCACAAGAAATTTGAGGAAATTTGGAACGATTTCGGCCCTTTGTGGGTGTGCGCCGCGCCCGTTGAAAGTTTGCACTATGGAGTGGCTCTGTGTGCGCTGCACCCTGTGTGTGCGCCACACCCCTCTGTGTATGCGCCGCGCCCTGGAAACGGCCTCCAACTTCACTCCAAACATGCACTTTGCCTCTCAAACACCTTGCTATGTTTCTCAATAACCTTGATTAGCACAATGACTTTGATTTTGGTGGAAACTTGTATATAAAGGCTTTGAAGTCATGGGTTTAATTTTTTCCTCTTCAAAAACTCATTTTGCTAATGTTGTGTTTTGACACTTTTTCACTAACTTAAAGCAATACTGAATTTCACTTTTCCCTTTGAAATTTTAGCTCAAATGATGAAATTTTCGACACTCTTTGCAGGGCTTGCATGACAGGGCATTTGGCCACAGAAACCATGACTGCACCTGAAGAAATCAACTAATGAATTTTTTGCAAATTTTATCACAAATGACACTGTTTGAATTTTCTTCAAAGCAGAGTTTTGAAGAATAGTCGAAGTCTATCAACATGACGATGAAACTCTCTGAATTATAACTTTGTAAGGGCCTCACTCTGGCCTGCATGGCTTTATTTGATATGTTTAAAGACCAAGTTGATTAATCTCTAGACCTAATGATCGACAATGACTTTTTTCCATTAAAGGACTAGACCTTGACTGTCATGAACTTTGATGATCATTGACAAAAGACCTAAGCCAACAGGAGCCAGACATGAGGGGAAATGACTAGCATGACCTTTTCCATCAGATTATGGCATGCCCCTAGCGGAATGCAGCTAAGTGAATGGAGCGGGACTCCTAAAAATGAAATGCATAAAGAGTTTTGATCTCTGACGGAGGACTGACCAGACCGACTCAAACACGGCCAAATCTAATTTTAAGTCGTAAGGCTTGGATTTCTTTTGCATGTTTGTTTTTGGTTGTTTGTTTTTTTTGTTTTGTTTTGTAGGGAAAAAGAGGTTTTTCAAGTAATCACACACTCCAAAGCTTCAATGAGCAAAAAAAAAACCCTTCCTCTCCAAAAATTACTAACCTTTTAAACTAGCTCACTTGGTCCAAAGTTACTTTATGAGAATAGAGGTCTTGGGTTCAAGTCTTTCTTTTTGTTTAATTACTTTTTCAAAAAGCACATGTAACTTATGTTTAAAAGTTACTTTATGTAAAAGTGTTCTCACCCATTATAAAAAGTGAGTCACTTATAATTCCGAAGTCATTTTATATTTTATTCAAGTTACAATTTAGTGGGTAGTTCATAAAGTACCATTTTAAGAGTGACGTTCACTTATTTATAAAAGTGGGTCACATAGACCAAAAGAAGGATGGAGCTACGGAAAACCCGTTGGCCAGAGCCTGATACAGGCTAGGGTTTGGAATATTTTATTCCCTACAGAACTTGCACTCCTGCTCGTACCTGACCATTCTTAATAGTAGTAGCTCTTCCGCTTCCTATTTTCGTTCCCTCCTTGCGCCCATGAACTACTTCCTGGTCCAGTTTACCCTCCATAGGTGGTGCAGTTACAAAGACAACGAATCATGGTTCTTGGTGGAAACTGGCATGTCATTTTCGGATGGTTAGGCTTGGAGCTCGACCAGGTTGATTACTTCGATGACCCATATGCCAATTTTTCCATCTAGACATATCCTCCCCCAATTTCGGAAGGGTTGTTCAATCAAAACAATGACCTGCCAGATGTCCTTGCGAACTTGCTATCGCTTTCGGGTCCCTCCTGTTTGGTCATTTCCCTACCTAAAGACCCCCTCCCCTGGTTGGTTTATGTCGTTCCCCCCCCCATCGCTGGCATCCCTACAGTTCATGGCTAGCTGCATAGGACCTGACCACTCCATTGATCCCTTGGGTTACTCATATCACCCATGGTTTGATGTTCCTCATTTCACTTCATCTACCCTTACAGGAGGACCCTTGGTACTACCTCAGGGAACCCCTTTTCCTCAGCATTTGACACCTCCCTCCTCTGGTTGTTTTGCAGGCTTTCCTCTAGACTTGGAAGCACACCCCACAGTGCTTGGACCGGACTTAAATAATCCCCCCCAATGATCACATAAGGCTGAAGAACTTGGCAAGGATCATAGGCCCGATAAAAAGTCGAAGTGTGTTAAGGCCAAGACCCAGAATATTGCTCTACGTTTGGGTAAGGATATCTAGTGGGGCGTAGCCATGGACACTACTGATAAGGTTTTGGTGGGTAAGGTTCGAGGGAGGAACTACACCACGACTAGGCTTAGGCAATGGACTGTAGAGATTTGGGGACACTACATGACTGAACTGACTTTTGTTCAAACCTTCGTGCGGGGATGGTTTACACTGCGTTTTGCTAGAGTCGAACATACCACTTGGGTATGATCTAGTTTCTAGCACATTGAGCAAACCCCTGTGATCCTAAAAAGATGGAACCCTCTCTTCAACCTTGCGAGAGAGTAGTTGGACACAAGACAATTGTGGGTTAGATTACCAGGTTTTCCTCTTCACTTCTAGTCGGAGGACATTTTCGGGCACATCAGGAATGCTCTGGGAACCTAGTTGGAGCATGATAAGTCATACCTGTCCTAGGGCATCATGGCGTACATAAGGATTCTGGTTCATCTTGATACTAGGGAGGGATTGGAAGAGCACATTACTTTACACTGGAAACAGTACTCTCGAGTACATATCCTTGATATGAGGGGGTCCCCTTCAGGTGCAGGAGGTGCCACAAGGTCAGACATTTATTTAAGTATTTCCCTCTAAACGGGATAGCTAAAGTAGCGAACCAGGGGAAGACGATCCCATTCAAAGCTCCTAGGGTACCTGAGGAACGTGCCAACTATGAAGCAGTAGTGACAAAGACAACCATGGAGAATCTGAAGAAGCGTGGCAATTCTCCCATTTGGCCACCCTATCCTGCTATGACCAGGGCCCAGGCGGCTGTAGCGACTACTCTCTCTTCGAGTATGCCTTTCTCTACTTCTTACAATTTGAATTTCACTAATTTGTATTGTATTTCTTCACCATTCGCTGTTGGTCATGATGGTGCTACATCTTCCTGTCTGACTCCTCATTCCTTGGCCTGCTCTCTACAACCTCCCCCGCCACATTATCATGTGCCCTCCCATCCTTCGCAGAGGCGAACACCTCTTCCCAATCCACTGACTCTGAGATGGTGTCTCACTCTCATAATTATCTGCTCAGATCTCTAACTCCATCACAACCTCTTGATTTGATCGACATTGGTATCGTACCCCCTCCCATCCCTCCGAAACATCCTCAGGGCAGACCCTCCTCCCTCTCTAAAGCCAAACAATAGGTGGGTGTGGAATTCGTCTCGGGACGCCAACTAGCTATTGGCCAGGTCCTTATAGCACAGAACACCCTGGTGCCATCTCCCTCATGAAGTTGCTCTCCTACAACTATCGTGTGTTAGCTAGCATTTCAGAGGTTTCTCAGTACCGAGATGGTGATGCCATACTCCTTCAAGAAACCTTGGGTTTAGTAGATGCCATCACTCACCTCCTTGAATCCATGCTTCTCGGATGGTTGTTTCATGCCCTTGATGTAAATGGGAGATCAGAAGGAATTGCGATGGGGTTCAATACTAGGACTATCAAGTTATGTAACATTTGGGGGGATCAGGTCATATTGGGGCAGACATCTACTCATCTAAATTAGGCACAAACATTACACTCATTAATGTATATGGTCGATGCCAAAATCAAGGAGCCCACTAGGAGCATCTATTAAGCTCTAATCTTCTGCAAGTGGATAACCTTACACTAGGAGGAGATCTTAATTTCTTTATTGGATATTCAGAATCATGGGGTCATCATGCTCAAATTAATCCACTATCTAATTTCTTCAAAAATGTTCTGGAGGACCATAGCCTAATTGATAACACATCTGCTAAATTACAACCCACCTGGAGGAACAGAAGGACTCGAGAGGATAGGCTGGCTAGAAGAACATATCGCTTTCTCATTAAAGAGTGATTGTTGGGCATGGGGTATAACTATAGGCAGTGGGTTGGATTGGGGGGACTGTTAGACCACTCGCCGATATACCTTGAAGCAGAGGCAGTATGAACAAGCCCAAAGCACCATATAAGTTCAACTCAACATGGTTAAAATATGCTGACTACATTAAACTTGTAACTGGTTATTGGAAGTCCCATCCTCCTGTTGTGGGTGGGAACATAATAGAAGGATTTGCCTACAATCTAAGCAAGTTGAAGAGACTATCAAAAAGTTGGGCACACAACAAGAGATTGATGGATGATCAAACATTGAGAAGCACTAAAGCTGAGATTTCCGCATTGGAAGATGAGCTTGGAAGGGGATACACATCACCTTAACAAAAGGAGAGGCTTACAACCTTAGTAGCACAAAGAAGTAGAATCCTAAAAGACAGAGAGGAATCATGGAGGTTGAGAAGCAGGGTCATTTGGGTTCTTGAAGGCGATGATAACACAAAATTCTATCATAAGTTTGCTAATGGATGAAAAGAAACAACATCATTTGGCACTTGAACAATGAACAAGGCATCAGAGTGAATACCTTTCATCACTTAGCCTCCCTTGGCACATCTCACTTCAAGCAGCTCTACAAAGCCCCCTCCAATGCATCATTGCCTAAAATAATCAAAGTGGCACAATTGTTTCCCTGGTGCATGGATCAGGAGGATGCTATGGACCCAAATAAGGATGTCACTATGGGGGAGCTTGAAGCCACACTGAAATGGTTCAAGAGAGAAAAGAGTCCAGGAAAATATGGCTGGCTAGTTGAGATCTACATTGATTTTTTCAAACTCCTTGGAGAAGACCTCCTCAAGGTCATTGAATATTGCATAATCTCTGGGCGGATGTACGAGCCTTACAACACCACCTTCATAGCACTCATCCCTAAATTTGACAACCTTGGCTCCTTTGATGACTTTCGTCCCATCTCCCTCTGTAATTGTATATATAAGATCATTTCCAAAATCATTGCTAATCGCCTCCATCCCATTTTATCCTCACATATATCCTTTGAACAATTCGCTTTCCTTCAGGGCCGTCAAATCCATGTAGCTGTAGGAACTACAAAAGAGGTGTTGCATTCCGTTCAGATGAAGAAGTTGAAAGGTATGATTCTCCAGGTAGACCTCTCCGAAGCTTTCGACCATGCTAGTTGGTTATACATCATAATGCTTTTAACCCATCTTGGTTTCCCCATATAGTTTATAAAATGGATCATGTGTTGTATAACAAATATAAATTTCAGTGTCCTTATCAATGGATTGACATCCCTTTTTTCACTCAGAAAGAGTCCTCAGGTAGGAATTCCCACTCTCCCCTCTATTATTTTTGCTCATTATGGAGGGCCTTAACAAACTCATCTTGGAAGAACACAGGACGGGAAGGTTTCAAAGCATCGATATTATAGACAGCTGCACACTGACCCATTTGCTCTTTGTAGATGATGTGTTGATCTTTCTTAATGGAGGTATAGGGATTTGAATGATCTAAAAAACATCATGGCTATATTTCGAACTGTTTCTGGCATGGAGATCAACAACATAAAATTCACTATCACGGTTTCAGACTGCTCACCTCATGAAATTTAGTTCGCCCTCCACATATTCCCTTTCACTCTACAACATTTGGATGATGGCCTTAGGTACCTGGGTTATCGGCTAAAACCTTTTGGATACAAGATTGCTAGTTGGACATGGTTAATTTCTAAGCTTGAGAGAAGTCTTAATTTATGGCACCACAAGTACCTCTCCAAAGCAGGCTGGCTGGTTCTTATTAAAGTTGTACTTGAAGCTACCCCTATATATTGGATTTCCCTAGCCTGGATCCCAAGGGGCATACTCTCTTGAATACAAAATCTCTATTGCAGATTCCTTTGGAAGGGAAAACAAACAAGAAGAATTTTTTCCTGGGCGAGATGGGAGTTACTAGCACTACCAAAGAAATAGGGAGGATGGGGAATTAAAAAACTGGATGAATTTTCTACTGTACTGGCTACTAAGTTAGGATGGAAACTGGTTACTACAAGAAACTTATCAACAAGGGTGGCATACTCGAAATATATATCCCCCCACAACACGATGGACTGGATCCAACAACCCAACTAGAACAAGTCTAGGATATCTATCATTTGGAAAGCAGTAATAAAATCCCTGCCTGTCATCCGATATGGGATCACATGGAAAATACAGTTTGGCTCATCGGTGCACATTGGTCTAGATCCATGGATTGGCAGTGGCAACTCACATAGGCTCCCTCAGGAATTGACCCTCCTACTCAATAATTCAAGTGTCATTCACATTGGCCACATTGCGGATCCAAAGCACACCTCTATATTTCAACAAGCATGGAAGACTGCATGTCACCTACATCTCCCACAAATTTGGCATCACCACTGGGGAGAATACATTGCTACTCTGACTGAATCACATATCAGGATTACAGAGGGGGAGGATGAGCTCATATGGGCCCATGCAAAAAACGACATATACTCTCCAAAGGAAGGATATCTATGTATCTCTATTGACCATCGACCACCGATTGTCAAACATTGGTGGAAACATTCGTGGAAACTTAAGGCACCTCCCAGAACGAGATTGTTTATGTGAACAATACTCAAGAACAAGGTCCCCACGGGGGATAACTTGCATAAGCAAGCCTATCACGAACCATATTGGTGTTGCATATGAAAGAATAACAATGAAACTATCGATCACCTCTTCCTAAATTGCCTGATCATTGTGGACCTATGGAATAACACCCTTCGGTCCATCGATATCCACTGTCGATGGCAGGGTACATGTGTTTTGTATGCATGGATATCATGTTGGAAAGTGGTTGCTCCAAACAAGGCCAGAAACCTCCCCCTACTTCTCTGTTGGGTTATATGGATAGCATGGAACCAATACATCTTCCAAAATACCATCCCTTATTGGCCCTCTATCTCTGCCCACATATTTTCCACCTATAACTCCATCCCTGACGACAATGCTGCTCCCCCCTCTAGGAACATTGTCCCTGAGGTCATCAACCGAGACTACCCCTGGGCTTATTTCGATGGATCTGAATAGGATATAGGATGTGGTGGGGGGGGGGGGGGGGGGAGCTATTTTATACCTCTCTGACTCTCATTACTTTAAAATTCAAATGGGTCTGGGAATGGGCACCAATAATTATGCCGAGCTGACCACCCTCAAGCATCTCCTACACTTTTCCGTGGAGAAACATTGCAGAAATATCCAAATCTTTGCAGACTCCAAGAATGTCATCAACTAGATAAAGAATACATCAAATTGTCATGCATTTTCTATGAGACCTATTTTGGAAGAGGCACACATATTCATTGCACATTTTGATCACTTTGTTTGTCGCCATATCTACAGGGAACGCAACCAGATTTCTGATAAGCTATCCAAGGAAGCTGTAAACCAGTGTCGTGGTACATGGATGATTCAAGAGCAGAGGGATGGTGAACACTATCAGTACTACCATCGCCCATATATGGACTACATAGCATAACTGACCCAGAGGGGCTTGATTTACATGTTTATATCTCTTCTTAATTTATCAGTACATATGTATATTTCGATCTACTATCTGTATATATAAGACAAACAATTGTACTCCCTGCGAGGAGTTTTTTGATATTTTTGAAATTACAGAAGAAACGTTACCCCTGTGTGGAGAATCAAAGACCTTTTTTGATACATTATTTTTTGATAGGTGAACAACCTCACTATATAGCATATGCGACACAGCATCTACAATATATAATTTTCTTATATCAATGAAAATTACGATTTTTCCTTGGGGAAAAGAAGTGAGTCACATAAAGTAATTTTTTTAAAAAAGTGAGCTAATTAAATTAAGTTTGGAAGGGGAGGGGGGAGGTTTAAATATAACATTATCATTCACTTCCCAACATTCATGTAGTTCGTCAGCATCTTCAACAACTTTTCTTCAAAAAACCATAACTTCTTCATCTAGAAGCCGTTTTCAGAGAGGTTTTCTTTTAAACAACCTAATTTTTCAAAATATTTCCATTGGAACACTTAGTTTCAACATATTTAACTTCAGTTTCTTTTAAAATTGAAATTCCATGCCTAGTTATTCTTGACAACACCAACTACTTGCAATGGTTATCCTACATTGTGGATTTACTTAGAAGTAAAGGTCTTTATAGAATAGTCGCAAGCTAAGAATCTAAACCTAAAGATGAAGATAAGCTAGCCAAATTGGAAAATAAACAAGATCAAACACGTGGGTTGATAGGGATGTCTATTTCTCCAGACCTTAGATTCCATATTGCAGAACTTGATACCCCTAATGAAGCAATGCAACAACTCAATAAAGTTTTTGGAATTAAAATGAAATTAGAGCCCATCAACTTGAAAATGAGTTTCTTATGTTGGACCCCAATAATTTTTCTTCCATTGAATATTTTTTTTCCATGTTCAAGACCCTTAGACTTCTCTTGGAAGGTGTTAAAGTTAAGAAATAAGGCAGTATCCTTATCTATTCCATTCTTACTAAGTTAGGACCAGCCTACTCTATGTTTGTTTCCACTTTCCAATCTACTAGAGAAGCCTTTATTTCCTAAGGAAAAGCCTACAAGTCCTCTTTTGATGCCTTTTGTGATTCTTTAATAAGAGAAGAGGAAAAACTCTTACATCTTGGTCTTCTTAATACTAGAAACTCTTCTAAGAAATCCTTAGCAGCCCATCAACAACCAAATTCAAAGAATCATAAGAAGCAACATCGTAAAAAGAATGGTCCTAAACCAAACAAATTTCCTAAGCAATTTCAGTCTCAAAATGAAAAATCAATTCAACAAAATGATAAGGCAAATAAAAGCAAAGGGAAGAAGACTGATAGACATTGCAACTTTTGTAATCATGATGGCCACTTAGAATCCAAATGCTTTAAGAAGATGGAAGCCTTGGAAGCAACAATGAAGAAGCATAACATCCATTTGGAGCACTCTTCAACTTCAACTTCATCTTCAAGAATAACACTTTCTGAATGTGGTTGCCAAGCATCTCGGTCTGGTTATGCACTAAATGTATCTTCTTCTTCTCATTCTCATGAGTGGCTCATTGATTCTGGAGCTTCCTATCACATGGCCAAAAACAAAGCCATGTTTTCTTCTTTAAATGATTGTAACACGAAAAATATATGTGTTGGTGATGATAGATCTGTTAGTGTTGTAGGGACTAGAACTATTCATCTAGACAATGGTCAATTTAATGATGTATTATGTGTTCCTACCTTATCCTACTACCTTCTATCTATATACCAGATAACTCATTCAGGTGAAGGTAAAATCGTTGAATTTTCACCTCATGATGTTGTAATTAAGGACCTAAGAGATCCTAGACATATTTTATCTATTGGAATTGCTGATGATTCTACAAGGTTGTATAAGTTTAACAACTTTGGGTCATCAACCCTTCCCTTGGTATTTTTTGCTCATAATGATGAAGTGAGCAAACTTTGGCATGAGCAATTTGGTCACTTAAACTATCTCTCCCTTCAAAATCTCTGTAAATAAAATATGGTGACAAGTCTTCCTATGGTATCTCATAGAGATGGTGTTTGTTCCGGATGTGTACTCAGAAAACATCATTGGGATAGTTTTGAAAAACGTGCCTCTTGAAACGTCTCAACCCCTTTACAACTTGTGCATAGTGATTTAAGTGGTCCACTTCCAGTTGTTTCATTCTCTGGCTAAAGGTATTTCTTAACTTTCGTTGATGATTTCTCTAGGCGCACTTGGGTATACTTCTTAAAACTCAAGAGTAAAGTCTTTAACATGTTCTTGGCCTTTAAGGCTTTTGTTGAGAAACAATTTGGACATCAAATTCTTAAGCTAAGATCTGACAATGGTGGAGAATATGTTAACATGAAATTCATCAACTTTTGCACTCAACATGGAATTCAATTGTAACATACTGTTCCATATACTTCACAAAAAAATTGTGTAGCAGAAAGGAAGAATCACACTTTAAAAGAAATGGATAATTGTATGCTTCAATCTAAAGGACTTAGTCTTAAATTTTGGGCAGAACCAATTAACTGTGCAAATTACATAGTAAATCGCATTTCTATTAAGGTTTTAAAGAATACCACTCTAGAAGAAGCATGGAGCTCAATTAAACCAGATGTAAGTCACTTTTGTGTTTTTGGAAGTGAAACATGGGCCCATATTCCAGATGAGAAACATAAACCCTTAGAACCTAAGAGTGAAAAATATATTTTTGTTGGATATTTGGAATATGTCAAAGGATATTAAATTATTCAACCTAAATCCAAAAATCATTAGAAGAGATGTAAAGTTTGTTGAAAATATATCAGCTTGCGAGTCTAGTTCGGCAGATGTACCACCTCTCTCTATCTGTTCTACTTCTAAAGATATTTCTTCTTCAAAAGATGACAGCGAGGATGAAAATCCTCCCCCACTTTCTTGGGATCCTCTTTTAGCTCCTCAACTTCCAAAATGGGTCCGTGCTACTCAGGATGCAGCAGGTGCTCTTGAAGGTGATCCTACAGATCAACATCGTACACGTTCTCAATTTGATAGAGCCTCTTCTTTATTGGCTCAAGCTTCAACAAATTATGATCCTGACACCTTTGCAAAAGCTTCAATACATCTAGATTGAGATGCAGCTATGAATTAATAATATCGTTCACTATTGGAAAATGCTACATGAGACCTTGTTCCTCTTCCAAATGGACAAAAACTCGTTAGATGCAAATGGGCTTATAGAACTAAGTTTGGACCAGATGGAAAAGTTGATAAACATAAAGTTCGTCTTGTTGCTAAGGGTTTTTCACAAGTTGAAGGAATTGACTATACTTAAACCTTCTCCCCTGTTTCCAAATTGAAATCTATCCATCTTGTTCTTTCCCTTGCTACCTCTTTCATATGGGAAGTCCATTAGATGGATGTTAAATCCGCCTTCTTGCATGGGACCTTGCATGAAGAAATCTATATGGAACAACCTCCTGGATTTATATAAACAGACTCTAGCCTTGTATGTCAGCTTAATAAATCCCTTTATGGTCTCAAGCAAGCCCCTCAGGATTGGCATGCAAAAATGGATATCTTTCTTTTATATACTAGCTTTTCTAGGTGTTATTCTGAAAATACTGTCTACACCAAGAAAGTGGGTAAGTCTCTTATAATTCTTCTTCTTTATGTTGATGATCTTATCCTTACTGGTAGTGATCCCAACCTTATAAACCATGTGAAGTCTAGCCTTAAAAAGCAGTTTGAAATGACAGGCTTAGGACACTTGCAATTATTTTCTTAGTCTTAAACTCTTGCAATCCAAAGAAGGTATTTCCCTTTCCCAGTCCAGGTATGCCCGTGATCTTCTACGCCACTTTCACATGGAAGACTGTAAGCCATCCCCTTCTCTCTTTCAGTCTGGAACCAAAATTTCAATCACTTCTACTTCCCCTGAAGTTGATGCTACATTATACTGTTAGCTTGTTGGAAAAATTTTGTCTTTGACCCATACCTATCCTGACATTTCCTTTGTTGTTGGCTTTATTGCTTGATCTGAATCAGATCCGTGAACGACTGTCAAAGAGCCATGACTAAATCAGGTTAAACAAATCCTTGAAATTTCCAAAACAACAATTGAAAACACCTTGAACCAGTGGCCATGGCAGCCGACGTAGAACGACGAGGACCTTAGTCAAAGCGCATTGACCGAGGCCCATGGAGACTGCGCAGGAGGCCAAAACAACCCCTGGGAGCCCCGGATCAGGAAAAGGAGGCAGTTTTTGATGTGCGATTAGCGCTAATCGCGCATCACTAGGCAAACAGGGCCAAAGTGGAAAGCCTCAAGCACCCAGTCACATGGAGGAACCGAAGGACCGTAGGTGGTAAAAACAAAAGCGCTAAAGGACAAAAGGCGAGACCCACACTCTGGAAAACCAGTGGTTTCCCCGGGACGCCCTTGAACGGTAAGCGGTTTTGGAGGAGAGCGGAGCGATCCCACTCAGCGATCGATGTGTGGCAGCGGAGGTGAGAGAAAAACCGTCGTGATCGTGTGTTATCGGTTGAGCAAGTCCACCGCGCTTGACGTGCGTATGACGTCGGATCTGGAGGAGCCCAGATCGGACGGCTGAGATGCGCCTGATAGAGAGAAGCGGAATCAACAGGGAATTAAGCCACGATTTAGAAGGATTTGGAATCCATTGACCGCCACAATGGAGAAAGAATGCATACAAACGAACCGACAAAGCATGCTAGCACCAATTAGATGGAGACACGTGGCCACTTCCCAAGCGTTCATGCTGACACCGAACAGGGAACTCCAAGCGCAACTACAGAAGGTGGATTGACGTAGGCAGGAGAGGAACCAAATAGGCATAGGGACTGAATGGTTGAAACCATAAATAGAGACAGTCAAAATAGAGAAAGAAGGTAAGGAAAACCCGAACCGAGAAGAGTCCAAGCGACCAAGAAAGATAGTGAACAGTGAACCCTAAGAGGAGCACTGAAAACAGAGAACAGTAAAGCCAAGTAGAGGAGACAGAGGGCCGATCTGACCATAGGCAACATCGAGCACCATAGAGCTTGAAGATTCAAGCCTTCCCATAGAGGAATCTATCTGGACTGAGCATCACATTTGGCTCTTTCCACTGTAGACCAAGGGTCACAGAGCTGGTAGGAAGAGAATGAGTCTGTGTACTCCGAGTGGTTTGGGGAATCCAAGAACCACCCTACCAAGAAAAATATACTATCAGGAGAACTCTTATTGAGTCCCTGTAATTGTAATTCTCTGCTTAAAGACACAATAAAACAAGGCCACCACTGAAAGCTGGACCAGAGACGTAGCTCTGGAGAATAGGGTGAACTCCTTATTAAAAATTCTTGTGTCTTTATGTTTCTTGTTAGAAAATTATATATATTACGGAGCAATGGAACACATAAAATATTGCAGAAATATAAACACAGAAAACACATAAAACAAGAGAGACACAGATATACATGGTTCACCCAGTTTGGGCTACGTCCACCCTGAATAGCCAGTCCTTCCTTTCTATTATCCAGCAAAATTAAGAGACACAACCTACAGCGGATCCGCTGTAATATCCTCTGTTTTATCTCACAGTCTCACCTCTCTATTTCTCGCTCACATATATTACACAAACTCAATACAATTCCCTCATATGAATATAGGGGTTGCCTTCTAGGGCAAAAAACCCTAAACTAAACATAAGTTCTACCGTCAGATCATCTGCCTAATGAACGGCCCAGATTGACTAGAAATTACTATACTTTTACAAGGGAATTTTACATCTATTTTCGCCTTCGGGGGCGCTACCCCCGAGCTCCCGCCAGGGGACCACTGGCCCCCGGACCCTCGTGTGGAGGGGTGTACAAACTTCCTGGGGTATACATCCAGCTGAAACAAAGACCTCTGAATAATCATGCTCCACACACAACAATCTCCCACATGGAGAATGATTGTAGAAACTCCACCGCTGCTTCATTTGCTGGACAATGACTCCTCTTTGGACCTGGTTGTTCCTCATCTTCATCGTCATCCTTGAAGACCAATTGAAACTAAGCATGTTCTCAGTTTCTCCTTGGTTACAACTTTTGTTAGCATATCTGCAGGATTTTGGCTAGTGTGTATCTTTTCCAAATTCAACTCTCCATCTTCCAACACTAATCGTATGAAATGGTACTTGAGCTATATGTGTTTAGTCCTGGAATGAAATGCTGAGTTCATTGCAAGATGAATGTCACTTTGGCTATCACTGTATAACGTGCCCATATCATGCTCCTTACCCAATTCACCCATAAACCTTTGTAACCAAATAATTTCTTTACTGGCCTTTGTAGCAACAACATACTCTGCTTTTGTTGTTGAAAGTGCAACAACACTTTGGATTTTTGAAACCCAACTGACAGCTGTTCCACCAACAGTAAATACATATCCTGTAGTGCTCCTCCTATTATCTCTATCACCTGCCATATCTACATCTACATATGCATGTAGGGAAATGTTTGAACCACCAAAGCATAATGCTTGATTTGTGGTACCTTTCAAATATCTGAGAATCCATTTCACTGCCATCCAATGTTCCTTTCCTGGATTGTTCATGTACCTGCTTACAACTCCCACTACATGTGCAATATCAGGCCTTGTGCAGACCATTTCATACATTAAGCTTCCAATTGCTGATACATATGGAACTTTAGACATATAATCCATGTCTTCTTGGGTCTTTGGGCACATTTCCTTACTAAGTTTGAAATGGCTAGAAAAAGGTGTACTAACTGGTTTTGCATTGTGCATATTAAATCTTTTCAACAACTTTTTTATGTACCCATTTTGAGACAATGTTAACTTGTGATTTTTCCCGTCTCTAGTGATTCTCATACAAAGGATTTGTTTTGAAGCTCCCAAATCCTTCATTGCAAGTGAATTTGCCAATTTTATTTTGAGCACATTCATTTCCTGCATGTTAGACCCTGCAACAAGCCTGTCATCTACATACAATAACAATATAATATAGCTGCCATCATTTTGCCTTTTTTAGATAAACACAATGATCAGAATGACATCTAGTATAACCTTGTTCAGACATAAACTTGTCAAATTTTAGATACCGCTACCTTGGCGCCTGTTTTAAGCCATACAAGCTCTTCTTCAACCTGCACACTAGTTTCTCCTTCCCTTTCACTTCATATCCTTGTGGCTGCTGCATATATATCTCTTCCTCCAAATCCCCATGGAGAAAGGTTGTCTTTACATCTAACTGCTCAAGATGCAAATCCTCAGCTGCTACAAGACTCAAAATAGTTCTGATTGAAGTCATTTTAACAACAGGAGAAAATATTTCATCAAAATCAATACCTTTCTTCTGTGCAAACCCCTTCACCACAAGTCTGGCTTTGTACCTCTGTTTTCCTCCATCTTCTTCCTTCAACCTGTAAACCCATTTATTCTTCAATGTAGCTTTTCCTGCAGGCAACCTGACTAAATCCCAAGTCTGGTTATGCATTAAGGAGTCCATCTCTTCTTCCATGGCTACCTCCCACTTGTTCCTGCTTTCAACCTGCATTGCTTCTTCATAACATTTGGGTTCACTAGAATCAGTCAACAATAAATAATATAATGAAGGAGAGTATCGTTCAGGGGGTCTACTTATACTGGTAGATCTTCTAACACCACTTTCAGGTGTTTGGGGTGCCTGTTGCTATTGTGGTGGTTGTTGTTGTTGTGGTTGTTGATTATTATTATTTTTAGGCACCTTTACTTTTTCAGTGATTTCATCAAGGATTACGTATTCCTTGTTTTCTTTTTCTTGTTTTTTTTCCTGCAACTGATTCTTATACAAGACCTTTTCATTGAATATTACATCTCTGCTCCTAATGATTTTGTGATTTTCGTAATCATATA
>APFE030413458.1:51842-91999 GCA_000404065.3 Pinus taeda | reverse complement strand
CCGGCAACAAATTCCTTGAGTGAAGAATCTTCATCCCCTTTTCACTCATGTGTTCGAGCCTATGATGCCATAATGCTGCATCTGCTCCTTTGGAAGTTAAAGCATTAACTGAGTTAGAAATACCATTGGATAAATAAAATGTACGAACCTTTTCACCTTTTGCTATTACCAGGGCTCCTTTGGTGACCTTCCAAGCTTTATCTGTGAAAGTTGTCACACAACCTTCACCGCCTAACTGCCCTGTTGAAATCAGATTTTCTTTAGATCTGGAACATGCCTTACCTCCTTTAGTAGCCATTGGTTTCCATTCTACTGTTTTACAGGAACCTTACCCATTCCAACAATTTTACAGGGTTTATCATCACCCAAACGAACTTGTCCAAAATCTCCTTGAACTTGTCATGGAAAGTTTCTTATCAGGTGTGGCATGGAATGAGGCCCCTGAATCTACCACCCAGGAATCAGTAATATTTTCGAAAGAAAGAACCAAAGTATCTTGTAACACCTCAACTGTCACATTTGCTTCATGATTTTTTTCTTGCTGTGAATCTCCTTCTTTTCCCTTCCGAGATCTACAATCTTTCTTTAGGTGTCCTTTATTTCCACATTTCTAGCACACTATCCCTGATCTGGACTTGGATCTACCTTTCCTTGATTTACTGCGATATCCTGAGCTCTTTCCTATTTACATTTTTCTTCCCCTAGACTCTGCACTCAAAGCATTACCCGATGTCTCACCGGATCTTTTCCGTCGCAGTTTCTCGCTAAGGATAGCACCAACAACATCATCAAACTTTAAAGTACTAGATCCATAAACAGAGTTACTAATGGCCATTACCAAACCATTCCAACTTTCTGGTAATGAGCACAAGAATAATAGAGCTCTAACTTCATCATCAAAGTTTACCCCTATAGAACATAATTAACTTGTAACAGTATTAAAATCATTTAAATGGTCTGCAACAGATCCACCTTCCGACATCTTTATATTAAATAACCGTTTCATAAGAAATACCTTGTTTGAGGCTGAGGGTTTTTCATATAGTTTCTCCAACGCCTTAATCAAACCCTCTGTCGTTTTTTCCTTCGAAATGTTGGAGGCGACCGACACTGCGAGGCACAACCGTATTGTTCCGAGTGCCTTTCTATTGAGAAGGTTCCATTCTTCATCTGTCATACCCATCAACATCTTTGCTTTTCCGCCCAATGGTTGGTATAGATCTTTCTGATACAAATAATCTTCCATCTGCATCTTCCACAGTGAGAAGTTTTGGCCATTAAATTTCTCGACCCTAAACTTACCATCTTCCGCCATTGCTCCCACTCGAACGAGGAACCATTCTTTCCTGCGAGTTTATCAGCCAAATAGACCTTCGGCTCTGATACTAGTTGTTAGAAAATTATATATATTACGGAGAAATGGAACACATAAAATATTGCAGAAATATAAACACAAAAAACGCATAAAACAAGAGAGACACAGATATATGTGGTTCACCCAGTTTGGGCTACGTCCACCCTGGACAGCTAGTCCTTCCTTTCTATTATCTAGCAAAATGAAGAGACACAATCTACAACAGATCCGTTGTAATATCCTATTTTTTCTCTCATAGTATCACCTCTCTGTTTCTCGCTCACATATATTACACAGACTAAATACAATGCCCTCATATGAAGAGAGGGGTTTCCTTCTAGGGCAAAAAACCCTAAACTAAACATAAGTTCTACCGTCAGATCATCCACCTAATGAACGGTCTAGATTGACTAGAAATTACTATACTTTTACAAGGCAATTTTACATCTATTTTTGGCTTCGGGGGCGCTGCCCCCAAGCCCCCGCAGGGGGATCGCTGGCCCCCAGACCCCCCAGCCGAGGGAGATCGGCCCCCCCGGACCCCCGCAGGGGGGACAAGTCCCCCCTGCGTGGAGGGGTGTACAAACTTCCTGGGGTATACATCCGGCTAAAACAAAGACCTCTGAACAATCATGCTCCACACACAACATTGCTTACTGTATTTCTCTGCTATCTTTCCATTTATTGTCTGTGTATTGGCAGTCTGATTGATCTATTGCTTAAATAACACAGAACACACACCATCACATGAGTCTATAATACCTTTTGTTTAATAAATCTTCAACTGAGGTCACTCATAGGGTGATTATCAGATCAAGTGGTATCAGAGCATTAGGCTGTAAGGTTAGACAAGCTTGTGTTGGTTTAAGCTGTGAATGCTCACCAGATCAAAGCTCAAATTAGGAGAAGGAGAGTTGGTGGAAACTAACCCTGAAATTGGGAGAGTCTATTCTCGGAAGACAATGTCAGAGGAAGGTTTTATAGGGCCAGAACCTCAATTCATAGAAAGTTTCCTAGCTATAAACTCTATGGTAGAAGAAATGTACAAGGACTTTAGAAAGCATAAGGATGAAGATTCATCAGGTTCTAAACAAGAAAAAGAAGAATATGAGTCTCATTCCCATGACCACTCCAAAGGAAAGGGGAAAGAGTAAAGCTTTCTCACACCTCCTAATAGCCTTGTGCATAATAAGAAGGCACTTTGATTAAGTTAGATGTTAAATTTGATTTGTCGATATATGATGGAGAGCTAAATGCTGAAAAGTTGGACAATTTGATAAGACAAATTAATGTGTATTGCAGGGTACAAAACATAGACTCAGACAAGAGTAAGATTCAGCTGGCAAGCCTACGCCTAGGAGGCATTGCCTTGGTTTGGTGGGAAGGTAGAGCCCAAGCTAATATGATAAGACATGGTAAGACCATCTCTGTCTGGAGTGAATTTGTTGCTGCAATCAAAAAGCAATTCTATCCATTGGCCTACATGAAATAAGCCATGATGAGTTGGCAAACTCTTCGGCAGATGAAAGCGAAAAGTGTACAAGGGTATACTCAAGAGTTCAGAAAGAGAGCATTGATGTTGGGTATCTCATTAGACTCACCAGAGACTCTTTTGAAGTACATTGGTGGTCTACATAGCTACATGAGGCATACCATCCTCATGTTTAATCCCAATAGTATAGATGAGTTATCTGTGCAAGATACTCATCTATAAGCTAGAGGAAAGAATGGAAATCCAGAATTTGGGGGACCATCCCAACCCACTGTAAGCAAGAGCAAGGAGAAAAGGAAGAAGAAGTAGAAAGCAAGGAAGGCTAACACTGCACAAAAAGGCAAAGCTTCATGCACTCACTGTAAAAAGGAGGGGCATGATGATGAGCACTATTGGATTCTGCATCCAGAGCTGAGACCTAAGAAATCCGAGGGCAAGAGAAAGAAGACTGTTGCAGCTATTCAGAAAGATTTGGGGCCATACTTGGGAGATGAAACAATCATTGTAGCCACAGGTATAAAAGGTGAGAATTCTGTAGCATCTACTAGTAATTCTGCTCAATCTGTTATTGGTCAAGAACATGAGAGAAAAAGACATGAGCTTTTCCATATTCGAGTTGTTTCCAAAAATCAAAAGATTTATACTTTGTTTGATAGTGGCTCACAAGTAAATGTAATTTCTGAAGCAATTGTAAAGAAATTGGGATTAACAACTACACCTCATAAGAAGCCATACCCATTAGGATGGTTGAATGATAAAGCACAAACTACAAGTGACTAGACAGTGCAAAACTTCAAGTTTTCTTTTGGGTCAGCGTTTGTAGATGAGGATTTGAGTTAGATGTAATTCTTTGGATATATGTGGAATTGTTTTTAGGAAGTCCTTACTTGTATGATAGAAAGGCAATTTTCTATAGAGCTGAGAACAAGTATCTACTTGTTAAAGATGGAATCGAATACTTTGTAAGAGCTCATAAGCTCAAGAATAATTATACTCTCATAAACTCAGGACAGATGAAAAGAATGATAAATTCATGCAAATAGTTCTTACTGATGGTTGTAAAGGAAAAGGAATCTGATAAAACCAATGTATTTGAGGGCTATAATGTTGATCAGCAAGTTGATATATAAAATATTGTTTCAGAGTATGATGTCTTATTTTAAGAACCTAAAGGTCTGCCACCAAAAAAGGGAATAGTACATGATATTATTTTGCAGCAAGATGTTCCTTTGCCTAACATTGGGATGTACAGGTTATCTGCCTTAGAGAATGCTGAAATCAAGAAGCAGGTGCAGGAGTTGCTCGAGAAAGGGTTCATCAGGCCTAGCACATCACCATGTGGATCACCCATCATCTTGGTTAGAAAGAAAGATGGCCCGTGGAGAATGTGCATTGAATACCGAGCACTGAATAAGATAACAATAAAAAATTGTTATCCCCTTCCTCGCATAGATGATCTTTTAGATCAATTGAAGGAAGCTGTTTACTTCACCAAGCTGGATTTGCACAGTGGATACCATGAGGTTAGAGTTGCAGAGCAAGATGCATGGAAGACTGCTTTCAAAACAAAGTAGGGATTGTATGAATGGCTGGTTATGCCTTTTGGCTTAACTAATGCTCCTGCTACTTTCATGAGATTAATGAATGATGTACTGAGACTTTTTCTTGATGATTTTGTTGTTGTGTATCTGGATGACATTATGATTTTTAGTAAAATGTGGGAAGAACATTTAAAGCATGTTAAGCAGACATTAGATGCTTTGAGAAGAGAAAAACTTTATGTTAAACTCTCCAAATGTGAATTTGGCAAAACCTCTCTAAATTATTTGGGTCACATAGTAGGGGGAGGTGAATTGAAAATAGATCCCTCTAAACTGGCAATCATTATAAACTGGCCTAAACCCCAGTCTGCTACAGAAGTGAGAAGCTTCTTAGGAGTAGCACAATATTGGAGGAAGTTCATTTCAAATTTTTCCTCAATTGCAGCTCATGCTTTGACAGGATTGAACAAGGTGTTTCAGTGGGGAGGCAAATAGTAGAAAGCCTTCGACACCTTGAAAGAAAAGATTAGTACAACACCTGTACTAGCACTGCTAGATCTACAAAGACCATTTGAGATCCAAACTGATGCCAGTGACTATGCCATGGGAGCAGTGTTGACACAACACAGTAAACTCATATGTTATCATTCTGAGATTTTTAATTCTGCAGTGGTTAACTATCCTACCTATGATAAAGAATTGTATGCATTAGTTTAGAGTGTGAAAAAGTGGAAACATTACTTAATGGGCAAAGAAACAATAATACACACTGACCATCAGCCACTTCAATATCTACACTCCCAATCTAAGTTGCAACAATCAAGACATTACAGATGGATGGGTTTTCTACAACAGTTTCATTTAGTCATCAGATATAAAAAGGGCATACATAAAAAGGTTGCAGATATGTTATCTAGACCCATTATAAATGCTACCATACTTAAGCATAATTCTGTGCTGCATGAAAGCTACATAGAATAGTATGCTCAGGACATGGACTTGAAAGATGTATATGCAACTTTGAGTCAAGGCAAAAGAGTAGAAGAATTCAACTATCATGTGAAGGAACGACTCTTATATCATTGTGGGAAACTTTGCATTCCACAAACGAAGAGAGTAAAGATAATTAGGGAAGCACACACTTCTCTAATATCAGGTCACTTTGGGGTAAGTAAAAGAGTTGCACAGCTGCAAAGGTTCTGCTATTGGCCGAAAATGAATGAGACAGTTTCTAGATATGTGAAGGGATGTGCAATGTGTGCTAAAATCAAGCCCAGTAACAGAAAACTAGGCTTATACACTCCATTGCCAATTCCTTCTCACCCTTGGAAAGCATTTCCATGGATTTTGTTGGAGGACTGCCTAAATCTAGGAAAGGTAATGATTATCTATATGTTGTTGTGGATAGGTTCAGCAAAATGTGTATTTTGATACCCTATAGTAAACATATTACAACTGAACAAACTGCAAAATTATTCTTTGAACATGTATGGGTTCATTTTGGATTACCCACTTCTATTGTATCTGATCGAGACACCCGATTTGTGGGCAAGTTTTGGTCAAGTCTATGGGAACTAATGGACACCAAGCTAAAGAAAAGCACAACTTTTCATCCACAAACAGATGGCCAGACAGAAGTACTTAACAGGACAGTGATTCAGTTACTGAGAGGATATTGCAGCAAACACCCTAAGCTTTGGGATGAACACTTGTGTTATGTGTAGCATGCTTACAATAGAGCCAAACACTCTTCTACACAGAGATCTCCTTTTGAGACCTGTTTTGGTTTCATACCAAGGTTTCCTTTGGATTTTGTCTTTGGTAAAGATACCATGGTTGATAGACACAGTGATGTGGACAAGGCAACTAGGTTCATTGAACAGATCCAGAAGATCCACTAGGCAGTACAGGAACAGCTGGAAAAGAGCCAGGCCAAGTACAAGGCTAGGCACGATAAGCATCGGATGGAGCATAGTTTTCAATTTGGAGACCAAGTATGGTTGTATATCAGCAAGGACAGGATGCAAGGTGAAGGTAAAAAGCTAAAACCTATCAGGTATGGACCCTTCAGGATACTTGAGAAGATTGGTGAAAATGCTTTTCGCCTTGATCGACTAGCTTACATGCACATCTACTCAGTCGTAAATGCAAATTGCTTGAGGTTGTTTGAACCTTCAATGATTGAGGACCCTGAAGAGCAGAGTCAATTACCTTTTGTTGATAACCTGCTACCTGAATATCTTAATGAATTACAGGAAGACACAGTGCTGGACAGGAAGGTAAGGAGGACGCAAAGTGGACCAGTGGAATACCTCAGGATTAGGCTCAAAGGTTTGAAGCCAAGTGATGCGAAATGGATTGAGATTGGACAAGTGAGAAAGCAATACCCTCACTTAGTCGATGCTTGAAAAACAACTTTTGGTGGTCCAAAAGCCCTTTCAGTGGGAAGGTCGTGATCCGAATTGGATCCATCAAAGACTGGCAAAGAACCATGATTGTATCAGGTCGGGACGAATCTCTAAAAAATTCCAAAAACAGCGATAAAAAAAACCCTGAACCAATGGCAATGGCAACCAACGTGGAACGACGAGGACCTCGGTCAAAGCATGCTAACCGAGGCCCATGGAAATTGCACAGGAGGTCAAAGTAGCCCCTGGGAGCCCCGGATCGGGAAAAGGAGGTGATTTTTAATGCAGCAAACAGGGCCGAAATGGGGGGAAGCCCAAGCACTTGGACGCATGGCGAACCGAAGAACCGCAGGCAGGAAAGGCAAAAAGTGCTAAACGTACAAGGCGGGACCCGCGCTCTAGAAACCAACGGTATTGATCGGGGTGCCCTCAAACAGTAAACGATTTTGGAGAAAACAGAGCAATCCCACTTAACGATTGACGCGTGGCAGCGGAGGTGAGAGAAAACCGTCGTTGATCGCGCGTTATAGGTCAAGCAGGTCAACCGCGCGGGACGTGCATACGACGTTGGATCTAGGGGACCCAGATCGGACGGATGAGATTGTGCCCAATGGAGGAAGTGGAATCGACGAAGGATTAAGGCGCGTTTGTAAAGATATGAGATCCGTTTGATCACCACGGTGGAGGAAGAATGCATCCACGACGTAACTGAAGAAATGAACCAATGAGCAAGCTGGCGCTGTTCAGATGGGGACACGTGGCTACTCCCTGGGCGTTCATGCTGACGCCGAATAGGGAACTCCAAGCGCAGCTGTAGAAGGTGAATCGACAGAGGCGGAAGAGGAACCGAACGGGAATGAGGACGAATGGCTAAAAGCAATGGACAGAGACAGTCGAATCAAGTGAGAGTGGAAGTGGAAGTAGACACAGAGAGAGTCGAGAGACGACAGAGGTGGAATAGTGAACCCTGAGAGGACTGAACACAGAGAACAGCAAACAGAGCAGAAGAGACAGAGGGCCGAGCTGACCAGTGGCAGCATTGAGCACCAGAGCTTGAAGATTCAAGCCATCCCATAGAGGAATTTGTTCAGACTGAGCATCATATTTGGCTCTGTCCATTGTAGACCTGAAGGTCACAGAGCTGGTAGGAAGAAGAAGAGTCTATGCACTCTAGTGGCCTGGGAAATCCAGGAATCACCCTGCCAAGTAAACCTGCTTCAGGAGAACTCCCATCGAGTCCCTGCATTGTAATTCTCTGCTGAAAGACCCAATAAAACAAGGCCACCACTGAAAGTTGGACCGGAGACGTAGCCCTGGAGAATAGGGTGAACTCCTTATTAAAATTGCTCGTGTCTTTGTGGTTGCTTACTGTATTTCTCTGTTGTCTCTCCATTTAAATGTCTGTGTATTGGCAATCTAATCGATCTGTTGCTTAAATAATACAGAACACATGCCAGCACATGAGTCTGTAATACCTTTTGTTTAATAAACTTTAAATTGGTGTCACTCACAGGGTGATTATCAGATCATATTTTCTCCAAGGCCTGCTTCTTTGAGTTTAGTTTTGTGGAGGTCTCCACTGCTCTGTTGCATGATGATGATCAGATATGCCTCTGCTTCAGCCTCTGCCTTGCTTATTTCCGCCTTTATATCCTTTGCCTCTGTCAAAAGAAAGTTGTGCTCTGAAAGCTTGTTCCATGGAATCTTTTGACAAGTTGAGTCTTGTTTCATGTGCTAGAAGCAATCCAGTCAACTGTTCTACTAAGAAAGTTGTAAGATCTTTGGGTTCTAAAACAGTGGTTACAATCATCTCATATTTCTTGGGCAAACTTTGAAGGACTTTCTGAACAATTTTCTCATCTAAAATGGTTTCACCGATGAGCTTGGTCTAATTGACTACTCCCACGACTTTAGTCATGAACTGATCCACATTTTCTGTGTCAATCATCTTTAGGGTTTCGAATTGTGATCTCAATGTCTGTAATTTCACTATCTTCACTATATCATTACCTTGATACACAACTTTCAAGATTTCCCAATTCATGTGTTGTGGATGCGCCAGTTATCTTGTCGAAAATAGAGTCATCGACTGAGTTTTGAATCCAACATTTGGCTCTGTGTTCTTTCTTTTTGAGTTTAGTCGTTGCAATCCTCTAATTATTAGTCATGGCCACCCATGCTTCTTAAGTCGGCTCTACATATGTAGTCTGAAGTGTATCGCATCACCCTTGGGCTTGTAGGAACGTCTTCATTCTCAAAAACCAAAACTCATAATTTTTGCATAACAAACCCTCCTTTGAATAATCTTTTTAATACTCCTTTTAAAGCATTACAAACCTTCATACCTTTAAAAGAAATTTAAAAAAACATAACCTTATCGACTTCGAATACCATAAAAGGAGGTAATACGAATAAAGACTTAACTCTTTAAATTTTCGAAAAAAATGTTGATGCGTGCCTTAGTTTTCCGATGACTAGTGTTGTTGTAGATGTATAACGCACCAGCCAATACCACTAACCTGCATCAATTGAAATCGATGCAAGGAAACTCGATTAATTTGCTTTCTCCTCTGGCTACTCAGCGTTAGTGGTGTCACTAATGCACTGGTTTAACTAATGGAAAACGCTAATCTCTTAAAAAAAAAAAAAAAAATTGGGAGAATAATGCTATTCTCTTCAATGACTTCACAACAACCTTTCAACGTCTTCGCAGCAACCGTCCTTTTTGCAGTACAAAGCGTCTCAAAGTGGCTTCACTAATCTCTGCTCTTTTCTTGTGAATACACACATATGAAATGTTTCTCTCAACAAGTCTTATGTAACCTTACTCTAATTCTGTTGTTCTCCGATACCATGACAAAGAATGAAACCAAAAACTAGAGCAGAGATTGATCTTCTCAATATTTTAAAAGACTAAATAGGTTACATTGTAAACATCAATAATAAATTACTTAAATAAAACTCAACACCTATGGAGTAGAACTCAAGAACAACTAAATTACTTATAACACCTAGCAGACAATAGAATTATATGTAATGACACCTAACCAACAACTAAGTGAGAGTAAAATTAATATCTCAACACCATATATAATCAATTATATAAATTTTAACACCTTCCAAATAAAATTATAAAAATAAATTTCATACTATTAACTATAAATTAAAATAAATAATGCTTACTCTATATATAATACATTTAATAATTTTTTTAATTTTTAAAATTATTAATTTTAAATGAATTAATTTTTATTTTTTTCTTTAAATTACTTTAATTTTTTTCAACCATCTTTTAATAAATTCAAATTTTATAATTTAAGTAATCATTGCTTTTATTTTTTCATATATAAATAATTCTTTCCAATTTTTATAATATAATTCTTTTCTACATGCAATCACTGAAATTTGGTTCTTTCATTTTTCCTATCATGAGGCTAATGTAAATTGAGTTATCTCATTTTATTTTCCATTATTATTTCATTATACTAAATAATATATTGGTTATTTCATACTCTTTTGCTGATTGTGTGTTATTTCATTATTTATCACAAATTATTGGAAAAGAAACCAACAATTGATATTATTTTTTATTTATATTATATTATTTTTTTTTTATTTTTTTTATTAATTTGATTTTTCCATAAATAAAAGTAAATTAAAAATAAATAATAATATTAAATTAATAAATAATAATTTGTCATGGGTTTTAAGATTAAAATTAGCTGTTAGTCAATTTAGCGGTTGGAGACTCTGCTCATTTAACATGTTAAGTTAGATCGGTTTCTTCAACTTGTCTTGACGATGAACCACACTAGTTGTTCGAAATCTCTGTCTACATGTGATTTAGGCCGAAATTATTCTTTCAACTATTATAGATCACAGAAGCCTCAATTCAACTAAATCACTAACTCTTAAAAATATACAATTTAAAAAATCTTATCAAATAATAATAAAATTAAAACAGAATCAAAGATCATTCACTTACATATCCAGTACTGTACATTATTTCTTAATCAGGTGTTCCTCAAATTTGACTTATAACACTTGACTTATAACACTGGTCAATTCTCCCCTTTGATACAAGCAATTCAGATGCTTTGAATGAGAATCAACTGAGATGCTCTGAATGAGAGCGGTAACAGTGTACTAAAGTTAGCTAAATTATTGTGAATTACTCGGGAAAGAGCTTTCACCCATCAAAAACAGATTCTTGTGAACCGTTTACGTATCGTGACAGTGGTCACTATGCTTGTAATTTGGATTCCTCTTTATTTATTTGGCAAATTGTTTTGGATGTTTTAGGTTATTATGCTTTCGCTATAAGGATCGTTGTGTTTAATTTTTATTCTTGAAAAGGTAAGTTAAGAAATTACTTTTTATCAAAGAATATTTGAGTAAAAAAATATCTTTAATATTTGAGTAAAAATTTATCTTTTAATAACATAGTTACTCTATCAAATTTTTAATATTTTTGGAATTTATAATCAAGTTAAAAATAGATCAAAATGCAAGAATGGCATTTAAAGCACTTAGAGGTTGGGGAGGGAATGGCAGTGATTCTGGATCAATGTGTGTTGGAATTTAGATTCAAACTCTTATAGCTCTGAAAATGTTGTAGTGAAATTGTTTTAGAGGTTTTATAATTATTATTTTTGTTTAAATTTGTTTAAAATTGATTAATTTATCAAAATGTTGAAATCACAAGTTTGATTTGTGAACTTTATCTGATTTAAATATCTTAGAGAATTTTCAAAATGCTGAATTCATTTATATTTTGAGAAACAAATTTTAAAAACCCAATGTAATCAACCATTATTTTACCAAATTCAAATTAAAAACTCCAAAACATAGAATAATTAAACAATAACTCTGAAAATTTGGTGTATGAAAATTACCTACTCCGTGTAAGCCAGTAAATTGCAAAATTAAAACCGTCATTCCGTTATGTGTTGAGTTGTTAAAGTAATTGAACACAACCGTGTTAAAAGGCATTTCAAAGCATGGAATGGCAGCAGCGCATCTCAGACAAGATGACTTAATTTTCTTATTTCATATTGAATTCTCTTCAAATAACTCCACAAATCCGTTATGTGTGGAGTTGGTAAAGTAGTTGAGAACACAACGTGTTAAAAGGCATTTCAAAGCATGGAGTGGCAGCAGCGCATCCAAGACAATGATGACTTAATTTTCTTATATCATATTGAATTATCTTCAAATAGCTCCACAAATCTTATTTCATTGAATTATCTTCAAGTAATTCCACAAATCTTATTTCATTGAATTATCCTCAAGTAACTCCACAAATCCGTTATGCGTTGAGTTGGTAAAGGAGTTGAACACACAACGTATTTCTCCACAAACCTTATTGGTCCTTGCCCCTTCAGGGCTGGCAGGGACTATAGTAATCTATTATTAGTCCCTGCATTAGTTTGACATGGTAATCTATAAGCACATTTTAACTTAATGCAAAGTATTTTGGCATGACACATTAACCAATACATTTTTTTAAATTTTAATTACAGTTTCGTGAAATCTTTTGTGCTTTTAAGCAATGAACGAAGTCTTCGTCTTATTTGGCTTCAAATCGAGGTATACAAACTCAAAAGTTAGGAAAGAGTTCGGACAAGTGCAACTGATTAAAACAAGTTGTCGCATGCATGAAGTAATGCTATCTTTGCGTTAGCATTAGTTTGCAACATTTAATGTTAAGGAAATGTTATGGCGTATGTTCTAAGTGTACTTTTGTTAACCATTAGACACATGTTATGCCGTATATGTGTCAATCTTGGTAATCGACAGATCTGTGGTATAGGTGTCGATCAGCTCACACCTGAAGGGCTTAGTTAGCGTTCTCTCGGTTTGGTCGGTTGAACTGTGACTGTTATTAAGTTATTACCCATTTCCCGATTGCGATCAGATGGTATATTGGGTATCGCTCAGTTGAACTGTGACTGAACTTATTAAGGGTATCACTCGGTTGAACTGTGACTGTTATTAAGTTATTACCCATTTCCGAGTTGGGATCTGATGGGATGTTGGGTATCGCTCGGTTGAACTGCTGCTGGATTAACAAGGTAAACTAGGCGCTCTCTCCTGCCTGAACTAATCCTGCCATAACTACTATTTGGCAAGGAGAGACTGCATGGATGGTTCGATTGCGTGATGATTGGGGATGGTTCAATCTCACTATTTAGGTAAACTAAGCGCTCTCTCCTGCCTGAACTAATCCTGCCATAACTACTATTTGGCGGGAGAGACTGCATGGATGGTTCGATTGCGTGATGATTGGGGATGGTTCAATCTCACTATTTTGATTTCATTTCAATGGGAGGGACGGCATGCTGCTTCCTCCTGATCCTCTCTGAGCTATCGATCCTGACCGCCCCTACAACCTGAGATGGTAAGGGCACTGCTTTCGGGACAGCAATCGAAGCATCTATTCGTTAGTTCAAATCATCCTGCCCACATCTATCGAACCAGATCGCCGCGATTAGAAAATAGGAAAGCTAGGGCTTAAACTTAGACTGGATCTAAAGCCAATGGACCTGGACCCAGAGCATCTGCAACTGGTATAGTATCTAGGAGATCGCTCGCAATCTAAAAAGAAATTGAGAACACGAGCAGGGTGAAAAACCCCAATATCAAGACACTCATTTCTATCGGCGGCGGAGGATCGAATGCCACCGTCTTCGCTTTGATGGCCAGCAACGCCTCCCATCGCAATGTGTTCATAAATTTAGCCATCGTTGTGGCCAGAAAATACGGTTTTCACGGCCTCGACCTCGACTGGGAGTTTCCCCAAAACGCGACGGAGATGAAAAGCTTAGGCACACTCTTCGCTGAATGGAGGCATGCTATTGACTTGGAAGCCAGGGCTTAAAATCGCCCTCAGCTCCTACTCACGACAGTCGTGTATTTTGTGCAGAATTTCTTCCTATCCGCCGACAAGAGAGCGTATCCGGCGACCTCCATTGCCCGAAATTTGGACTGGGTGAACGCCATGTGCTTCGACTATCACGGATCCTGGGACATGTCCGCCACCAGAGCTCATGCGGTGCTCTATGATCTGTTGTCCAATATCAGCACCAGCTTCGGAATTGGATCGTGGCTCCACTCTGGTGTTCCCCCCAATAAAGTGGTCATGGGATTGTCGCTCTACGGGCGTTCCTGGATTCTCAAAAGCCTTGAGAACACCGGGATTGGAGCCCCGGCCTTAGCTGCTAGTACCAAGCAAACCCTAACCTCTAGATGCCCCAGACCTCCTTCCTAATATTCCTGCACGCGTGGGCAGTTGAATCCTGGGTCGGTCGAACGGGGGCTTGAAATTAAGGTATTTCATCAGAGCGGGAATTCTTTCATAATTTGAGAAACTATGCTGAGTGAGGGGTCTGAAACGCCGTTTCGAGGGGGGATATAGGGAGTGATCTATTGCAGATGGGCAACGAGCAAGCAGGTCGCAGTCTATATCTAATGGGCATCGGGAAGCACTGGGCTAGCAGGATGCTTTATGTGCTGGAATGGCTCAGTTGGTTAGAGTGTGTGATCGTTAACCACAAGGTCGGAGGTCACCGGGACATGAGCAGAAAAGGGAGGAGGGCTTTCCCTCCGTCAATGGTACCCAGCTCCTCAATTCCGCAGATTTCAATTGGTGCCAGGCCGCTGTGCTTGCCAAGCCCAGCGCCCCTGAGCCAGAGGCCGATCACAGCGCTTCCTTCAGTTCTGCAAATGGGTACCATTCAACATCTCTCTTGAACGTTGGTCGTTCTCAAACTAGGTCAGGAAGGAGCTAGAGAATAAGGAAAAGATCGCAAGTTTTCAAGAGTCGACTGAAAGAAGACAGTAGCACATTCGACTAACAAATCGTCTTTAGTGCCCTTTAGTGGACATCAAGCCCAAGATGAATATGGAAAATGTGGACAATCAACGAAAGAATGGTAATGCCAAGAAGAATGTTCGCCATAACAATGAGCAAGCCATGAATTTTCTGCAGACAATGGGGCTGTGGAGACAACAGATAAATTGCAGGGAGAAGTAGCAGGCGCATTTGCATGGAGAATGTCATGGAGAGGGTTAAACAGCAGGGCATCGAATTTATGCCAGCAGCTAAGGTGGCATGGCGGTGACATCTGTTCAGTGAGCTATGACATCTGTTGGGCCATCACCTTAAGGTAAGCTAGTGCGAGGCTGATTTGATGGGGGTTATGCGAGGCTGATTTGATGGAGGTTAAGTAAGTCAGGTGATATGTACGTGTTATTCATTCCATTCTAGATTATGCATGCAACATCCGCTACGTATAAGTTACTTTTCCTGTTATATAATAACTTTTCTTGTTATATAATAAAGTTACAATTGATTTCGTGGTTAACTCGCTTCCGCTTTTGTTTTTGCTTCAGCTCTCAGGTATTGTTTATGTTACTGCATTGTTTTGATATATTTTAGCAGCTGCAGGGTTTAGGTTTTTTACAGAGGGTGACTATATCGTCAGGGAATTCCTATCGTCAAACAGTTTAGGTTTTTTACAGAGGGTGACTATATCGTCAGGGCATTCCTATCGTCAAACGTTTGGCAGAAATGCCCATCGCTGGCTAACGTTTTCTGCTAATTGACTTAGCACATTCCAAAAGTTTGACGTGCGCAGTTTAGGTCTGACTGGATAGGTTGATTATTGTTTTCTTTGTTTGTACTATACCTTTATTAATTCTAAACATGAAAAGAGGAGTGCTCTGTACTAGAGTTTATCAAAAAACTGCATTTTCTGTTTTGCATTTTCTATTTTGCATTTCATTAGCATTGTAGGAATCAAATAGGAAGCCCTTCGACGGCTTGTTTTGCCGGGTAGTTCTATTTCAATTTCAGTATTTCAAATTTGGCCTATAAACATAGACAATCGCAGTTCTCTGAGGCCCACATTTCTGTGTATATATCCTTCAAATTGTTCACCTAATTGTTGTTTCATCAATTCCTGTCTAATCTTTGGCAAGCTTATGGCGGTGAAATGATGGCGTGTGTATGTAAGCGCATACGCGTGTCATGGTAGTAGCAGTTGTAGTAGCCAGAGCACATGCCTGTTCAATCACTCAGTCACTAATTCAATCTATCATCTTTTGTTAGTGCCTCTGTATACAATAAATTTGCTTTCTCATTTCGTTTTAAAACTAAGTTGTATTTGTTCATTTCACTTATTAAGTTTAAGCTCTATTTGACTCGTCAGTGGAATGATATACATTTACAGTCACTGGTTCTAATGTACAGCAGGTTCTTTTTGGTCTTTGGCAGTGGTATTTTGAACTTTGATATCAAAACTCTGCATTGGATCTTATCCGACATAAACAGTCTGAGCATTTCAGTGGACATTTCCAATCTCAAAGTTACACACAATGGTTCTCTGTTCTATATGCATTTGCATTGTTAAACTTGCTTTGTGACTTGTAATTGTATTGCATGACTAAACATAACATTGCATCAAACATTTAGTCGTCATTTTCTAGCATCCCTTGTAGATCAAGACGCAAGTTTGTTTGATGATACTATTCCTAGTTTGTTTGGCCCCTTCCCACCCCAAAAGGCAAGCATTGTTCGCAAGTCTAAGCTGCTTGAATCGAGGTTGACTAAAGACAGTTTGCCCAACCTCATTAGCATGCTATATACACCTAGCCCACCTAATCCAGGATACTTTTCCTCCATTTTTTGGCTTGAGCATTGAAATTCTAGGTTTCTGTTAGGTTGATTTCCTCTGCATTTTGTTAAATAAGCATTGTTTTGGTTTCAATATTATTATTTTATTTGCAAGTTTTTTATTCTAATGGTTATGTTTTTCTTATTTTTTATTTTTTCTCATGATTTCAATTTCATGGCGTTTTTTTCCATTTGTTTAAAGGGATTTTGGTTGCTTGTGTATTTGTAGGTTATGAATGCTTTTTTAGTGATCACTTTGTTACTACTAGTTACTTAAAAAGTCTTTTAGTTTATTGAGATTGTTTAATTGCAATTGAGATTGTTTAATTGCAATTAGCCTTGCGAAAGCATCACTTATGTCATGTGGACAATTTCTGATTGATTTTTTTGAAAAAAATATTGATCAATTTAATGACAATTTATCATAGTCCAGCAAAAAACATTAAAAAATGATATTATACTCTACAAATGACCAATCATGTTAACTTCTTTCTGTAGTTGCCGGAGTGCGTTAGGGATAGGAGGTGCTTAATGTGTAGTTGTACTCTATCGAAGAAGCAATTTATCTTAGGTGGTCCTGTATTATTCTGAACATTTGACTATAAATTTTATACCTGAACCAATTCATTCATGTCCACCTGCTGGATAATATGGTACCATAGTTACTGGATTGACCTTATGCCACCCTGCATCCGCATCCACATCCAATTCTTGTGAGAATCGTGGATCTGTTTCTGATTCATGGTATTTTGGTTTATTTTGGATAGGACTGTTCCTATCTTACACCTGAACCAATTCATCCATGCCCACCTACTGGATGATATGGTACCATAGTTACTAGATTCACCTTAGGGCACCCTTCATTTGCATCCACATCCAATTCTTCCGAGAATCATGGAACCCTATATCTGTATATGATTCTTGGTATTTTCGTTTATTTTGAATAGGATTGTTCCTAAACTGGATCCAGATTCCAGTGACAGAATTGTGGCAGATTTACCCTGCAGCTGCATGTTTTGAACAACATTTGTATCCACGTTCAATTCTTTCGAGGATCTTGAAATACTGGATCTATATCTAATTCTTGGTATTTTGGTTTATTTTGGATAGGGTTGTTCCTAAAATAGGATTTGTTTTTGTTTTAACTGGACCCAGATTGCAGTGACAGAATTGTGGCAGATTTACCCTATAGCTGCATGTTTTGAACAACTTTTACCACCACCATCTCTAGGAACAGTGAGTTACATAATAATTATTTGCTAACTTGGTCAAATTTGAGCAATTGGTTCCCAAGTGCTCAAATTGTATATTGGTACTTGTACAGTGAGTTGTATTCAGTTTTCTATCTTTTAAAGAAGTCTAGCTCTCATCTGAAAGGTTAAAGTTCACATGCAAGTTTTTCTGTATTTGCCAGGTCTCTCTTTTTATTTAGCCATTGTCACTTGTATATTAACATAGTTTGGTCATGTGAATTAGAAATGTTCACACTGCACAGTTTTCTACTACCAGTAAGGTGTCTCTTATTATTCAGTTTTTTGTCTTTTAAAGAAGTCTAGCTCTCATCTGAAAGGTTAAAGTTCACATGCAAGTTTTTCTGTATTTGCCAAGTCTCTCTTTTTATTTAGCCATTGTCACTTGTATATTAGCATAGTTTGATAATGTGAATTAGAAATGTTCACACTGCACAGTTTTCTACTACCAGTAAGGTGTCTCTTATTCTCCTGGTTGGAAAAGATTCATAATTTTATTCAAAATAGATAAAATGACATTCCTCATGCATTCAATCATTTCAAACTGAGTCAAAAAGAGGAAGTAACACATTAGCTCTCCACAAAATATAGAAGTTGTCCAGACAGTTTCGAAATATCAAAATAGTTTCAAAGTATTCTTTGCCTATATATCCCTATACACCCATAAATTGCTTAAAGTCCCATAAAGTGCTGATATAATGAAATTGTGTTAAAATTGACTCATTATTTTGGCATTATAGCCTCAATATTTGATGAAACTATCTGCTAGCAATGTGGTCATTAAATTTACAGCAAACTTGGTGGTTTTGTCTCATTCTACAATTGGACAATATGAGTCTGAAAGTCAGGCGTCGATATTGTTCCAATCCTCTGATTCCTAATTTTTGGACAAGTGTTGCACCCGCGCAGGATTCCTCTGTTAATTCTGATTGTTCTCTGTGTTCATTATTTGTCTGAAAACAAAATTCTTATGAATTACCAATCGAAACTTTTCCTTTTCAAAACAGATACTATGGAAGTGTAGATTAGTTGTAGAGAAACAAAATATCTGAATTTTGGATCAAATACACCATGTAATGAGTTGTAGATTTGAGAAACACTGCTGCTGAAAATCAAATCTGCCAAGCTTGAAATCTGTAAGATTAATCACAATTTCTCACCAATACAAGAGGGATACACCCCCAGAAGGTAGGTGTTCCACTTTCTTGAGTTCTCTCAAGTCAACTTGCACTCAAACTCACTTTGGATACAAGGATACCTCTAAATTGGTAACCCTTGTGACACCATTTTGTTTCATAGGTGGCATGCCTTGTGGGTCCTCTTGGTTGAAGAGATATTCAAGGTTGAAGCTAGATGCCCCAAATGGATGTGTTTCTCATCAGCTCTTGCCCCACAAATTTATGGCTTTAGTAATTCCTTTCTGCCCCTAGGAGGTGGTCTGGCCAAAGTCCTTCGTTTCAAAAGTACTTATGTCGTGTGGACAATTTCTGATTCATTTTTTTAATTATTATAAAATTTGTTTATTTCTTTATATACTTTTCAAGCATTCTCTGTTAATTGGTTTGATACATTGTAGGAACAACAAGATAAACCTATACTCCCTCTTACAAGAACAGAATTCCTTGGGGTTGGGTAGACCTATTAGCTTTGCCTGGTGGGTTTAATTTCAAATCCTTTTCATGTATCAATGCCTAATCCATCCTCTTCAGTTACTGAATAGACTACATAATTGCCACATCATAGATTACCTGTATTATAAGACGATGACTCCTGAGAGAAATTTGGATGTAAAGCGTGAATACAATTGATTTTTTGAAAAAAATATTGATCAATTTAATGACAATTTATCATAGTCCAGCAAAAAACATTAAAAAATGATATTATACTCTACAAATGACCAATCATGTTAACTACTTTCTGTAGTTGCCGGATTACATTAGGGATAGGAGGTGCTTAATGTGTAGTTGTACTCTATCAAAGAAGCAATTTATCCTAGGTGGTCCTGTACTATTTTGAACATTTGACTATAAATTTTATACCTGAACCAATTCATTCATGTCCACCTGCTGGATAATATGGTACCATAGTTACTGGATTGACCTTATGCCACCCTGCATCTGCATCCACATCCAATTCTTGTGAGAATCGTGGATCTGTTTCTGATTCATGGTATTTTGGTTTATTTTGGATAGGACTGTTCCTATCTTACACCTGAACCAATTCATCCATGCTCACCTGCTGGATGATATGGTACCATAGTTACTAGATTCACCTTAGGGCACCCTTCATTTGCATCCACATCCAATTCTTCCGAGAATCATGGAATCCTGTATCTGTATCTGATTCTTGGTATTTTCGTTTATTTTAAATAGGATTGTTCCTAAAATAGGATTTGTTTCCATTTTAACTGGATCCAGATTCCAGTGACAGAATTGTGGCAGATTTACCCTCCAGCTGCATGTTTTGAACAACATTTGTATCCACGTCCAATTCTTCCGAGAATCTTGAAATCCTGGAGCTGTATCTGATTCTTGGTATTTTGGTTTATTTTGGATAGGGTTGTTCCTAAAATAGGATTTGTTTTTGTTTTAACTGGACCCAGAGTGCAGCGACAGAATTGTGGCAGATTTACCCTCTAGTTGCATGTTTTGAACAACTTTTACCATCACCATCTCTAGGAACAGTGAACACACAACTTACATAATAATTATTTGCTAACTTGGTCAAATTTGAGCAATTGGTTCCCAAGTGCTCTTTAAGGTTAGCATTAGATTAGTTGTGATCATGATGTTTCTATCAATATTGTATATTGGTACTTGTACAGTGAGTTGTATTCAGTCTTCTGTCTTTTAAAGAAGTCTAGCTCTCATCTGAAAGGTTAAAGTTCACATGCAAGTTTTTCTGTATTTGCCAAGTCTCTCTTTTTATTTAGCCATTGTCACTTGTATATTAGCATAGTTTGGTAATGTGAATTAGAAATGTTCACACTGCACAGTTTTCTACTACCAGTAAGGTGTCTCTTATTTTCTTGGTTGGAAAAGATTCATAATTTTATTCAAAATAGATAAAATGACATTCCTCATGCATTCAATCATTTCAAACTGAGTCAAAAAGAGGAACACATTAGCTCTCCACAAAATATAGAAGCTGTCCAGACAGTTCCGAAATATCAAAATAGTTTCAAAGTATTCTTTGCCTATATATCCCTATACACCCATAAATTGCTTAAAGTCCCATAAAGTGCTGATATAATGAAATTGTGTTAAAATTGACTCATTATTTTGGCATTATAGCCTCAATATTTGATGATACTATCTACTAGCAATGTGGTCATTAAATTTACAGCAAACTTGGTGGTTTTGTCTCATTCTACAATTGGAAAATATGAGTCTGAAAGTCAGGCGTCGATATTGTTCCAATCCTCTGATTCCTAATTTTTGGACAAGTGTTGCAATCGCGCAGGATTCTTCTGTTAATTCTGATTGTTCTCTGTGTTCATTATTTGTCTGAAAACAAAATTCTTATGAATTACCAATCGAAACTTTTCCTTTTCAAAACATATACTTTGGAAGTGTAGATTAGCTGTAGAGAAACAAAATATCTGAATTTTGGATCAAATACACCATGTAATGAGCTGTAGATTTGAGAAACACTGCTGCTGAAAATCAAATCTGCCAAGCTTGAAATCTGTAAGATTAATCACAATTTCTCACCAATACAAGAGGGATACACCCCCAGAAGGTAGGTGTTCCACTTGCTTGAGTTCTCTCAAGTCAACTTGCACTCAAATTCACTTTGGATGCAAGGATACCTCTAGATTGGTAACCCTTATGACGCCATTTTGTTTCATATTCACTTTGGATGCAAGGATACCTCTAGATTGGTAACCCTTCTGACGCCATTTTGTTTCATAGGTGGCATGCCTTGTGGGTCCTCTTGGTTGAAGAGATATTCAAGGTTGAAGCTAGATGCCCCAAATGGATGTGTTTCTCATCAGCTCTTGCCCCACAAATTTATGGCTTTAGTAATTCCTTTCTTCCCCTACGAGGTGGTCTGGCCAAAGTCCTTTGTTCAAAATCAGCCTCGAAACATTGTTTTTTTGAAAGACAAATTAATTTTTTGTGAACTAAAGCCACCTCTTACAGGTCAGCTTTCCTCCTTCAGGTTGGCTCCTAATTGACATGCCTTTTCAAAATACAAATATAGATTTAGTTGGTTGATATGATAAGGCCCATGTTGAAACATTCTTCATATCTCTATGCACAGTCGAAGACAACAACGCAAAGCAAAATGCAGCGCAGTTACATATGCAATTATCAACAAGTTGACATTCCTCTCCCTATATTTAGATTTCTTTGTCCCTCCCAAAAGGGTGCATTGAAGCTATATCCTTAATAAAAAGGATCTAAAGTCATTCATTACAGTAGCTATATATCTTCGCATTTAAAAATGCATCTTCTTTGGTTATGACATTGGACAAGGATATTCTTTCGGCGTTGAACCGAATAACCGGGGGTATTCAGCGTTCAAGAAATGGCATGGAACCAAGCTTTTCAGGAATACCTTTACACAGGCCATATTAATGCAGATTTGGGCAGTTGTAGAGGATTGCAAAGCCCTGGTCTTTAGGCTCCTGGCAAACAGATTTCAGTAAAGGACTGTCAAAACCTGTCACTACCTTTATTAATTCTGAACATGAAAAGAATGTGCTACATGAAAATTACCCTAAACTGCTAGCTGTTGATTCAAGACTCAATGAATGAATCCGTACCTATGTGCTCTCTCTTATAGATCCAATAAGGTGTACTAGGGTTTATTAAAAGTGTTTGCAAGTGACTCAAACTTAGGAATACAATTTCCTTTATCCTAGGTCAAACTCAGAAATAGAATTTACAATAGTCTCTCTTTATTTGGCCACACATGCCTCTCAGATTAGCTGGTGGTGGTGGATGCCTTATCTAAAGCTGGTCGGCCATCTATTAGTCTAGTTGACTATCTGCTAGCAATGTGGTCATTAAATTTACAGCAAACTTGGTGGTTTTGTCTCATTCTACAATTGGACAATATGAGTCTGAAAGTCAGTCGTCGATATTGTTCCAATCCTCTGATTCCTAATTTTTGGACAAGTGTTGCACCCGCGCAGGATTCTTCTGTTAATTCTGATTGTTCTCTGTGTTCATTATTTGTCTGAAAACAAAATTCTTATGAATTACCAATCGAAACTTTTCCTTTTCAAAACAGACACTGTGGAAGTGTAGATTAGCTATAGAGAAACAAAATATATGAATTTTGGATCAAATACACCATCTAATGAGCTGTAGATTTGAGAAACACTGCTGCTGAAAATCAAATCTGCCAAGCTTGAAATCTGTAAGATTAATCACAATTTCTCATCAATACAAGAGGGATACACCCCCAGAAGGTAGGTGTTCCACTTGCTTGAGTTCTCTCAAGTCAACTTGCACTCAAACTCACTTTGGATGCAGGGATACCTCTAGATTGGTAACCCTTGTGACGTCGTTTTGTTTCATAGGTGGCATGCCTTGTGGGTCCTCTTGGTTGAAGAGATATTCAAGATTGAAGCTAGATGCCCCAAATGGATGTGTTTCTCATCAGCTCTTGCCCCACAAATTTATGGCTTTAGTAATTCCTTTCTGCCCCTATGAGGTGGTCTGGCCAAAGTCCTTTGTTCAAAATCAGCCTCGAAACATTGTTTTCTTGAAAGACAAATTAATTTTTTATGAACTAAAGCCACCTCTTACAGGTCAGCTTTCCTCCTTAAGGTTGGCTCCTAATTGACATGCCATTTCAAAATAAAAATATAGATTTAGTTGGTTGATATGATAAGGCCCATGTTGAAACATTATTCATATCTCTATGCACATTCGAAGACAACAACGCAAAGCAAAATGCAGCGCAATTACAGATGCAATTGTCAACAAGTTGACATTGCTCTCCCTATATTTAGATTTCTTTCTACCTCCCAAAAGGGTGCATTGAAGCAATATCCTTAATAAAAAGGATCTAAAGTCATTCATTACAGTAGCTATATATCTTCGCATTTAAAAATGCATCTTATTTGGTTATGACATTGGACAAGGATACTTCTTTCGGCGTTGAACCGAATAACCGGGGGTATTCAACGTTCAAAAAATGGCATGGAACCAAGCTTTTCAGGAATACCTTTACACAGGCCATATTAATGCAGATTTGGGCAGTTGTAGAGGATTGCAAAGCCCTGGTCTTTAGGCTCCTGACAAACAGATTTCAGTAAAGGACTGTCAAAACCTGTCACTACCTTTATTAATTCTGAACATGAAAAGAATGTGCTACATGAAAATGCCCCTAAACTGCGAGCTGTTGATTCAAGACTCAATGAATGAATCCATGCCTTGTGCTCTCTCTTATAGATCCAATAAGGTGTACTAGGGTTTATTAAAAGTGTTTGCAAGTGACTCAAACTTAGGAATATAATTTCCTTTATCCTAGGTCAAACTCAGAAATAGAATTTACAATAGTCTCTCTTTATCTGGCCACACATGCCTCTCAGATTAGCTGCTGGTGGTGGATGCCTTGGCCGGCCATCTATTAGTCTAGTTGGTAATTCGTTTCACTCTAATAAATGTTTTTCATTTTTGTTTATCCATCGAATATATAGTTGTTAAACCAAGGTTGTCTCTGGTTCAGGGATTCCACAAGTATCTGCTGAAAGCCCTCTTCGATGACTATTAGATTCACAAAGAAACACCCAACTATCAACAAAGTAAGACGTGCACAGTTTAAGTCTGACTGGACAGGTTGATTATTGTTGTCTTTGTTTGTACTATACCTTTATTAATTCTGACATGAAAAGAGGTATAGAAATTATAATAATCACCACAGTAATTGATAACTGCAAAATTTTGAACTATAAGCTTTAAGAACTAAGTGGCTTTCTTCTTTGATTAGTCATTCAAGAACTAGATATTCATACAATAAATTTGCTTTCTCATTTCGTTTTAAAACTAAGTTGTATTTCTTCATCTCACTTATTAATTTTAAGTTGTATTTGATTGGTCAGTGGAATGATATACATTTACAATCACTGGTCCTAACGTACAACAAGTTCTTTTTGGTCTTTGGCAGTGGCATTTTGAACTCTGATATCAAAACTCTGCATTGGATCTTATCCGACATAAACAGACTGAGCAGTTCAGTAGACCTTTGCAGTCCCAAAGGTATACACAATGATTATCTGTTCCATATGCATTTGCATTGTTCAACTTGCTTTGTGACCTGTAATTGCATTGCATGACTAAACATAATATTGCATCGAACATTTAGTCATCATCATGTATCCTATGTCTGAGGAACACAAATTGCAATTAGTCTTGCAAAAGCATCAACTAAGTTGTATTTCTTCATCTCACTGATTAATTTTACGTTGTATTTGACTGCTGAGTAGAAAGATATACAATTAAAATCACTGGTCCTAACGTACAACAGGTTCTTTTTGGTCTTTGGCAGTGGCATTTTGAACTCTGATATCAAAACCCTGCATTGGATCTTATCCGACATAAACAGTCTGAGCAGTTCAGTAGACATTTGCAGTTCCAAAGGTACACACAATGATTCTCTGTTCTATATGCATTTGCATTGTTCAACTTGCTTTGTGACCTGTAATTTCATTGCATGACTAAACATAATATTGCATCGAACATTTAGTCATCATCATGTATCCTATGTCTGAGGAACACAAATTGCAATTAGTCTTGCAAAAGCATCACTTATGTCGTGTGGACAATTTCTCATATCTAATTGGAGACTGTTTATTTGATAGTTTAGAACTTTTGCTAGATTTCCGATACACATCAGTAGAGCTAAGAAGAGGAACAATAGACTATTTTAGACGTTGTCTCAAAAAACAAGATAGAGAAGCAATTTTGTCTTATGAACATGAACTGCATGAAGTGTCATTTCAAGAAATGCATAACATTAGCAACCGTGAAATCTATTTAGACAAAATGGCTAGATCTGCCTCAAACAATATACCCTTAGGATCTAGAGGTCTATGGGGAGCTATTTTCTGTATCCATTGGCTCTCAAATTGGCTGAAAATTCCAATTAGAGTTTGGTCCAAAACAAAGATGAGGATTTATTTGCACTTCAATTCAAGTCTTACGGAAAATACTCATGACATATTATTCCATGACGAGGATCCTCTAAATGGGCACTTCGAACCTTTGGTTTGTAGGCAGCCTACAATTGATTTGTACCTTCCAACAAAAAACCAATGTCTCATATGAACAAGATGCTGTAATGTTTCATTCAACGCATTCCTCAAAGAACAATACTAAAGCACAACCTGAAACAAAATGTCAATCTATTGAAACTAAATTAAAACCATCTTGTCACTTAAACAAGCACAAGAGAAGTGTATCTTTGCATGTGCTTAAGGACATTGCTCAGAAGGATTTGAAAAGAAAAAAAATAGGCATTGACTATAACAAAATTACAATGAAACAACAAGAAGATGTTAGTCAGACACTGAGATTTCAGTCACATAGAAACATGTCTACTATGTCTGAGGAGCACAAGTTGCAATTACTCTTGCAAAAGCATCACTTATTTCGTGTGAACAATTTCGCATATCTAATTGGAGACTGTTTATTCGATAGTTTAGAACTTTTGCTAGATTTTCAATACACATCAGTAGAGCTAAGGAAAGGAACAATAGAGTATTTTAAAGATTGTCTTGAAAAACAAGATAGAGAGGCAATTTTGTCTTACGAACATGAACTGCATGAAGAGTCACTTAAAGAAATGCATAAAATTAGCAACCGGGAAATCTATTTAGACAAAATGGCCAGATCTGCCTCAAACAATATACCCCTAGGATCCAGAGGTTTATGGGGAGATATTTTCTGTATCCATTGGCTCTCAAATTGGATGAAAATTCCAATTAGGGTTTGGTCCAAAACACAGATGAGACCTTATTTGCACTTCAATTCGAGTCTTAAAACAGATACTTATGACATATTATTCCACGACGAGGATCCTTTGAATGGGCACTTCAAACCTCTCATTCATAAGCAATCAACAATGCATTCTAGCTTCCAACAAGAAACAAGCAACTCATATGAACAAATGAACTTATGCAGTAAACAAGATAACATGGAAACATGTCTTCTTCCAAGTAAAGAAGATACAAGTGAAATAAAGACATCTTTAGCCAACGCTAGAACATCTGATCTAGCAACCGCATCAAATACTGAGGAGGTTGTAATGTTTCATTCATCGCATTCTCCAAAGAACAATACTGAAATACAATCTAAAACAAAATGTCAATTTGATCAAACTAAATTAAAACCATATTTTCATTTAAACAAGCACAAGAGAGGTTTATTTTTGCATGTGCTTAAGGACATTGCTCGGAAAAATGTGAAAAGGCAAAAAATAGGCATTCAATATAACAAAATTACAATGAAACAACAAGTAGTTCTAGAGAACACAGAAGATGTCAGTGGGACACTGAGATTCCGATCACTGAGAAACTTGGAAAAACATATTAGAACCAATGCACAAACAGAAATGGTAACTTCTCGTCCATTAGGCAAACAGACAAAAGTTCTAGAAAACAAAGCAAATGTTAGTGAGACACTGAGATTTCAATCACTTAGAAACTTGAAAAAACATATTAGAAACAACGCACAAACAAAAATGGTAACTTCTCGTCCATTAGGCAAACAAACAAAAGTTCTAGAAAACACAGAAGATGTTAGCGAGACACTAAGGTTTCGACCACTTCGAAACTTGGAAAAACATATTAGGCCCAACACACAAACATAAACTGTAAATTCTTGTCCATTAGGCAAACAGAGGAAACGTTTATCTTTGCGTTTGCTTAAAGGCATTATACGAGAAAAATTGAAAACACAGAAGATACGACTCGCATTCAACACAGCAACAATGAAACAAGAAATAGTCATAGAACACGTGGACTACAATCCATTTGTAACAAGATCAAAGGAGCTTTCAGCACAATCAAAGAAATCAGGAAAATCTAGCCTATCGGTTCAGTCAAGATCAACAAAAAAATTAACAGAATTATCGAAGTTTGATGAAATATATCAAAGACAAATAAGTGACACACCTATTTTCAATTGTTCATCATGTGAAAGAACCTTTTTCAAAAGAGACATTTGCTTGTTGGAGCAAGGAAATCAAACAAGACAAAATAAGATTAGGAAACTATCAACTAGTTTCGAGGATGTTAAATCTCGCGTTGAAGATGGCTACATTTGTAAACACTGCAAAAAAGCAATTGAACATTGGAACAATTGCTAATATGCAGTTCTCAAACAAATAAGAAGAAACAATGCCAGTAGAATACTCACACAACTCACTGAACTAGAAGAAAGGCTAGTTGCATTAAGATTGCCCTTCTTGCAAATAAAAGAAATGGGCCATCGACATAAGAAGCCGCAACTAGGCTTAACTGGAGGAGTCATCAATGTCCCCACAAATATTTCTATAATTCAATCTGCATTGCCCTGAACTATAAAAGACATTGACACGATTGTCGTTGTTCTCAAAAAGAGTTTAAGATTCAAAAGTGCATATGCATTTGGTCGAGTTAACATTCACAAAGTGATGAAAGAATTAAAAAAATTATGCAAAAGAATGCTTTACAAGCTCGAGAACGCTACCATAGATGACAATTGGAAAGAGGCATTCCTACAAAACCAAGAGGCATATCAAAGTTCAAGTGACATTGATGATAGCGAAGATGATAACCAAGGAAACGATGAACCAACGACAAAAACATTGGTGCATGGATTCATTGATGCACACACTATCTATGACCTTGTAAACAGACAAATTAACATTGCACTTGCTGCCGGATACATGCCATTAGGAATCTTCAGAGATAAGTACTCAGAAGAAATGAGTTTTCCCTCGCTTTTCTATGGCAACAAACGCCTAGTTGAGATCTCCAAAAACTTTACATATCAAAAGATCTGTCACTGGGAAGTGCTGCATAAAAACCACGATTTTGCTTATCATACTACAAACTTGTTTTATAAAGCAACTCGCATTATCATAAATCAAGTCTTGAATACAATGTGGATTAGAATTAGAAAAGGGCAATTGAAAGGTAGAAAACTATTTGCAAGAGACGTTAAGTCAAAACCAAACCTAGATCTTATTTTAAATTCTAACATTGGGTACATGGATCTAAAAACAATTCGTACCTCGCCTGACTACCACCAGCAAATACGAAACAAACTCTATGCAATGATTCAACAACTAGGGCCGCCCACTTGCTTTGTTTCCTTTAGCAGTGCCGAGCATCTTTGGGAACCTTTAATGGATGCATTGAGAGACATAAAATAGAATACTAGAAAACCAAAGACAAATGAACTTGATGAAAATGAACCTAGCTCGTTAATAAGAAATGACCCTGTTACTTGTGTACGTTACTATAGATCTAGGAGGGACGCACTACATCAATTGATATCTCATGATCACAAGTATTATGGAGAAATCAATGACCACTTCTATGTAACTGAATTCCAAAATCGGGGAAGTGAACATGAACATGGTTTACTTTGGATAAAATCTGCACCAATCTATGGTCAAAATGCAAACATTGAAGTTGAACAATTCGTTGACAATTACTTGTCAACTAATTCATTCCTACTTCTAAAGGAACTTAGCTCTACAACACCATTGTCACACAAAAAGTACCATTGTCACACAAAAAGTTGTAGGAAGCATGCAAAGTTTAATTGAAGATTTAATTTCCCAATACCACCCATGAAAGCAACAAAAATACTTGAGCCTCTTGAATTCGATAGTGATAGAACAAAAACACATGCAAAGCTAATCTTTGAAACAATAAACAACATAAGATACAGTGAAAATGATTCATTTGATAGCTTTTTGGCCAACCTTGGACTAGTACACAATGAATACATACATGCCATCCAATGTACACTAAATCGAACAACACTCTTATTGCAAAGAAAACCAGTTGACACCTGGACAAATAGCTTTGCAAAACACATTCCGGGAATTTGGATTGCAAACACTGATTCCCAATTTGTACTTGACTCATATGCAGCTGCAATGTATTGCAGTTCCTATATGACGAAAGAAGACAGAACACTCACAAGAACATTTAAAAACATACGCGAAGATCATGTGAAAACAAAATCTGATATCCTAAAGACCATTAGTTCTTTAGGGAAAGCTTTGGTCAACTTGCAACAAATGTCTGCACAACAAGCAGTGCATATTGTGTTATCACTTCCACTAAATTGTAGTTCACGAAAGTGTGTATTCATTAACACATCTCCTGTTGATGATCGTGCATTTGTTCTGAAAAGAAAAAAGGACCTGCAAAAGGAAGCAGATGACTCAGAAGACATAATGTGCCCATCAATTATTGACTACTATGTTCTACGACCTACCGCTATTGAACTTGTATGCTTAGCAGAATTTGCATCTAGTTATACAAAGAAAGGACAAAAACACAGAAAATCAAGTAGACCATATGTCATTCGATCTGTTAGATATAACAAATACAAGGACATTGAAAACCACTGTAGAGAGCAATTAATGTTATACTACCCCTATCGAGTAAGTGAAAATGCAATTAAGCAACATCACACAAGTTGGCAATCTGCATATCTTGCATTCGAAGAAATAGTCAAGCAAAATGAACAAAAGTTCAAATTTGTTACAACAATTACATGGCGTGACATCGATGATGCAATGCACAGAGTAGAAACAGAAACAGAACAAATATTCGACATAGATAGTTTGAGATCAAATGAAACAAAAACCACAACTTTTAACAAATCAATAGATGACAAATACGAAAACTATGACTTCCAAAATGACTTGGAACATTTCCAAGATACAAAGAAGTTTGCTCTACGATCTACAAGGCCATATGAAATCGTCAAACAACCACATATACTTGAAGATGTAGAGTACTATGAATTAATGTGTCAATTAAACACAGAACAAGCAAGCATAGTGACTGATGTTATAACAAGAAAATTGTACAGACCAGACGAACTAATCTATTTGTTATTAACAGGAGGTGCAGGAACAGGAAAGACACACACAGCTAAGGCAATTTTCCAATCCTTAGTACGCATACACAATGTGGCATTGCCTTATAACCCATCACAACTAATAGGAATAATCATTGCACACACGGGCAAAGCTACCTTTAATGTTGGTGGTGTGACATTGCATTCTGCATTCTATTTGCCCTTTAACAAAGCAGATTGCCCGTCGCTAAACAATGAAAAATTAGACACATTATCGAAGCATTTCCAACAATTGCGTGTACTCCTCATAGATGAGGCATCGCTTGTTGGTGCAACAACACTATATCAAATTGATAAGCGACTCCGACAAATCTTACACACACCAACTTCATACTTTGCTAATGTCGACATCATATTCTCTAGTGATCTTTACCAGGCGAACCCAGTCAGAGATTCTCTAATCTTTGAAAACCCAAAAATCCACAAAAACACAATTCCATACGACTTTTGGCCAGAGAAAATAAAATGTTATCAATTGCACACAACTATGCGCCAAAAAGACCCATTGTTCATCGATGTACTAAATAGGATGAGATTAAACACGCAAACAGATCAAGATATTGCTTATGTAAACAATAATTGTTACAGGATGGCACCTTTAAGCCCAGTTTTCCCATACATTTTCTATCGAAACAAAGATTTCCATAATCACAATGCAAAAATGCTTTCTCTAACAGAGGGAGAACAAATAACGCTACTTGCAATTGATAACTACGAGACTCCTAGATCGAGCTATTTTGCTTTTGATAAAGCAATCTCATTGCCATCAACAATCACAGTTAAACAAAACATGTTAGTTGAACTATATGCAGGAAATTACAATACAAGCGATGGATTGGTTAATGGTGCTGAAGGGATTTTCAAATCCTATTCATCTAATGACAACAGACCTGACATTGTCTAGATAGAATTCTCAGACACAGAAATTGGAAAACAACAAAGAAACAAATTCAAAGAACTATACGACATAAATATATTGCCAAATTGGACACCAATCCTTCAAATTGCAAAATCGCTAGCAATGTCTCATAACAAATTACAAATTACAATTCGCAAACAATTTCCAATCCAATTAGCATGTGCACGAACAATACACCGAACACAAGGGTTGACATTAGATCAACTTGCATTTGACCCAACTAGTGTCACAAAACATGGTCTAGTCTACACTGCATTATCACGTGTTAGAACTATCGAGTCACTATACTTGATTAACAAACTGACACAACAAAACTTCCATATCAAAAACAAGATAATCAATGAAATGGCACGGCTAGAAACAATTGCTGCATGGAAACTAGAATTCGCAAAGAAGAATTCTGATAACAAGGATGTTTTGTCAATTGTAAGTCTAAACACACGTAGTCTATGTGCACACCTTAGTGACGTGATTCACCACAATGACTTAATGGACAATATGATCCTTTGCTTTCAAGAAGCTCATCTCTACATTCCGCCAGTAGACAAAGAATTCTTATCATTCAATTTTTCCATTGCACATTCGACACATGGAATTCTTACTTGCATAAACAAAAAAATACCTATTAAGGCAATAAAGACATTTTGCAAAAACAAAATAGAGCTTACCCTAATTGACATGTACTTTCAGCAGCCGATTTGCTTAATGAACATTTATGCAGCACCATTTGAACAAGTATCCACGATAATACAAATAATAAAGGAAGCAAAATCGCAAACTACATATACTAATTGTGTTTTTTTAGTTATTGGTGATCTCAACATTGACATCAAACAACAAACAGCTCGCAGCAAAAACTTTGTACAATTTATGGAAATGGAAAACTTACAAGAAATAACAAGCAAACTATCTCCGCAACGGAAAACAATAATAGACCATATCTGGACAACTTTGCCTATAAAAGAGTGTGAAATAAATGTAACATGGGCATATTGGTCTGATCATGGCATACTCTATGCGCTACTACAGCTCTAACGATCCTTTCCTCTGCAATCTGTTAAACATGCCATAAAACAAAAGCTATGTTTTCCACTTTTTTGCACTTTTGGCCTTCTCACTGCAAAATCAATGTAGCATTGGTATACAAGTTTCTGTACAATTTGCTATATTTCCCACTTTTTGCACTTTTGATTTACCCACAGCAAAATTTTTTGCACTTTTGGCTTTCTCATGGCAAAATCAATCTAGCATTGGTATACAAGTTTCTCTACAATTTGCTATGTTTTCCACCTTTTTGCACTCTTGCTTTTCTCACTGCAAAATCAATGTAGCACTGGTACACAAGTTTCTCTACAATTTGCTAAACTTCATATCCAACTGAAAGTCTATGTCTTGTAGCTACCTTGCAACACTTTGCGCAGACTAATCAAGGTAACAACACAGAGAATAGTGTTATGCACAGATCTAGAATTACATAGAACACATTTTGCTTATAAACCTAATAGCTTGTACTCATATGTGTACAGGTAACTAACGTGAGTACTCATATGTGTACAGGTAACTAACATGAAAAGACAACATGAAGAAACTACTGCTCCAGGGACTGCTCTAGAGGATTGCGCTCTCCCAGAAACTTCCAACGTCTCAGAAACTGAGAAAAAGTAACTAAATAACCTTTAAATCTTTTCTTACAAGTTTCATAATACAAACATTATGCTAATTCAGATTCTTTTTAATATTGTTCTACAGGAAAAAACATGAAAAGAAATCTGAAATAAGCTCCAACCATGAACTATGCACTACAATCACAATACAGGAACTGAAAAGCCTGAAACTGGGAAGAATCTTTCACGGGGACGTTCTTGTCATTTATAAAACAATGGTTGATCAAATACACGGCATTCAATTGTTACGTGCTGACCTAGTGGATAGCAAAGGGAATATGGCAATCACACTGAATGTGCCACATAATCTCATTCCTACTGCCGAGGACAAACTTGTAGTCGGCCAAGGAATCTGTATAAGAGATTTTAAGGTCTCTCCCAAAACAGTTTATGACCATGGAGACTGTAGCTGCATATTAGTGTTACATGACAAAAACATCATAGAAACTATCCCAACCGTGTGTACACAATACACATTTGTACCGACAACCACTATTAGCCAACTCACAAACACAACTGGATTTGCAATCGGTACAGTAGCTGGTCTTGTAACATCAGCTAAAGAAATAGTTGGTCAATATGTCCTAAATATCAAGGATGGCCAATCTCAAAAAGACAAAGCTACGGTATATACAAACTCAACCATTTATACTTTTTTACATTTACTTAGAAGCAATTGCATTAATGTTAACACTTGGTACATTTTGCAATGCAGGTTTATCTTTTCACTACATTTCAACCAATTTTCAAATTAATACAAAAACAAATTTCAAAACAAGAAGTACCAATGGTGTTGTTTCGGAATCTTGTCAAAGGAAAAGAGTACGGATCTCTATGCACATGCAAATCCACCTTCATAACAGCCGTCAATTCGAACAGAGTACTTGCAGACCTCAGCAAACTAACTATGTCAACAACAAAGGTTGTTTCCTAGTCCACAAAATATAATTTCTAATTCTTTATTTGTTGTTTTGCTAAATTATTTGATATTCTTCTAAATTATGTTTTTTATTACAATATCTAATGCTAAAACTGTACTGCAACCTATTCTCCTAAATTATGCTCTTTCATTTATCGTCCTCCTAGTATTTTTTTATTACAATATCTAACCTTAAAACTTACTGCAACCTATTCTCCTAAATTATGCTCTTTCATTTATCGTCCTCCTAGTATTTTTTTATTACAATATCTAACCTTAAAACTGTACTGCAACATGAAGCAGGTTAAAGGAATGTTAACGATAGCAGATATACATGCAAAACCTTTTGTTACAATCTGCAACAATTGCTCTGTTCCAGCAGACACATTTGGAACAGTTTCCATAGATCAACTTAACTCTTCCACATGTCAAGAGTTAACCACATATCGACGCTGTTTACAATTGCATTTCATCATCCAAACAGAAGCAAATGTTCAGTACAAGTGCATCCTAAAAGGCAATTTGCTTTTAGAACTTTGTCCATCTCTAACAGGACTGACATATGAGAAATATCTAGAAGACGTTACTGATGTTACGTACAGCTTACGAGATTTCCATGTACACAACAACTTCCTGTTGGATAGTTCGAATGTCATTGTGCGTACAGAATGACTTATTTTACCCTCTGTAATGTGCTGCTTGAGAAGAACTGGAAGTATGAATTTTGTCATAAGCTTGAGAAGAATTTTTGTTTGGAGCTCAGTAGTCATTCAAGAACTGGATATCCATATAATATATTTGTATTCTTATCTGATCACTTTTTTGAACTTGTGTTCTTATCTGATTACTTTTTTGAACTACTTACTTATTCAAGAACTAACTGGCTTCTTCTCTAATTAGTCATTCAAGATTACTATTTTGAACTAAGTAGTCATTTAAAATCTAAGTGACTCGTTTTTGAGCTAAGCATATCACACTACGCGAACTGTGGAATAATTTACTAGTGGTGTTTTTTGTATGGGTTGCATTAGGGAATAAATAGACAGGGGGGCTCCAGGGCTGTCTAGTTCTTTCTTGCATGTGAGTACCCTTGAAATGGTAAACAACGGAATGTATGTAAATAGACTACCTAGGGTGCGGGAGGATGTTTGTAGAAGATTTCCAACTCGTGGCAAACAGATTTCAGTAAAGAACTGTCAAAACCTGTCACTACCTTTATTAATTCTAAACATGAAAACAATGTGCTTCATGAAAATGCCCCTAAACTGCTAGCTGTTGATTCAAGACTCAATGAATGAATCTGTACCTCTGTGCTCTCTCTTGCAGACCCAATAAGGTGTACTAGGGTTTATTAAAAAGGTTTGCAAGTGACTCAAACTTAGGAATACAATTTCCTTTATCCTAAGTCAAACTCAGACATAGAATTTACAATAGTCTCTCTTTATCTGGCCACACATGCCTCTCAGATTAGCTGATGGTGGTGGATGCCTTATCTAAAGCTGGCCGGCATGTATGAGCCCTTTCTTCTATAACTCAAGAGTGATATGCCTCCTTGAGAACTGTGATGTGCCTTCACTTGTTTCTATATGGCACAATACACTGTTGTTGAATTCGATATTGAAATTATTAATAGTTTAGAAGGTGATAAATTAACTACTCAACCAATTGGAGTTGGAGTTGGAAAGTAAAAAGAATCCTTTGGGCAAGAGCCATCTATTAGTCTAGTATATCCCCTATTAAAGGCGGATCTACATCCATAGTCATTGTTTTTTCCAAGTATTAAGCCAAGAATGTTTTAGAAAATGCAAATTTGAAGTGGTGCATTACCCCCATTTGAGTTATCTGCATACTTGTGATTCCTTTACTTTTGTATATCTTTGAAAGAGTTTCAAAGTTCTTCAAAATTAACATTTGTGGTAGTCAAACAACTGTATCGGTGCAATAGAGACTCAGTGCTACATGAAAATGCCCCTAAACTGCTAGCTGCTGATTCAAGACTCAATGAATGAATCGATACCTCTCTGCTCTCTTTTATAGATCCAATAAGGTGTACTAGGGTTTATCAAAAGGATTTGCAAGCAATTGCTTAAAGTCCCATAAAGTGCTGATATAATGAAATTGTGTTAAAATTGACTCATTATTTTGGCATTATAGCCTCAATATTTGATGATACTATCTGCTAGCAATGTGGTCATTAAATTTACAGCAAACTTGGTGGTTTTGTCTCATTCTACAATTCGACAATATGGGTCTGATTCCTAATTTTTGGACAAGTGCTGCACCTGCGCAAGATTCCTCTGTTAATTTTGATTGTTCTCTGTGTTCATTATTTGTCTGAAAACAAAATTCTTATGAATTACCAATCAAAACTTTTCCTTTTCAAAACAGATACTGTGGAAGTGTAGATTAGCTGTAGAGAAACAAAATATCTGAATTTTGGATCAAATACACCATCTAATGAGCTGTAGATTTGAGAAACACTGCTGCTGAAAATCAAATCCACCAAGCTTGAAATCTGTAAGATTAATCACAATTTCTCACCAATACAAGAGGGATACACCCCCAGAAGGTAGGTGTTCCACTTGCTTGAGTTCTCTCAAGTCAACTTGCACTCAAACTCACTTTGGATGCAAGGATACCTCTAGATTGGTAACCATAGAGACTCATGAAAGGAAGCTGGTCGAGTCATATAGGCATTGGGAAGGGCTCGTTGGATCTTAAATTCACAACTTTTCCAATTAATTTGGTTAATTCAATTAATAAACTAGTAGAGGCTATGGTAGCATTCCATTGTGAAGTTCCATAACCCATTAGTCTAGTATATCCCCTATTAAAGGCGGATCTACATCCATAGTCATTGTTTTTTCCAAGTATTAAGCCAAGAATGTTTTAGAAAATGCAAATTTGAAGTGGTGCATTACCCCCATTTGAGCTATCTGCATACTTGTGATTCCTCTACTCTTGTATATCTTTGAAAGGGTTTCAAAGTTCTTTAAAATTAACATTTGCGGTAGTCAAACAATTGTATCGGTGCAATAGAGACTCATGAAAGGAAGCTGGTCGAGTCATATAGGCATTGGGAAGGGCTCGTTGGATCTTAAATTGACAACTTTTCCAATTAATTTGGTTAATTCAATTAATAAACTAGTAGAGGCTATGGTAGCATTCCATTGTCAAGTTCCATAACCCATTAAAGTTTACCTAGTGCCAGTGCCTACAAATATAGATTTAGTTGGTTGATATGATAAGGCACATGTTGAAACATTCTTCATATTTGAACATCTTGAATTTCCCTTTTGCAAGTGGCTTAGTTAAGATGTCAATGACTTGCCGCTATGTTGGACATATTGCAGAACCATGTCTCCCTTCTAAACCGTATCCTTGATCTCAGTGTCTTTGGATTGATTGTGAAATACTAGATCTTTATAGACATCCATGTGACTTTGATTATGACATTAAATCATAGTTGTGTCCAAAGTCTGAGTTGTCAATTGTGCTTTCTTTACTGGCCTTGTGTGTTAGTAAGGGGTCATAACATTCCCGACTCACTACGTGTATTCATGGTATAGGGCTCCAAGTCTGTCTAGTTCTTTCTTGCAGGTGAGTGCCCTTGAAATGGTAAACAAGGTAATATATGTAAATAGACTATCTGGGGTGCGGGAGGATGTTTGTAAAAGTTTTCGAACTCGTGGCAAACAGATTTCAGTAAAGGACTGTCAAAACCTCTCATAACCTTTATTAATTCTGAACATGAAAAGCCACAAAGATATTATTAATTCTAAACATGAAAAGCCACAAAGATATTATTTGTCTATTCAACAATTTATCCCTAAGCAAGTTTAGGAAATCCCTAGGGAAAAACAGAGAGTCCTTCTTGCTGCCCTTCTAACAGCTTTAAGATGCTCCAAAGTTTGTCCTACACTACGACACTTCAACCACCTAGCAAAGCACCAACTTAGCAGAACACATACGTCTGATTTAAAGCCAATTTCTTCTTCTGCTACTCACTGTCCGGTGCACACTTTAGGCTTGGTACATTTCAAAAGTTTGACAAAAATGCCCATCGCTAGCTAACGTTTTCTGCTAATTGACTTAGCACATTCCAAAAGTTTGACGTGGCTAACATTTTTTGCTAATTGACTTAGCACATTCCAAAAGTTTGACGTGCTTATTGCTGTCTTTGTTTGTACTATGCTTTTAGCAAATGGCCACACATGCCTCTCAGATTAGCTGATATTCAGTCAGATGATTAATTACTTCTGTAGGATGCATTTACAAGTCAAGTGCCGGAGCATTTGTTACAGGCCTTATTCTTTTGTTCTTTCTTCAAATGCTAGATCACTTTACAAGTCTAGCAAGGTAACAAGCAATGGTCTATCGATCTGTACATTTGTGCTGATCTTGAAATTATTGCATCAGCTCAATTGTATAGACATCCCACCGAAATAGGCTAAATAAGCTCAGGTTGTTGCAAAAGAAGAGCCCAAGTTTTATCTTAGTTGAGGCCTCAAGGCCTAATCAAGCTCTTGTCACGGACTCACAACACCCTCAGATAGGTCTCTGAAGTTTCATGTGTACTACCGTGCCTTGCAATATCTATGGTTAGGTCTTGTTACCATATTTTCTTTAACTTACAGTGGAGACCGAATGCACTTCCAAGGAGAAACTTTAGGCAGCTTCAAGACATGTTTTGTTTCAGATTTGTCGCATACATTCAATACAATTCTAGTGGTCGAATTATCAAAGAGATGCCCTTCAATCGAGGGTTTAGTTCCCACCTTTTGAAGCATGAAGGTGTGCATAGAGCTCTGAACATAAGGGTCGAAATAACCTTGAGCTTTACCACTTAGATCAATGTCAAGTATTTTGTAACTTGAGTGCCTGAGCAATAGGTAAAATCTAACACATATTAGTATCTGTGTAGTTCTTTATTCTTTGCAAGACTAAATACATGAAAGGAAAAAGGTTAAATCACCAGGATATAGGGGCCTATCTTATCTTGACTGGGGATCTATTGTAGAATGCAACTGTATAACTGTGGGCGCAAACAGGAGGCCCTAAGGCTTCATACCCACAGTCTCCAACCACTTCCCAGGCCACACCTTCAATCGAGGGTTTAGTTCCCACCTTTTGAAGCATGAAGGTGTGCATAGAGCTCTGAACATAAGGGTCGAAATAACCCTGAGCTTTACCACTTATATCACTGTCAAGTATTTTGTAACTTGAGTGCCTCAGCAATAGGTAAAATCTAACACATATTAGTATCTGTGTAGTTCTTTATGCTTTGCAAGACTAAATACATGAAAGGAAAAAAGTTAAATCACCAGGATATAGGGGCCTATCTTATCTTGACTAGGGATCTGTTGTAGAATGCAACTGTATAACTGTGAGCGCAGATAGGAGGCCCTAAGGCTTCATACCCACAGTCTCCAGCCACTTCCCAGGCCAGATTTTGTTCATTACCTTACCTCCTTCTTTATGGTGCTCCCATCATTTAGGGTTACTAAGAGAAAGACTGATGGCAGCATCACGTCTGTGGAGTTTTTAGAAATCACAAGAAAAAGCGTCCTGAGCCTCAATGAAAATGTTAGCATGCCAGCCTTCCTTATCCGCAACGCCAGCCTGAGTTCACAGATTGCGTAGCTCTGGATTGAACTGGGGTCAATGTTTTATTGCTTGCTTCACTGTTTGACTATATGCAACTGTTTTCCTGTTAGTCGTATCTTTAATATCAGGGCTTGCTCTCAGGAATGCAGGTTAATGCATGCTATATGTATTATCTGTCCAATGTCTTTTATGCTTTGATCAAACTTTCAGAAGTCGTGTCC
>APFE030413458.1:0-51648 GCA_000404065.3 Pinus taeda | reverse complement strand
CCTTCAATCGAGGGTTTAGTTCCCACCTTTTGAAGCATGAAGGTGTGCATAGAGCTCTAAACATAAGGGTCGAAATAACCCTGAGCTTTACCACTTAGATCAGTGTCAAATATTTTGTAACTTGCGTGCCTGAGCAATAGGTAAAATCTAACACATATTAGTATCTGTGTAGTTTTTTATGCTTTGCAAGACTAAATACATGAAAAGAAAAAAGTTAAATCACCAGGATATAGGGGCCTATGTTATCTTGACTGGGGATCTGTTGTAGAATGCAACTGTATAACTGTGAGCGCAGATAGGAGGCCCTAAGGCTTCATACCCGCAGTCTCAAGCGACCTCCCAGGCCAGATTCTATTCATTACCTTACCTCCTTCTTTATGGTGCTCCCGTCAGTTAGGGGCACTGAGAGAAAGACTGATGACAGCATCACGTCTGTGGAGTTTCTAGAAATCACAAGCAAAAGCATGCTGAGCCTCAATGAAAATGTTAGCATGCCAGCCTTCCTTATCCCCAACACCAGCCTGAGTTCACAGATCGTGTAGCTCTGGATTGAACTGGGGTCAATGTTTTATTGCTTGCTTCACTGTTTGACTATATGCAACTGTTTTCCTGTTAGTCGTATCTTTAATATCAGGGCTTGCTCTCAGGAATGCAGGTTAATGCATGCAATATGTATTATTTGTCCAATGTCTTTTATGTTTTGATCAAACGTTCAGAGGTCATGTCCCCTGATTATTTATGGTGCATGCCTATACTTCGATTCCAAGTTATGATGGCCAACACTTTTGATATATTTTAGCGTCTGCAGGGTTTCAGTCTCTATATATCTTGGCAATGGTTTTTTTTGTCTGTGAAGAAATATTCAGTCACATGATTAATTACTTCTGTAGGATGCATTTACAAGTCAAGTGCCGGAGTATTTGTTACAGACCTTATTCTTTTGTTCTTTCTTCAAATCCTAGCTCACTTTACAAGTCTAGCAAGGTAACAAGCAATGGTCTATCGATCTGTACATTTGTGCTGATCTTGAAATTATTCATGGTATGCTCATGTCCCCTGATTATTTATGGTGCATGCCTATACTTCGATTCCAAGTTATGATGGCCAGCACAACGCGTTTCCCCATTTCCTAATCTTTGAGGGATCACATTTGTAGCGCATTTTCATTTCCTCGTATCAATGCAGCTTACACTGGCTCATGATGAACGGTGATCGAATGTTCAGTGGTCATGTCTCTGGTTATTTATGATGCATGCCCATACTTTGATTCCATGTTATGATGACCAGATGGCATTTGACATGATTAGTTGTAATAGATTTCTGTTTATGCAAAACCCCATACATATTACTTAGCCAATTTGGAACTTCTTATGTTTTGTGGTGCATTTTGGTATCAAATTAACCAAGTTTGGCCTCTGGCTATGTCAGATGTTGTTTTATTGTAAAAAGGCCTGAAATAACTGCTTACTTGTTTGCTATTAATAAAAGTTTTTTCAATAAAAAGAGAACCTAAAAGGCGCTGATCAGAGATCTCATTCCATGCCATGAAAAGAGAAAAAAGTAGCATGCGAAAAAATTAGAGTTCATGCAACTTTGTAATCTCATATTCCAAATTCGTCAAGAAAATACTGATAATGCCTTTTTTAAATGTACAAATATAACATAATGCCTCTAGTCAGCTAATTGGCTGGCCATAAGAATATAAAAATATGATTGTGAAATACTAGATCTTTATAGACTTCCATGCGACTTTGATTATCACATTAAATCATAGTTGTGTCCAAAGTCTGAGTTGTCAATTGTGCTTTTTTTGTTGGCCTTGTGTGTTAGTAAGGGGTCATAACATTCCTAACTTACTACGTGTATTCATGGTATAGGGCTCCAGACCCAGCATTTAGAGAGCGATACCACCCTATCAAGGCATGGGGAAAGCTATAGGTAGGCATCAACATCAAGGCAAGCAAAGGCTACAACAGAAACGACTGAAGCGGTTGCTGGAAGGTATGTTGCTTACTTAGATGCTACTGGTGGATCTGGATTACGTGTTACTGGTTGGATCAACGGAATGTATGTAAATAGACTATCTGCGGTGCGGGAGGATGTTTGTACAAGTTTCCCAACTCGTGGCAGACAGATTTCAGTAAGGGACTGTCAAAACCTGTCACTACCTTTATTAATTCTGAACATGAAAACAATGTGCTACATGAAAATGCCCCTAAACTGCTAGCTGCTGATTCAAGACTCAATGAATGAATCCGTACCTCTGTGCTCTCTCTTATAGATCCAATAAGGTGTACTATATATTTAGTGGTGTGAACTTCCCAGTTCTCTGAAGCCCACATTTCTGTGTATATATCCTTCAAATTGTTCACCTAATTATGGTTATTTCTTGCTAGTAATTTGTGCATATGTTCATAGAATCCCCATGAATTCTGAAGGTTAAATGACACATGGATACATAGACTATACAGTGGTTATGGCAGCCAGACTATGCCTGTTCACTTCAAGTCTGTCCATAACTTCACTTTAACCTACAATTAATTAAATGCACAACTAAGTCCATCACAGCGGCTCGCCTCCTTTGGTGGCTTGTCCATCGACCATAAAGACTTCTACCAAGTCAGTTGGCAGCGATCTATTATTAGCTTCCTAGCTCGAGAGGGCAACAACTCTGTAACAACCGACTCTATAACATTTGATTTGGTAATCAAGACAAGATCCGATTCTCGGAAAGACAGTCAAAGAGACCTGGGTTTCTACCCTTTGCCCATTGGACAGACAGGATCTCCTTTTCTTTGAAAGCGCAGACACGCTTGACTCACTGATTGGACAGTGGAAGTCCCAAGCCAGCCTCGTTTGTTAGCTGGGGCTTGCATCTCCAATAAATGCCCTTCATATTCATATTGGATAATATCCTCTGCAATCTGATCTTGAAGTATTTCAACTACATTTCAAATCAGGCCGTATATGTATTTATGTATTTATTTCTGCACCTGTCAGAAATCTATCCCGCATTCAAGTGTTGCGATCTTGCACAGCCTTCCCTATTTGATTGTACAGCAAGTTTCTGTGTTTACCCACTGTCTTTCAATCTTTTCAAATGATTACGTCTTGCTTCTACTAAAATATTCTCAAAAACCCAGTGCCATTCACACTTAAAACCAACTTGCAAACATCTTGAACTCTTTTATAAATTACCTTCAGCACCTACATATTGACATACATCTCTCTGCTTCACATAACATGGAATCCATTAGCATAAGCCAACTTACTGAACTGTCAACATTGTTTCTCTTAGCACTTGTCCTCATGACTCTTTTGATTATGGACATCGTAAAAGTAGAAGCACAATGAAAAAAGAAAGCAAGAAACAGCCACTAACAATAGGAGCATAGCAATATGAATTACAATGCACATTCTTGAGTTACAGGCAAGTTTTAAATTTATGCAAGCCAGTTTATGTATCATGCTCATGTCAGTTTTGAATCACTGTATTTCTATTTCAAAAGTTAAATATGCCATCCATTAATACAAGAGAATACCATTGTGCTTGTACTACAAGCTGGCTATACAAGAAACTCCTTGCATCCTTATACCATCCAGCTCTTAGATTCTTTCACATTTGTACTATTTTGAATATTGTTCACAGTGCTCTTCTTTCGTTCTTTGTTTACAGATATCTTAATCATCGGAGTTATCAACACGAGTAGCAGTTGCAGACCTTGACAACCTTGCTTCAACTTTTCTTGAGAGCTGGTAAAAAGTGATTTGGTTCCTTGCTCAAGGGGCCTTGTATCTTAAGCTCGTGTCGCAGACTACAGCTTACAACAGGCCCAGTCCCAGGTGCTTTCACCAGCTCAATTATTATTGAGAGCCTGGAGCGAGAGGGGCTACAGTCTCAGTCTTTTCTAGCAGTACAGGTTGACAGCTATATTACATTGTTTAAAGGATTTTCGGTGAAATCACATAGATAATCATTTGTCAACGCGTTTCGAACCAACCAGTGTGGTTCATCGTCAGGACAATGCTTGTACTACAAGCTGGCCATACAAGAAGGAGCATACTATACTATTAGATTCTTTCACATTTGTGCTGTTTTGAATATTGTTCATGGTTATTGTTCACGGTGCTCTTTTTCGTTCTTTGTTTACAGATATCCTAATCATCGGAGTATGGCAGAAAACAATTTGAACTGTTTATTGTACCAGAGAGACTATACACAACAGTTTCCTGTAATTGTGCGTACAGATTTCAGTAACGTACTGCTTGAGAAGAACTAGAAGTATGAAATTTTGTTCTCCGAGCTATAAGCTTGAGAAGAATTCACGTTTTTGCACTAAACAAACATTCAAGAACTGCATATCTTGTATCAAAATTACTTTTTTGAACTAAGTAGTCATTCAAGAACTAAGTAAATACTAAGCTCCAGTTCCTTGCTAAAGGGGCCTTGTATCTTAAGCTCGTGTCGCAGACTACAGCTTACAACAGGCCCAGTCCCAGGCGCTTTTCCCAGCTCAAGTATTCTTGAGAGCCTGGAGCGAAAGGGAATACAGTCTCAGTCTTTTCCAGCAGTACGGGTTGACAGCTATATTACATGTATATTGATCTGTGCTTGTACTACAAGCTGGCCAGCCTATCAGCAACAATTATGGCAGAAAATAGTTTGAATTGTTCATTGTATGTGCATACAGATTGACTTATTTTACCCTCTGTAACGTATTGCTTAAGAAGAACTAGAAGCATGAAATTTTGTTTTCCGAGCTATAAGCTTGAGAAGAATTCCCGTTTTTGCACTAAACTGTCATTCAAGAACTGCATATCTTGTATCAAAATTACTTTTTTGAAATAAGTAAATACTAAGCTCCAGTTCTTGTTCATAAAACAGTTTATTGTACCAGAACTACTCTAGCCTTGTTGCTGTAAAACTACCCATGTTGCCATTAATGCCTGTGCAATAAACATATTTTAATTCAATGTTGATTCCGTGGAGGATAAGAATGGCAATGGCTCAAACGTCGCATCTACTGTTCCAGGAACCTACTAAAGCCCCTACTGCTGGCTGCTGGTCGCTGCAACAGCTAGGCACGGACTAGCTGCCTTGCTGTAAAACTACCCATGTTGCCATTAATGCCTGTGCAATAAACAGATTTTAATTCAATGTTGATTCCGTGGAGGATAAGAATGACAATGGCTCAAATGCCGCGTCTACTGTTCCAGGAACCTATTGAAGCCCCCACTGCTGGCTGCTAGTGGCTGCAACAGCTAGGCAGGGACTCGCTGCCATGCTATGAGCTTGAGAAGAATTCTCGTTTTTGCACTAAACAGTCATTCAAGAACTGCATATCTTGTATCAAAATTACTTTTTTGAACTAAGTAAATACTAAGCTCCAGTTCCCATTCATAAAACAGTTTATTGTACCATAACTACTCTAGCCTTGTTGCTGTAAAACTACCCATGTTGCCGTTAATGCCTGTGCAATAAACAGATTTTAATTCAATGTTGATTCCGTGGAGGATAAGAATGGCAATGGCTCAAATGCTGCGTCTACTGTTCCAGGAACCTACTGAAGCCCCTACTGCTGGCTGCTGGTGGCTGCAACAGCTAGGCACGGACTAGCTGCCTTGCTGTAAAACTACCCATGTTGCCATTAATACCTGTGCAATAAACAGATTTTAATTCAATGTTGATTCCGTGGAGGATAAGAATGGCAATGGCTCAAATGCCGCGTCTACTGTTCCAGGAACCTACCGAAGCCCCCACTACTGGCTGTTGGTGGCTGCAACAGCTAGGCAGGAACTAGCTGCCATGCAGCCTGCCTTGTTTCATATTGAATTCTCTTCAAATAACTCCACAAATTCGTTATGCGTTGAGTGGTAAAGGAGTTGAACACACAACGTGTTAAAAGGCATTTCAAAGCATGGAATGGCAGCAGCCCATCCAAGACGAGATGACTTAATTTTCTTATTTCATGTTAAATTCTCTTCAAATAACTCCACAAAATATATTTAGGTATTGTATTTGGATCAACGGTAAGTTTATGCAGTATATAATATATAAAGTAAAGTTTACCATAGAAAGAACCTAGTACCTAGTTGTATACAATAATCAAAACAAAGCACTTAATTTTTCTCAAGAAAATGGATCACAACATGCATGATGCATTCAGCCAAGGTTGTCAAATTGAGATTAGATGCACATTTAAGGTTATTACAATATAGAAATAATCTGTGCTTTTAAGTATACATTCACCAAACAAAACCCAGCCAAGTTGAAGCCACTCTTCAATGAGCCAGCGAAAAGAACACATCAGCTTGACATAACCAAACTTCAGATATAAAATTTGCCTAAGCAACCTTACAGCAATACTTATAAATAACAATCTTTCATAACCAACTTCACATTTATTTCTATTACATAACCTGAACAGCTCATACCCAATATCCAATATTGAGTTTTAATTCAACTCAAACTTTTAAATCTTCTAAGGGCAAAATGAAATGATGCATGATTCTTGGTCTTCCAAAAAAAAAGCGACTTTGGCTTGCTAACTTGCTATACACCCTTACATGGTATTGCTTCAGAGCTTGTGAATACACCCATTCCAACCTATGCTGGCTGCACATACTTTCTCAACAAGCCCTAAGGTTAATAGTGAAATTTCTTTTCTCTTTTACTTTCTACAAATACAATGACTATTCAGGAAAGGGCTTTACAAGGATAGCTAAAGCTCGCCCAATTGATTCAGTTGATTCACTCCTCTTAGTATCGTTGTACAGACAACAGTAGTGCACATTATTTATTGTTTATTTTGTTCCTATGTTAGAACTTGGACAGCAAAGAGCAATGTTAAAATAAAAAATCTTTATCATAGTGTGATATATAGATCCACAATTTCTGTCATTTGTATTGAGAGTTAACTATGTTTTTTAAATCAATCTTCTTTTGAAAAGTAGCTATAAGATTTGGCACCAGACATAAGTCCTCTCTGTTCTACTTCATGTCGGAGGTAAAGAGCCTATTATATATATTACCTTTTTCACAAAGTAGATTTATCAGAGTATCCTAAAAGTGCGTATGGGAACCATCTCCATGCCCATCATTTTAATTTACTGCTTACATAATTCCTGCATTGTCCCATCTAGAAAAGTCTATAGATGATCCCACTGAAAGTCTAAGAATCTGGAAGCAGACCATTAACTACTGTTTCCTTCCCTAGCGAGAGCCTGCATTATGCCATTTTCCTTAAAATGTTCATTTATTGTGGTGTTGTATGTCACAGAATTAAGAGAAACTATTTTTAATCATTTTCACTAATATCTGGTCTGCTTCTTTCATGATTTCATCATATGCAATAGCATCCGACTGGCGAGGCTCATGCGCTTTCCTATTAAGAAGTTTAGAAGAATCCTGCATTATACCTTTCTTAGGCTAGCCATTATTCGAACCGTTAAAGAGAGTAGCATTGGGACTTATAAAGTGGACAAACCATTGAACAATAAGTAAAAGTGTTAAGACAAAGACCCTTCTGTTGCACTCATCCCGCAATTACAAGGTTCGTTGCATATCACCCTCATTAGAATGTTCAACGATCAAAGTGTTACAATTTTGTAAATTAGCAGTAAAACTTTGTCCAGTAGTTCCCAAAACACATCCTCTGCCTCCTTCCTCATGGATTTCCTGCGGAGTCCCTGAATTAATAAATTATCAGTAAATGTATCGGATGTGATGTTGCTCTCCACCATACTATCACAGGGCCAATCTACGGAAGCATATTACCTTTCTTGCAATATCCATAGATCAGAAAATCATAAGCGAGCTGTGGTTCGATACCTTTGTCAACCATCTATGTGAAGAAATCCTTAGCTTTGTCCTTCTCCATCTAAGCTTATCTATGAGCACAAATGTACATAGCCTTCCTCAATTGAAAACCTCTGTTCTTTATCTTACTGAAAAAATCAATGGCTTGCTCAATGTACCCTTCTTTACAGAAACAATATGGGGAAACATTGTAGCGTTTATATAAACACTGATTTCAGGCAATTTTTTGTTAAATTCTCCAAAAAGTTTGAGCAACACACTAATTTCCATGTTACAAACTGTGGCATAAGAAACCCAATTCTGGATTTTCTCAACAGAATCAATCACAGGAATCCAAGTTTTTAAACTCGTATTTACAGGGATATAATTAATTAAGATAGAAGATGCCTTCCTGTACGTATGCCCTATAGTGTGTAAATTTTTGTAAAGCATGTGGCAAGTCCGTATCATTCGGTCATGGTGTAATTCCTCTCTGCATCTGGCAACGCCTTGCTAGAAAAACGTTATTGGATTATATATGTTTCACTCTCTTGGTTGCGCCAATACCACTCCAATCACTGTTCTTTTTAATCATCCATCTGCAAATAGGTAGAAATAGGTGGTGTTAGGCCACCTGTCTTGTGCGGGTTTAGATCAAAGCCAATTCTTGGGCTCCTCTCCAACTAGCCTACGAAGCAGATTGCCCGCTCGGCTAACATTCATTCCAATAGCTTGCTGATCTTGACATTGTATAGACTTTCTCTCAAATTCTTCTTTCTTTCACTCTTCACCCTTTGCTATTTATAAGACTTATTGAAGGTGATGAGTTGTAAATATATTGCAAGCATATCTCGCACATGTCTCCAATATAACAATGACTTATGATCTCGTTTTAACATAGAATTCCTCCGTGATATGCTTGACAGGAAAGCAGAGAAAAGAAGTAACTTTCTTTCTACAAAGTTATGTGACAGTGACATCTCACTCTGACAGGAATATGTGCATACTTTGATGGCACTCAAATTATTTATCATTTTGACCTCTATGAGGGTCTCATCGGAAGGCAGCTCAAAGGGTTCTTGCTCATCTGTTCCCATAGTGAGTGACGAGGAGCTAGCCAGGGTTCATCAAGACTCAATAGCTCTATAAGTACAGGAATAGGATTGTGGGATTAGAGTTTCGGATCACGAGATTGCCTCCTGTTCCTGGTCTTACCGGCCAGAGTTAGTGTTCAGGAAGATATTGCCAAAAACCGTTTAACCCTGATCAACGACTGGATCGAGATCAAGATAAAGAGTGGCTATTCTGGAATTTGTGGAGAGCCCGTGTTCTTAAATAGTCTAAAGTCATTTGGGGATTAGCTTGAAGCCCATTACTAACCTGTGAGAAGCTCTACCCTTTTATTTGGGGTCTTCTATGGCAGGCAATCCGAAAGGCAACATATCAAAGCTAAAAAGCTATATAGACAATATAGTACTTGTATTCATTGATCATGCAGAGCCCTTCATTCCTTCTGGTGCCCCTGGGAAACAACCAGAGAGACGAATTGATTGCTAGAACTCCGAAGAAGAGGGTATCAATATCCTCCTCGTGGTTTGAATCGCCGGGTCGGGAGATACATGGTTGGCAGAAACGAAGATCAGTATGACTCAGAGGCTGGAAGAAGTCTTGGGATCCGAGTCTACGGCCGTTCACCCTGGTCAAATGGAAACTTGGCACCTGCTGACTAGGTAAAGTTTTAATAGCAAGTGTGAGTGGATTGTCATAAATGGCGGACCGAAAGTCTGATCTCACCAAAGCGTAGTAGAAAAAATCTACTCTGGATTCAGGTAGATCTTGGAGTTGAAAACCCGAAACAACACCTTCATTGTTGCATGTAAGCAACAATGACCTGTGGTACCGTTCTAACAGCGGGTTGAAATAAGGTATTAATGACGTTTTCTGAAGTAAACGATCATAAAAAGTGGGTATATAAAAAATTTAAACGTATTTATAGCGCAAAATGCTCCAAATTCTAACCCTGGTTGCCACAAATATTGCATCATTATAGCTGCCTCTTACGATGAGAGCAGTAACAACGTACTAAACTCAGCTAAATTGCCGGAAAGAGCTTTCACCCCATCCAAAAAAGCGGGAAAAAATTTAAAAGATATTATTAAATAATTAATAAAAATTAAAACAGAATCAAAGATCATTCACATACGGATAATCAGGTGTTACTCAAATTTGACTTAAAACCCTGATACAAGCAATTCAGATGAATGACAATCAACTAAGATGCTCTGAATGAAAGCCGGAACAGTGCACTAAAGTCCAGCTAAATTGGGAACGACTCGTGAATGAACTTTCACCCATCATAAACAGATTCATGCGAACCCTTTACATATCAGTTGCCACATATATTGCATCATTATAGCTGCCTCTTACGATGAGAGCTTTCACCCAACAAAAACAGATTCATACTAAGCTTTTACATATCAGTTGCCACATATATTGCGTGTCATGACAGCTGCCTTTTGGAATGAATAAATTATTCCTCTCATCGCGAAACTGCTCCTGCGTACTTTGCTTTCCATCTAAGTAGCATGCCTTCCATTGTCGGGGACGCCTGATCGACTACTCCCATACCGCACATAGTAATCTGGGACAGTTCGAGACATCAAGCATCTCGAACGACGCATGTTCAACACCTTCCACCTCTTCTAACTCGCAGCACCCTACGACAACTAGCTTTCGAAGCTTTGTCGCTTGCTCGAGCCCCTTGATTCTCTTCAACTTCACACAACCGTTTGCCCATAGCTCTTCAAGACATACCAAAGCTTCCATACTTGGCAGCTCCTCTAGCTCGGAGCACCCAGAAATACGTAAGATTCGAAGTCTCGTACACTGCGCCAACCCCCGTATGCTCTTCAGCTGCACACACCCCTCTGCCCACAACTCCTGCAAACATACCATTGTTTCCATACCAGGCAGCTTTTCTAACTGGGAGCATTCTGTGACACACAGCTTTTGAAGCTTTGTTGCCTGCTCCAACCCTCTGATTCTGTTCAGCTTCACACAATTGCCTGCCCATAGCTCTTCCAAACATACCAATATTGCCATATTTGGCAGCTCTTCTAACTGGGAGCATCTTGTAACATCTAGCATTTTAAGCTTTGTCGCCTGCTCCAGCCCCCTGATTCTCTTCAGCTTCACACAACAGTCTGCCCATAGCTCTTCCAAGCATACCAATGCTTCCATACTTGGCAGCTCCTCTAACTCAGAGCACCCAGAAAGAAATAGCTTTCGAAGCCTTGTACATTGCTCCAACCCCTGTAAGCTCTTCAGCTTCACACATCCGTTTGTCCACAACTCCTCTAAAGATCCCAATTTTTTCATACCCGTCAGCTCTTCTAACTGGGAGCATCCTGTGACACACAACTTTTGAATCTTTGTTGCCTGCTCCAACCCCCTGATTCTGTTCAGCTTCACACAATTGCCTGCCCATAGCTCTTCCAAGCATACCAATATTTCCATATTTGGCAGCTCTTCTAACTGGGAGCATCTTGTCACATCTAGCATTTTAAGCTTTGTGGCCTGCTCCAGCCCCCTGAGTCTCTTCAGCTTCATACAACAGTCTGCCCATAGCTCTTCCAAACATACCAATGCTTCCATACTTGGAATCTCCTCTAACTCAGAGCAACCAGAAAGAAATAGTTTTCGAAGCTTTGTACACTGCGCCAACCCCTGTAAGCTCTTCAGCTTCACACATCCGTCTGTCCACAACTCCTCCAAAGATCCCAATGTTTTCATACCCGTCAGGTCTTCTAACTTGGAGCATCCTGTTAAACATAATTTTAGAAGCTTTGTCACGTGCTCCAGCCCCCTGATTCTCTTCAGCTTCACACAATTTCCTGCCCATAGCTCTTCCAAACATACGAATGCTTCCACACTTGGCAGCTCTTCTAACTGGGAGCATCCTGTGACATCTAGCTTTTGAAGCTTTGTCGCTTGCTCCAGGCCCCTGATTCTCTTTAGCTTCACACAACCGTCTACCCATAGCTCTCCCAAACATACTAATCCTTCCATACTCGGCAGCTCCTCTAACTCAGAGCACCTAGAAAGAAATACCTTTCGAAGCCTTGTACACTGCGCCAACCCTCGTAAGCTCTTCAGCTTCATGCATCCGTCTGCCCACAACTCCTCCAAAGATCCCAATTTTTCCATACCCGTCAGCTCTTCTAACTCGGAGCACCCACTGACACTTAGCTTTTGAAGCTTTGTCGCGAATTCCAGGCCCCTGATTCTTTTTACCTTCATACAATCGACTGCCCATAGCTCTTCCAAACATGCGAATGCTCCCATACTTGGCAGCTCTTCCAACTGGGAACATCCTGTGACACCTAGCTTTTGAAGCTTTGTCGCCTGCTCCAGCCCCTTGATTCTTTTCAGCTTCACACAACCGTCTGCCCGTAGCTCTTCCAAACATACCAAAGTTTCCATACTTGGTAGCTCCTCTAATTGGGAACATCCAGTGACGCTTAGCTTTTGAAGCCTTGTCGTCTGCTCCAAGCCCCTGATTCTGTTCAGTTTCACACAATTGCCTGCCCATAGCTCTTCCAAACATACCAATGTTTCCATATTTGGCAGCTCTTCCAACTGGTAGCATCTTGTAACATCTAGCATTTGAAGTTTTGTCGCCTGCTCCAGCCCCCTGATTCTCTTCAGCTTCACACAACAGTCTGCCCATAGCTCTTCTAAACCTACCAATGCTTCCATAATTGGCAGCTCCTCTAACTCAAGACACCCAGAAAGAAATAGCTTTCGAAGCCTTGTACACTGCGCCAACCCCGGTAAGCTCTTCAGGTTCACGCATCCCTCTGTCCGCAACTCCTCCAAAGATCCCAATTTTTCCATACCCGTCAGCTCTTCTAACTCAGAGCACCCAGTGACACTCAACCTTTGAAGCTTTGTCGCCTGCTCCAGACCCCTGATTCTCTTCAACATCACACAGTTGTCTGCACATAACTCTTCTAAACATACGAACGCTTTCATAATTGGAAGTTCTTCTAACTGGGAGCAACCTGTGACATCTAGCTTTTGAAGCTTTGTAGCATGCTCCAGCCCCCTGATTCTCTTTAGCTTTTCACAATCGTCTGCCCATAGCTCTTCCAAAGATGCCAATGCTTCCATGCTTGGCAGCTCCTCTAACTGAGAGCACCCAGAGAGAAATAGCTTTCGAAGGCTTATACACTGCGCCAACCCCCGTAAGCTCTTCAGCTTCACGCATCCTTCTGTCCACAACTCCTCCAAAGATCCCAATTTTTCCATACCCGTCAGCTCTTCTAAATTGGAGCACCCGGTGACACTTAGCTTTTGAAGTTTTGTCGCCAGCTCCAGCCCCCTGATTCTGTTCAGCTTCACACAACCACCTGCCCGTAGCTCTTCCAAACATACTAATGCTTCCATACTTGGCATCTCTTCTAACTGGGAGCATCCTGTAACACTTAGCTTTTGAAGCTTTGTCGCTTTCTCCAAACCCCTTATTCTCTTCAGCTGCACACAATTTCCTGCCCAGAGCTCTTCCAAACATACGAACGCTTCCATACTTGGCAATTCTTCTAGCTGAGAGCATCCTGTGACATCTAGCATTTGAAGTTTTGTTACCTGCTCCAGCCCCCTGATTCTCTTCAGCTTCACACAACAGTCTGCCCATAGATCTTCCAAACATACCAATGCTTCCATACTTGGAAGCTCCTCTAACTCAGAGCACCCAGAAAGAAATAGCTTTCGAAGACTTGTACACCGCTCCAACCCCAGTAAGCTTTTCAGCTTCACGCATCCCTGTGTCCGCAACTCCTCCAAAGACCCCAATTTTTCCATACCCGTCAGCTCTTCTAACTCGGAGCACTGGGTGACACTTAACTTTTGAAGCTTTGTCGCCTGCTGTAGCCCCCTGATTCTCTTCAGCTTCACACAACCGCTTGCCCGTACCTCTTCCAAACATACCAGTGCTTCCATACTTGGCAGTTCCTCTAACTCAGAGCACCCAGAAAGAAATAGCTTTCGAAGCCTTGTACACTGCGCCAATCCCTCTAAGCTCTTCAGCTTCACACATCTGATTGCCCACAACTCCTCCAAGCATCTGGGCAACTGCTGCGAAACAGAAATGTTCACGTGTTTGAACCACAATAAAAATATTTATATGTGGATCATGATTCTCATCTATATAACCTTCCTAATTCATTGTGACAAAATCTTAATAGCCGTTAAATATACAATGTTGATACAACAAATTCCTATTTACCTGTATTTCGCCTTCCCATTCCCACAATGTGTTTAATAAGCTGTAGGACACTTCCAGAAATTTTAAATTCTTCAGCGAAACCCAGGAAGGCAGGGTCGAGTGGGGACACTTAGTCCATGTAAGCCACGAGAGATTTGGTAACTCCACCGTCCTCAAAATGCATTCTAAGAGATCATTATCAGTATCAAGAATTTTCAAATTCCTGAAAATCCTTTCCAAAACAGCTTTTTCGGTAGCATCAATGCCATATACATCATCCTCATCATGTTCACCGTGAACCACCCGAATTCCCCGCACATACCTTATTTCCTGTCCATTGTTAAAAGAAAAAATGCTATTACTGATTCATTCAAGAATCGATCCAAAAGTCAACATGTATAAAGGAATTGAATAACCAAAACTGAACACTTACAGAATATAACAAATTACCAACGACGCTCTTAGTCCGACGCCAAAGCCTACGCGGAGACGCAGACTCAGCAAATTCTATTCTCAAATCCCTAACGTGGTCATGCATACGTATCATGTTGAAACTGTCCACTTCTATCAAACATTTGTTTTGCAGAGTTTGAAACCCCCTCCTTCCTCTCCAACCTGAGCTGTTCCATATTCCTATGGCCGTCTCTCTGTCTGTTCCTATGAAGTAGCAAGCAATATCTAAGAATATTTGTTTTTCCTCTTTATTAAGTTTATTATAACTTATTTTAAACGCATTATGAATCTCGTCTGGAAGTATGTGCTCCAGACTGCCCAATTCGTCTTCCCAGTCAGGTTTGTCTCTTCCATAAAGAAGTGCCCCAAATACTTTTAAAGAGAGGGGCAATCCCTTGCACGCTTCTAAGAACTGATCTACTAAAGATTCAAATCCTGGCTTTGGATACGGTTGGCTGAAGGCGTAGGAGCAGAAGAGAACTCGTGAGTGTTCTGGGTTAAGCTCTGTTAACCGATAAATTAATGAGTTTTCAACTTTTGAGCTTATGAGAATGTGTTTATCTCTGGATGTAATCAATATTAAGCTATGTGACTGGAGATCACGCATTTCAACTGGCAAAAGTGCATCTACTTGATTCACATCATCTATATCATCTAATACCACTAAGGCGTTACAAATTTTGAGAGGTTCTTTGAGCATCTCTGTACCTTTATCAACACTGTTTACTGGTTCATCTTTTGACGTCAAGCTTCTAAACAGTTCTCTCTGCATCAAATTCAATGCGCCTTTAGCCACATTATCTTTGACGTCATGCAAAAAACAGGATCTGTGATAATCTGATTTCCTCCTATTGTAGAATTCTTTAGCCAAAGTGGTCTTTCCAATGCCACCTAAACCCCAGATCCCCAAGATCTGAGATCTCCTACTCTGTTGTTGCTGCAATCTGAATGTATCTTCAAAATCTTTCAGTTTCTCATCTAAACCTGTTGGAAATTTAGCGACGTGCAAATCTGGCTTTTGCTTTTTCAGTATCTCCAATAGACATTTAGCCACGTTATCTAGCAGCTCCACTTCCACCTCCTCGCTATTTATTCAGAAAAACATAAATAGAATTGTGAGAAACCGACGTTTATTTCTATTTATTAAACATAAAATACTACCAGATCTAAAGCGAAGTTTGAGTTCTTACCCAATATTGCACGCCTCCAGCTCAAAACCGCTGATGTCCGCGACCTGAGAAAGTGCATTTCTCCAATTTTCAATGAGGGTGGATTCATATCGCGGCTTCTCCTCCTGGGTTTGAGGGTCTAAAGTTTTCTTATTTGCCAGGTTTTGTAGGTCTTGAGCATATTTACCGCGCGTCCACCGAACCTCAGAGGGCGGGACACCGTAAAATACAGGAATGATAGGAAACCCTGTTTCCAACATCTGTAGGAGCTCATCTAAGCACCAATTTGATTCAGCATATCCACGGGAGAAAATCGCTACATGGACAGAGGCGGTGCCGATAGCTTGCTTTATTTGAGAGGGAAAATTGTATCCCTGTTGCATCTCCTCCTGATCCAGAAAGGCACTCACCCCGTTTGAGAGAAGACGAACGTAGAGAGACCTGGCGAAGGTTTTCTTCGTATCAGGACCTCGGTGGTTTATAAAAACTTCGTACCACTGATTGTTGCTGGAATGAGGAACTATGGAGGCAGAGGCAGCGATGGAAGACGATTCAGCCATTGCAAAATCGAAAACAGAAGTAAAAATAGTAAGGGGGTTGTCAATGCTATGGACGCAATTTGCAGAGCAGGAAATAAGTCATAGTTTCAGAAGCGTTGCGAGGATTGACATTAACCCTACCACTCGACTATATGCGGAGAGATTCCATTTCTATTCTTTATAATTAACAACCTCCAAGTCCCATATCGACCAACCAATTACGTTACCCAAACCATACGGTGACTGTCAACGACTCCTGGCCAATCTATTTGGCTGTATAGGCCATGCACCATTTGGCCTTCCAAAGCGATGCTAACCCCCCAGTGCAGACTTCCATTCTATTACTTTTTTATTTATTTTGATTTTTACATGTTTTTAATAATAGTAAACACAGGGACTCAAAAAATTATCATCGAATTATAGTAATAATAAAATTCATTATTTTATGGGTTGGAATTAAATTTTAGGTTATAGTATAACAAACATTTTAACATAAATTAACTGTGTAAAAATATTTTAATAAAGACTTATATGCAAAGCAAATACGGCTGTTTGAGCATAGTCTCGCTTCTGAATGTACGGTGGTGGAATTATAGTCCGCGTGCATGCTGCATCTTTTTCTTTTCACTGTCACGTTGCCTGTATTGAGCGATAGGCAAAGATTCAAGCTTGGGGCGGCAGCACAATTGATGGCTAGGCAAAAGAGTCAAGCTGGGGGCGGCGACACAATTGATGGGCAGTAGTATATAACGCGACTTTTTAAAGTCTTTCTGGCCAAATTTTCAGGTCAAAATCTGGAAGTAATTTATTGGAATCCCAAGTTTGATAGTTAGTTTCTGCACAATCAATGGCTTCCAGGGGTTTTCCAGGGGGCTGAATCCAAATATATAGTTAAAAAACCATTTTAACTGCCAAAAATCAAGATTTAACCTCATTTCTTCCGCCGGATTCCGTCACCAGAATCTCCAAAAAATCGCATTATACACAACTCCAATAGATGGGCTTTACTACCACTTTGAAGTAAAGAGGATTAATTGAAATACTGCCAGAATATTTTGGAAATTTAGTTTAGTTTTTAAAATTTTTTAGGTATTGAATTTATTGTATTTAAAATAAAATTTAAATATTTCTATAAAAAAAACAAACAAACAATCTGATAATATTTAACTGGCCAAACAAAAATTGACACCTTAGTAAACAATAAACAGATAAAAGCCATCGAAACTTGACTCGAAAGGCGAAGTGGCCCCTGACTGGCCTATGGGACAATAAACGAGAACCAATTACTCCAGAAAAAAACAAAGGTGTCCATATCGATGAGTGGTGGGACAATAAATATGGACCTAAAACCAGATAAAACGCATCGAAACTTGACTCGAAAGGCGAAGTCGCCCCCTGATTGGCCTGTGGGACAATAAACGAGAACCAATTACTCCCAAAAAACAAAGGTGTCCATATAGGTGAGTGGTGGGACAAATAAACATGGATCAGCTACTCCAAAATGTAAAAGTGTCCATTCAACTTTTTTTTGTGGGGCGAGTACAGTGGTGTGAACAATGGTGGGATTACATCGAGGAGCCATATACTCCCAAGTCCTAACTAGCAATGCAATAGTGTACAATTGTTTGAGTGATTTGTGTGATACTTGGTGGGAACATAAAAGTAAAACGTAGTCTATATCTTTTTGAAAATTTCATAAATTTTCAGCACAATTTTATCCAAATCTGGTGAATTTTTTTAGAAATTGGAATTATAGCTATTGAATCCAAATTTGGTGAATTTTTTTAGAAATTGGAGTTATAGCTATTCAATTTCAAAAAATTGGAGTTACAATTATTAAGTTCTAAAATTGAAATTGGAGTTACAATTATTAAGTTCTATTTATAATGCATAGCAAGTTCTGTTCATTCAATTTGTCGTGACGATGAACCATACTAGTTGGTTCGAAAAGCGTCGATAAAAATATCTATAAGATTTTCGCCATAAAGTAAAATAACCTGATCCCAATTACTATTAGCCAATCCCAACAAATTTAACATGAATTAAAAAAACCAAGGCTAAATGTAAACGCACTCTTACTATTAATTTTTTTTTTTTAAATAACCAGATGCCAGCTATTTTTAGCCATCCCGACAAATTTAACGTGAGTAGAGAACTCCTAAAAAGTAAACTGAATACTCCAAATGGGAGTGGTCCCCATTCAAATGTTTTTCTTTCTCGAGGAGGAGTACCGCTGCTTTAGCCTCTTGTCCGTGACTGGTTTCTCCCGCAAGGTTCACGGCTCGACTCCGGCAGCTTCATTATCGCAACTTGATTTATCTGACTGCACCGCTCGGACTTCAACACTTCATTGAATACGTCTCCCTACCTTCATTCAATGACACCTCCCCGAGTCCCCGTCCAGCTTTTCAAATTAGACAGTGCCGCCCAAAATTTTGAATTCAAATTTGGTAGTCCCGCCCAGATTCTTTTATGAAATGAATATAATTGTGTAATCACTGTTTCGATGGGAGCAGGAGAAACAAAAACTGAAAGCGAGGAGATTTTATTAGTCATTATCGGTGGAACTCTACACTTAAAGGCACTTGTTTGCAGATCAGTAACTCAACGCGATGCTTATCGTGGAAGAGTTAAGCGTGAGGATGATGAAATGGTTAGGAGGGATCAAAGTAGAGAAGTGTGTGAAAGAAACAACTCTCAAGCTGCCCCTATTAATCTTATTGACCACAGGATCTGCTTCTTCCTGTTGTTTTGTCGAATCTGTAGCTATTCCGGCATAAGACGGTGGCTGAAACCTGTAACTCGCGCTTGGAATGCTACGAGAAGAAACTTTTGCAAAGGGCACTCTATTTAAGGATTTTGATGTATTTTATCTATTTATTTATTTATTTATTTATAATTGGTAATTATATTAAAGTTGGATTGGCAAGTGATTTCATTCTTAAATTTTTTTTTCCTAATTTTGCAAAAGTAGAAGATTTGAGGAAAGACAAATTGAATGAGACATCAAGAAATCTATATAACAATATAACAATAACACCTATGGATTTGAGTTTGTAAATGTTATAAGAAAGGGATTTAATAGAAAGTGCATATTGGTGCATGTATCTCTTAGGGGATTAGCAATAGTTTGGTTGAATTGAAGGCTTGATGGCGGATTTTTGTAGGGTGACAGTAAGGGTGGCTAATAGGAGTTTCAAGATTAGTTGGTGGTGATGGTGCAAGAAGTGATGGCAAGTAGGTTTAAACCCACAAGTAGGTGGTGCAGGAGATAGTTGTGGGGACTGTGGAAATTTTGGTACTGGAGAGCTGCCATAGTAAGGGGAAATAGGTGGTGGGGTTGATAGTGGAGGAAACAACAAAGGTTTTGGTTTTGGAGAACCGACATAAGAAGGGGAGTTAGCCCTTTGAGGGGCACTATGAAATTTAGGTGGATTGGCTGTAGGAGGTAGAAAGGGAGAACTAGACCCAATTGGTTTAGCATGAGGAGTGCTAGGAGTGGGTATGGATCCTCCTCCCCAGGAGGTTCATCTTTATAAGGTGGGTAATATAGTTGTAGAAATTCCCATTGTAGATCAACAGATTATGCAATATACTAAAGCAAAATACAAGATCTACTTTTACAACAAACTTGCGGAAGCTTAATCGAATATGAGCAAGATCAAATAGAACACAAATAACTGAGAATGAGAAATCAATCACACATGAACACATAAAATACTATGGGGAAAGCCTTAGCTAAAAACCTTGATCTCTATATTATCATACAAGTGGAAATATGTTCAAATTACACAAAGCATCAACTCACAAGCTATCCTGCTCTCAGTACAATCCAACAATACAGCTCACAGACTGAATAGAAACAAGATATGCCTTCCCTCAGCCCTCCAAGCCTCCTATTTCCTTGCGCAGTTTTCCTTGGGGTCCAATATTGCCACCTGTGTGAATTGGCCTCATCACACACTCATCAAACCCAAAAGTAATTTCGCAATCTCCAAGGAATGAATTCCTTCTGCATGCAAGAGATATCCTCCATGGAATATTCCTGCAACTGATAGTACATTGTCCCATCATCTGATCTCAACTGGGTCTCTATCTGAATTGACATGCATGAGTTATTTATGAGAGAATATTCAGTTATCTGAAGTGCAGCAGTTACATGCATGCATGCATTAACTAACTAAACTCACAATTAGTTCAACAAACTATTTGAACTAATCTAATTAGACTTAACTCAGTTAACTGAGCTAACTAATTACAACTCAAAGTACAACTCATCTTGATCTCCTTTAATCAATGGATAACTTCCTCAACCATTGGAGAAACTATTGCATGTCTTCACATAGACTTCATGTTTGATTTTTTACAACTAATTAACTCAAGATGAATTAATTAATTATTTTACAAACAACTGCTGAGATCAAATTCGAATTTTAATTTAGGGACTAACTAAAATTGGAATGCATCCTGAAATGCTATTTATAACAGTGCTAATTTTAGCACTTCTATTTTTAGCATTTCTTGTTGCTATTTTCAACACTCCCTCTCAACAAGAAAGGGATTTTCAGTAACCCCAATCCTATCTATGTGGAACTCAAACTTGCATTTTGACAATGCCTTAGTCAAAATATCTGCATCCTGTTCCTCGGTCGAAACATACAGCAACAACATGATCCTCTTGACCACATAGTCTCGAAGATGGTGATACCGGATATCAATGTGCTTGGACCTATCATGAAAAATTGGATTCTCAGATAGTTTGATACAACTTTGATTATCACAGTAGATCACAGTTGGATCCATCCTCCGACCAAACAATCCCACTAGAATCTTCCGCATCCAAATGGCCTCGCATGTTGCTTGACTAGCAGCCATGTATTCAGCCTCTGCTGAGCTAAGTGCAACTGACCTCTGTTTCCTGTTGTACAAGGAAACTGCAGCTGAACCAAGGTTGAAGATTCCTCCAAAAGTGCTCTTCCAGTCTGATGGACTCCCTACCCAATCTGCATCTATGAAGCCCTGAAGCTTCACTCCCTTTGTTCGTTTGTACCACAATCCATACTGAGATGTGCCTCTGAGGTATCTCAGCACATGCTTCGCTGCCTTCCAAAACAGCTTGGTAGGCTGAACCATAGCTTGACTCAGCTAGTTCACTGCAAAGCATAAGTCTGGTCGTGTGTTCACTAGATACATCAATGAACCCACCAGCTGCCGATAAAATATAGCAGCTACTACCTCACCTGAAGTAGCATCCTCCTTCCTCCAGTTCCCAGCTAGAGGATTATGCATGGGCTTGCACTTCTCCATGTGGAAGCACCTGAGTATCTCATTGGCATACTTGCCTTGAGACACAAATACTTCCCCATCTTTTTGCCACACTTCCATGCCTAGAAAGTAGTGCACAAGACCCATGTCTTTCATCTCGAACTCTCTTGCAAGGTCCTCCTTGCAAGACTTGATCAACTGATCATCACTTGTCAAAATCAAATCATCCACATAAAGAACAATGATCAATGGCTTACTTTCTACCATGATGTGGTAAAGGTTCGCATATGCTTCACTCTTGGTGAAGCCCAACCTGGTGAAATAGTTGTCGATCCTGGTGTACCAAGCACAAGGTGCGTGCTTCAGCCCATAAGAAGCCCTCTTGAGTCGACACACATGTGACTCACGATCGAAGGTCTCGAAACCTTCTGGCTGCTCAATGTACACCTCTTCCTCAATCTTCCCATTGAGGAACGCGATCTTCACATCCATCTGATGGATCTTCCAACCCATCTGAGCTGATAGTGCCAACATCAATTTGATAGATGAGTACCTTGCTGCAGGAGCAAAGGTTTCATTGTAGTCGATCCCCTCGACCTATGAGAAACCACAGGCAACAAACCTTGCCTTATGTTTCTTAACACTGCCATTAGTTGCCTGATTTACCTTGTAAAGCCATCTGGAACTCACCATTGACTTGTCCTGAGGTCTTGGACAACATCCCACAAACTGTTCCAAATGATAGAGTCGTACTCCTCTACCATTGCATCAACCTAGACTGGTTGCTACACTGCTTCCTCGAATGAAGAAGGTTTAGACTCTACACACTCCCCAACCAGGGCCATGTAACCAGTGTACCGCTCGGGTGACCTCCTCTGTTTGCATTGAGAAGATGGTTGTCCCACATTCTCTCGCGTATCCAACATCAACTTGTCAGCTTCCCTTAAGTGTTTTTGCCCATCTCTGGAAGACTCAGCATGAGTGGATGTCTCCACTTCCGGATCCTCTACATGCGGCTGCTCTACATTAATCTGAGGCTTCTCCTCCTTAGGAACTAAAAGTTCTTCCTCTGCATGCAACTTGAGCTCCCTCTCAAGTGATAATCACATGGCTTTCTGCTCTTCAAACCTCAAATCTATGCATACCACTGTCCTTTGACTAGTAGGCAGGAACACCCGATAGTTGTGGGGTGTATCCGTGTACCCCACAAGTATCCCCAACTCAGCTGTTGGATCTAGCTTCCTCCGGGCATCTTTAGTCACATGGTAATAAACCGATGATCCAAATATCCTGAAGTGACTCACATCTGGTCGCTTCCTGGAAAAGGCCTCCATAGGTGTCTTCATTCCCAGTATACGGTGCGGGCTTATGTTCTGCAAGTATACTATTGCATTGCATGCCTCAACCCACAAATGAAGTGGTAGGATTTGGTCATGCAACATTGCTCGAGCTGCTCCCACAATCGATCTATTCTTCCTTTCGGCCACCCCATTTTGTTGTGGATAATGGGGTGCCGTCAACTCCTGTTTAATTCCTTCTGCAGCACAGAAGTCCTTAATTGTGATAGGCCAAAAGGGGTGATTTATGTGTATTTTTTAGTATTTCCATTATAAAGAGTTATAATGGAGATGAAGGTGCGATGGAAGGTTTTTTAGGGTTGAAAGGGTGCTGATGGAGGATATGAATGAAGGACTAGAAAGGATTATAAATGGATCATGCGGCATGTTATCACTAAAAAATTTCAAAAGCAATTTGGACAACTTGTATGGTTTCAAAGTTGTCATGGAGACCATAAAAGTGTTGCTTCACCCCGGGAAGTATTATCACTTAAAGGATTACGGACTGTAAGAGCAGCTTGTGGAGTGTGGCACACTGCTGCAGTAGTGGAAGTTATGGTGGGATCTTTGAGCTCCAGTAATTGTTCATCATGGAAGCTTTTTACTTGGGGAGATGGTGATAAGGGTCGACTTGGGCATGGGGACAAGAAACCGAGGCTTATTCTAACATGTGTAGATGCCCTTGTTAGCCATAATTTCTGTCAAGTAGCACACAGCCTTACAGTTGCTCCGACAACCTCAGGACATGTATTTACAATGGGCAGCTATGTTCATGGTCAGTTGGGAAACCATCAGGCTGATGGCAAGTTCCCTGTTCGCGTGGAAGGGAAAATTCGTAATGCCTTTGTTGAGGAAATAGCGTGTGGTGCGTATCATGTAGCTATTTTGACCTCAAAATCGGAAGTCTACACTTGGGGAAAAGGATTGAATGGGCAGTTAGGTCATGGAAGTATTGAAGATGTCAATACATCAACATTAGTTGAAGCATTAAAAGACAAGCAAGTTAAAGGAATAGTGTGTGGTTCCAGCTTTACGGCAGCTATCTGCCTCCATAAGTGGGTTTTTGGGGCTGATCAATCCATTTGTTCAGGCTGTAGGCTTCCATTTGGTTTTACTAGAAAGCGACACAATTGCTATAACCGTGGGCTTGTTTTTTTCCATTCATGCAGTTCAAAAAAGTGCCTCAAGGCTTCTCTGGCTCCAAACCCAAATAGACCTTACTTTGTTTGTGATAATTGCTTTACCAAGTTGAAGAAAGCTGCGGAGAGTGGATCAACATCTCATTTGTTGGATACTAGGAGAGGAACTGCGAATCAACAATCATATGATGTCAGTCAAAAGCAAGAGAAATCAGATGCTAAGACACCAGTACAACTTTCCAGATCTTCCACTATGGAACAATTTAGGCCTACTGAGAGTAAATCTTCCTCTAAGCGAAATAGGAAATCAGAATTTCATAGCAGTCGGGTGTCACCAGCTCCAAACAGCACTTCTCAGTGGGGAAATATAAACCTTCCAACATCCTTTCATCCTGTTATAAGTTATTCAAAGGAATTTTTCTTTGCTTCTGTTCCAGGGTCAAGAATTATGTTTCGAGCATCATCACCAGTTTCAAGACGGTCAAGTCCACCACGTTCCACAACACCAACTCCAACATTATCTGGCCTTAAATCTACAAACATCATACTAGAAGATGTCAACAATAAAAACGATACATTGGGCCAAGAGGTTGCCAAATTAAGAGTGCAGGATTGGATACAACCAAAGGAAAGAATATCTTAGAAGGTGCGAGCAAATCAAGTATGAAATCTACCAACACCAATGAGCAATCAACAAAGAAACAAAGCTTTGCCAGATTAATTAAGGAGAGAATGAAGCAGATTATTGGCGTGGGTGCAGCTTTACATTATGGTGAAAAGGGGCATTCATCTTCTTGTGGAGATAATAAGCGGGTGCACCTGCAAGATTTCTTGAAACTAGGTGATACTGTAGGACTTTGTCTTCACCCCGCCAATTTAAAGCTAGCTATGTATCGTGCATGGCCGATCATGCATGACAATCGATTTGCCTTGTACAAAATGCCTGAACAGAAATGTGAAAAGGGTAGAGAACATGCGGGTCTCTGGGCTGGCACTTTCGGATGGCCACCAGACCGACCACCTGAAGATAAACCAAGGAAGGCTTTGTTTTTCCTGCTGCTCTCTTATGAAGATACAGAGGAAGGGCAGCTTTTGATTGCTACCAAGATACTTGAGGACACCCATTATGTTCTTCATCCTAATGGCTCGGCAATGTTTACGGCCAGGGTGAATGAGGATTCTTCATAAACCTTTCCTTGGGAAACTGACAGGGATTCTATTCCAGTAGAAATTAGTCATGCATACCAGGGAGAGGGCATAGCTAATGGATATGGATTCCGGTACCCTGGTTCAAAGCCAGGGGATTTGTTTGTGTCTCGGAAAGGTTTTCTAGCATTCGTGTGGAGAGAATCCAGAGCAGTATTGATCCTCCAGAGAATGGACTTGCAGGCATTGCTAAAGAAAGGAGAGAGAGTGGCAGCATTACCTCCAATTGCAAACTTTGCTTATCTCACTAAATCTTATTCAAATGTGTTTGCAGGCTTCTCTGGGCTACCTTCTGTTTATTTAACAAGGTATGGGTTGAAACTGTGTTTTTGGAATTACCCAGTGCTGAAGGTGATGACTAGAGCTCAGCAGTTTCGTAGCGCGCTACGAAACTGCTGAAGCTAAATAGCCAATATCAGTGAACTAGTTTGAAATACAAGCGGGAATTTTGAAAAGGGTATGTCTACAAGGAATCATCTGAAGCCATCAGCTTTCAACAAGATCAAGACAGCGTGCAAGAACTTTTGCCTACACATATGAAAACGGTGGACGGCGTATTAAGGACGTGGCATTTTGTCATATCATAAAAGAATTGAAGCACGCATCAGACAGCTTGAATGCATTTTCACCTTTTGTTTTCATAACACTGGACAACACATCACAACGTGGCCACCGTCATATTTTGAGGGATAACAATTTAAAACCGACTCATGAAGATTTGAAGACCATAAAGCCGAGAAGCAAGGATAGGCTCCCAATTTTTCTGGACAGTGGAGAAAGTACAACGTTCAAGGTCAACATGGAGCATTAAACACTCATCTCCGCCAAACTGAAAGAGAACCAGATGTCAAAGAAAGGAATCATTTTAATTAAGGCCATTATGCATGTAATATGGAGTTAGAGTCATAGTTGATTTAGATCTCTAAAGAAACTCCAATCAATAGTATGTTGTATTTATTAAAGTAGTTAGAGTTTAAGAGTTGTTAGTAATAGAAGTAGTTTTCGAATTCCCCTCATGCTTGAGGAGGAATCTCGATCAGTTAGAATAAGAGCTCTATATATAGCTGAAACAACAATGTAATCAGGGTTGGAAATTTTATAACAGAGGACTGTTTTGGCTTATGTAAAGACAGAATTCAGTAATACAAGTTGGTTGTTTTTCTTCTCAGGATTCATGAAGGATTTCCATGTTTAGAATGTGTGATTTGTCCTTTCCTTAATGTCTTTTACAGTTGCATAGATGTATAATCACTCAGAATTCACTGATTGTGCTCTGATTTCCTGTATGCATTTATGAACTGTGGTTTTATATGAGTTTTGTTCTGAACATCTAAATGCTAAGTGCCCTGACTTCTATGTAAAGGCAGTATCATTGTTTACTGAAGTATATTTGACTCCATAGGCCCAATGGAAACTTATGTAATGTTTATCCAGCCTTTATATTTGTCAATGTTGTTACACCACAAGAGTTAGCCATCTTATCATCAGTCAAAATCAATAACCCTTTTGAGAGAGCCCTCTCAGGCTAAGGAGGCTAAGCCTTAGTCAAAAGATTGGTTTGAAATAGTTACTCGAAGTCTTCCTGGTCTGCAGCCTTCCAAGGTCTGATTTGAGATAACACGGCAGATGTTTAAAGAGGGGCTTAACCGTTAGGAATTGGAGATTTGGCTCGGAAACGAGTAAAAGTCTCTAGAATAAAATAGATCATTCTGAGAGGTGGAAGATCAACTTTAGGGGACCCATTCAAAATTGATACCAAGGCAGGTTTTGATAGGGTGGTAGTTGTGGCCACAAAAAATGGCGAACTGTTGGGCGAACCAATTATCTCTGTTTCCAAATAAACCTTGGATCAATAAAACATCAAGGTGTTAAGATAAACTTGAAATGAAAACTGTACAGATGAACAAGCATGGGTTCCACTTCAATGTTAATTGTTTCAGGCGGGATAAAGAAAAATAGCTTCTTCTTACTGATAAGGTTTTGATAGGCATTCTCCAATGGTTATATTATGGGGTTTATTGACCTTCCTTTACCTGTTTTCTACTTTCAAAAATCCTTTCGGGGCCATCACTGGTCTGTCAATACTTGTTCAAGTGTGTACCTCAGCACTTTATCGCTCATCAAAATTGATGTAGATATGTTTATCTACACTTTATATGAGAATTTCAATGCTATATTTTCATATGATTGAATGGGGCATAGTCATGGATCATGCCATATTTTTAAACTGCTTAAGCAAGGTTGGACTTACTGTGTCAACTGGTACTCTGAGCACAGCAACAATCCTTACTCTAACCAGCTTCCCAAACAACCTATTCTTCTAGATTGGCACAAGGACTTAACATTTGATTTTCCTTTAAATAAGTCCTTCCATTTTTAGGCACAAGGACTAGAGCACAATTAGATTTTCCACATGGTACATGACAGTGAGTTTAGCCCATGAAAGGAGATTTGCTTGTAGATAACAAGTATTGGACAATTTAGTGTGGTGGATGGAACCAATGGAGAATGACTACAAACCTTACCAGCCAAGTATTGGCTAGGTCTAAGTGGGATCTATTCAAAATGCAGCGTCCCTCCATGCCAGTCCAACCATAGTTACACATTTTGTTTTATAAAGATGCCCCTACATGCTCCAGATATCCAAGTTATCAACAGATCTTACCTAGTTCCCAACAAATGCCAATGAGTGGTTTTGGTTTGAATTCCACAGATGATTTTCAAGTTCTCATGGGCTGATTGAAAATTTGTTTGATTTGCAAGGTAATGATGGATTTAGGATTAGCAGACTCATCAACAAGTTAATGAGGAAGAGAAAGGCTGAAGGTGGTGAATGAGGGAAAATTTGAGAAAGGTAAAAACAAGACGGGAGGACCGAAATTGGTTGGTTGAAAAGGACTGCAATTCAAAACAACAAGAAAATAAACTTTGCAGAAAAACAAAAAGGAAAAGACAGAAGTGCAACTAAACTAACAACAAAACTAAAATGAATTCTAACCTACTCAGGAGGTAACCACCATGTGGTGGCTACTGGAAGTATCTCTTCAAATTTTGGCCATTAACAGGGAGTTTTTCAGCCTCTCCCTATAAAGTTTTCAACCTATAAGTTCCTTGACCAATTTTTTCCACAACTTAGAATGGGCCCAGCCATAAGTGTTGGAATTTCGTGTGTTTACCTTTTGGCTTATTTAACTTGTCCCATTTCAGGACTAGCTCTCCTACTTGGTAATCTTTATCTCCTGCTAGATGGCGATCAAACCACCTCTTTACAATCATTTGGTGATTTTTTAATTTAATTTTGGCTTTATCTCTCAATTCCTCCAACCTCATTAGTTGGTTGATCCTTTCTTGAAGCAAGGCTGAAGGGGTTCCTCTTGAAGCCTGGGAGAGCTATAAGAAGGGAAGGGTAACATTTGGAGGCAAGATGGCTTCCTGTCCATAGACGAGGAAGTATGGGGAGTTTCCTAAGGCCACTTTAGGGATGACCCTATCCGCCCAAAGGGCAGTAGTTAGAGCGTTGTGCCAGTTGCTCTGGTTTTCAGCGACAGATTTACGTATTATGCGTATGAGGTTCTTATTTGAGGACTCTGTAACTCCATTTCCCTCGGGGTAATAGTTTGAGGCATACCTTATGTGAAATGATTTATCAATAGAAAATTCGGTCAATTTAAATGAAAAAAATTAAGAAGCATTGTCAAATATAAGAGCGTCAGGAATGCCATACTTGTTGATAATGAATTTCTCAATAAATGATATTAGCTCATCCTCATTCACCTTCCGAAGCAAGATGGATTTGGTCCATATGGTGAAGTAGTCGGTCGTTGTGAGTATATAATTATGCTATTGTGAGGAGTTTGGAGTGATCTCGCATATGATATCTAGGTCCCACTGCTGGAATGGGCGATAAATCATAACGGGCTTGAGGGGAATAGCTGGCTTTCTTTCTCATCCTGCGATGGTTTGACACACTTTGCATTTTCGAGCGTAGGCATGCGAGTCTCTGAACACTGTGGGCCAATAATATCCAGCTCTTAATATTTTGTGAGCAGTGGTCTCTCCACCGTAGTGACCACCTGCTGGGCCGACGTGCATTTCTTTCAATACATGGTCAGCATCATCCTTTTCCAAACACCTCAGCCAGATTCCATCATAATTTTTTATGTACAATGTGTCGTTGGCCAAGTGATACTCATTAGATTTCAATCTGAGCACTCTCCTCTATGATGCATCCATGTGTTTAGGACATTACCCCCATGTGAGATAGAAGTGTATGTCAGAATACCATGACTCAGGATCCAAAAGGTCTTTTGACGCTTCGCGTTCATATATCAACACTTCATTAATCCATAGGGGCTCCTCCTTGCGTTCTACTTGTTCGTTTTGCATGCTTTATGCTTCTGGTTCTTCGAATGCCCCTTCTCTATCCGCCAAGGCTTCTATTGCTAGCCTACACAACCCCTGCCATCGGACTATCTTTGCTGGCTTAATCTCGAGGTCGAATTCTTGAAGTGCGGTGATCCAATTCCCTCTTCGTTCACCCATTTCTTTATGCACGAAGAGGTCTCTCATAGCAGGATCAGGAACGATTACTTTAGTCCTAACCTTTAATAAATAATGGCAGAAATGTTTTATGGCCTTAAAAACTGCAAAGCCTTGTTGCTCCACGTCTCGGTAGTTCAGTTCTACTCCTTGGAGATTAGAACTCATGTAAGAAATAGGGACTTCATTGCCATCATAATTTTTTTGAGTGAGAATTGTGGCATATGAAAGATCAGAAGCAAAGGCATACAAGAAGAATTCCTTGCCGAAATTGGGGTTGACCAATGCAAGAGCTTCTGCGATGGCTTCCTTGATTTGCTGAAATGATTTCTTAGCTTCATCGCTCCATTCATACACAACGTCTTTCTTCATCATCAGTTGCATGGGGTGCACTATTTCTGCGAAACCTAAGACAAATTTTCTAATGAAATTGATCTTCCCAAAGAAAGATTGCATGGCCTTCTTATTTGCAAGGGATTGTATTCTCATGATGGTCTCTATTCTTCTAGGATCAATAACAATCCCTTCTTTAGAGAGGATATGACCCAGTAGTTTCCCTTCTGTGACTGTGAAGATGCTCTTCTTGGGATTCAATGATATTCCATACCTTTTGCATCTTTTGAAAATCCGTCTCAGGTGATAAATATGATCCCTTCTATGATATGAATACACAGTGATGTCATCCATGTAAACCACTATTAATCTATTAATCAACCCTCAGAAATCTATGTCCATAGCTCTCTGGAATGTGGCGCCCGCGTTAATAAGTCCAAAAGGCATTTTACGATATGCGTAGATGCCCTATTTAGTGTTGAAGGTTGTCTTCATCTAATCCCCACTAGATATCAACACTTGATTATATCCTGAAAACCCATCTAATAGGGACAACATTTCAGACCCAGAAACACATTGAAGGATGTGTTCCATAGAGGGGACAGGATAGTTATCCTTTTGTGATGCTTTGTTTAGGTTTCTGAAATCGATACACAGTCTGATATCTCCATTTTTCTTCCTTACTGGCACAAGATTGGCTACCCAATGGATGTGTCTGACCAGAAAGATGATTTTAGCATCTAGCATCTTGTTTAATTCTTTCTTCACCAACGGTTCTAGGCTTGGATGCATCTTGCGAAGCTTTTGTTGGTAGGGCTTAGCCTCCTTTTCTAAAGGAATCACATGCTACATAACACTGGTATCAAAGGTTTTTAGGTCTCCATATGTCCATGCAAAGACGTCCTTGTATTCTTTAAATAGCTTGACAAATGTAGCCTTTTCTTGTGGAGAGAACCCCAAGCCCAAATTAACAGTTTTTGGGTCTTCTTTGGTCCCAAGGTTGATCGATTCGTACTTAATGGATGAGCTATGTGTTTTTAAATTCGTTGGCTTTTTGAATGTATCATACAGTTCATACAAGTCCTCCATCTTGACAACTGACTTCGGAATTGTATTGAACTAATCTTTTTCCTCACCTTCCCTCTCATTCATAACCCTGTCATGTTCTTCTTCATTGATGACTACATTCTTGAGCATCTTCTTGCAGTGCAAGAACTCCAAGATTTGCTCATCATCTTTGAACACCTGCCAGTTTGAGGTGTTATCAGGCACAGATGGTCTGAAAATCAATTCAACATAACATTTATTCTTCTTCAATCTAAAATCAGGCAAAAGTTTAGCAGCCATACTAGCCATCAAATCGACATCTTGGTTTTTCCCTCGAGGTATGTATGTGATATTAAAAGAATCAAAATTGCCAATTAAGCCCCATACCTCATGTTGGTACCTTACCAGGTGTGGCAAATTGCAGTGTATCCCCTTCCTTACCTGATCCACAATTATCTGTGAGTCACCAAAAACTTTAAGATTGTTCACCTTCATATCAATGGCTTTCTTCAGGCCCTACAACAAGCCTTCATACTCTGCCGTGTTGTTGGTGCACGTGAACTCCAACCAGTTGGCCATCAGATTTTAGTTCCCTTGTGGATCAACGAGAACGCTCCCAGTACCTGCACCTTCAAGGCAGTTAGAGCCATCAAAAAGAGTGTCCAAAATATAGAGTCTAGTGTTACATCAATTGAATTGCTTCCTACGAAACTAGTTCTATTATCTACTATATTACAAGGTGGTTCATCAGTTGGATTACAGGGGAGAGCTTCCAATTGCATGTTTATTGCAGTTTCTTCAGTTGTTTCTGCATGGAATTCTCCAAAACAGGTTTCTGTGGCACAAACATTGAAACTATAATTCCAAAGGATAGAGTTGGTAAACATTACAGGTTTGTTGGGGCCGTTTAGTTTTGTCACCACATACTTCATGTATCTTTCACGATCAACTCTTAACATATCGCCCTTCCCCTTCTGAGGTAGCAAGAGATGGGACCAATTAGTTGAGAAATATCCATTCCATTTTGCTGAACAATCCCTACTAAGCAACATTCCATAAGCCTCGGGTATATCGACTACCACTATATCAATGACTTGTGTTTATTGTGGTTTAGCAGTCATCCAAATCAATACATATTTCAATTCCCCAATTACTTTCACATTTGTCCTGTCTAATTGCATGATTCGAGTTCTAGTTTTCTCAGGTATCGCATGAAGTATTTTAGCAACAGCATAAGGCATCACAGTGGACGAGGCACCTGAATCTACCAAGCAATGTGTACATTCATGTTGAAGATTTCGAATGTGATAAGGAAAGGGGGAGTCATGGATTTATATTTCCTTCCTATCATGGATGCACTGACATCTTGGGAGTTTCGATTCGTTTTTGATAGGGTGACTTCCATGGCTACTGGCTTTTGGGCTGTGCTGGGAGTACTAACAGGTTTGGAGACTGACTTCTGGGTTTGGTTGCTTGGGATGGTGGGAGTTTTGCAGTTCCGCTCATTCATAGCTTTCAAGAGAAAATCTCTTTGTTGCATTAATTTCAGCAAATCAAAGTATGTGGTATTAGCCCTAGATTTCTTAAGATCATCCACAATATTGTAATCAATGTTATAAACAGGATAGGGCAGAGTAAACATACCGGTTTTTCCATTCTTATGTGGGAGTTTACCATTTTGATTCGCCTTTGTTGCAGTGGGAGATGCATTTTCTTTCTCTGGATGGTTTACCACTGGGGTATTCGTGGACTAACCACTAGCTCTACCCTTCTCAACATGAACTTTGGGAGTGGGTGCCTTCACAGGACGAACATCTTTCTTGGTCTAATCTACAAGCTTCATCACAACCACAAGTGGCCCCTTGCTTCGTGTGTGGATTTCATTAGTGTGGATCGCTGCCATACTGTCTCCTTGGTCATCATCGTTCTCGTTGTTATATAAATCTCACAGTACATTGATTTGAGATTCTTCTTCCAAGGGCTCTTCTACTTGGTATTCTTCCTCATCTTCTTGTTCTGGCTCTAGCTCCACTATAGGTTCTTCTTGGTTAAGGAGCGATTCGATAAGAGCCAGCTCTTTTGTATTTAAATTCCCTTCATTGGGTGCAGTAGGCAGTGCAAGTGGACCATGACCATCTTCCGCCTTCTTACGATAGAAAGGTTTGAAAGGTTTTATGTTGTTATACTCTCCTCCACTCCCGCTTGTACTCCCTCCAAAATTCCTTTTCATATCGATGATTATATTTGTCAACTTCTTAATGATCCGATGCAAACCTTATACATCTGTGGTATCCTTTTCTTTGGTTTCAGCCCCTTTTTAATCACTCACATTATTCTTCTTAGATGCTTGATAGGCTTTCTTTTCTCCGGCTGTATGATGGCATGCTGTGAGACTGAGCATTTCATTCTCGACTTTTACTGCTTCATCGATAGCACCCTGTAAGGTTTGTGCGTTACTCCTTTTGACCCACATCGCAGTAGGGATAGGGAGAGTAGTGATGTAGAATTCCATGAACACCTCCTCAATAGGTCTAGCGGTGGCCAGGATTTTGCTGAACAAGGTGTTGAACCAGATGTTAAAATATTTAACCTTTTCTTTGGTTTCCATTTTCAAATGGGATAGTTCTAAAACTAAAGCCATAGGGGTTTTGTCATTGCCATACTTGTCTAAAAAGGCTCATTGAAAGGCAGCGCATGAGGTGATCGATCTGTTTCTCAAGCTAAATTACCATGTGGAAGTTGCACCAATCAGGGTAAAAGGGAATAAGTGACATACTATATCTTCATCAGCTACCCCCAGCATGCGCACGACCAGGAAGAAGGAGTGAATATGGTTATCAGCGGTGTCTCCCTTCCGAGAGTCAAATTTAGGCAGTACTCTTTCTGCATTCTTGGGTAAGGGATTCTGCTACCCAGGTACCACTACGGCGTCCTGAGCGAGCCAGGGAGGAAGTGCTCCCGGAGGAGGTGGAAGTTGGTTTCCACCCAGTTGAGGAATATTAGCCATATCAAGGATAGGGATGTTCTAATTGAAGGTTTCTTCAAGGCTTTCTTTATTAAGACTTCCTAAATCAGGCCAGGGATTACCTTTAGAGAGTGGATCTTCAGGAATTTCTTCCCAGGGAGTGTCAATGCTTTGCAAGGATTCAAGCACAATATCTTCAAGAGATGGGGCTGCAAATGTCTCTTCATTTATGTAACAGATCCTTGGCTTTCTTTTAGTTTTCGGAGGTAAAGAGTGAAATATGGGGAGCTGAGAGAAGGAACGAGCGTAAGCCCAAGTAAGTATTCTGACTGGTTGTTCCTGAGTGACAGGATACTCCCACAATGACTCTTCTTCAAAATGAGGCTTTTCCGGATGAGAGGAAGGGTCTTTTCGACCTTCACAATCCATGCATTAACCTTTTCAAGTCCATGCGGACATTTATAAATGAAATCATAAAAGTTGTGGATGGCAATTTAGGCCCTTCTTCTAGCGCCAATTTGTTGACATGGCAAATTTTCGCTATACCAACAAGGGGAACTAACTCGATAACAGGCCCCAATTAGGCCTGCTTTCGTTTGAAATGGCTAGTTCCAACGGATTTTAAGGGGCCCGTAAACTATTAAATGCGTTGAAATATTGCTTCTGGGAAGAAGACTTCAATTAAATCAACAAAATAAAATAGCTAACCTATATGTATCAAATCCTATCTAAACTACTCCTAACTACTCTAGTTTATGTCCTAACTATCCTAACCTATCCTGCAGGAGAAAAACAGAGGTTAAACATCATATATAAATCCCAAGTCCAAATGAATCAATTGTTGGTCAACTTAATAACAAGGTTGTATTAAATCCTAATCGCAATGCAAATACTTATACAGGAATATACATTCCTATCCATACAAATAACACTTGCAACTGATGTTTAACAAAGTCTGGAATCAGCAACCTTTCATGAATTATCAATGCTATTGAATTACATTCAAATAACCAAGAACAACCATGAACTACTAGTTATCAATATGCATAAAGCAAATCACATTTGTCTTTATACCAGCAACGACACGCTAATTCTAAACATATCAGAGAAAAATGAAACAAATTTGAAACAACAGACTCCTTCTTGAACCAAATAGTCCTCTTTTTTCACAATAAACCAAAGTTGTTTTTCTCCAAACCAAAAGCCCTTCTCTCCTATCCGGAGGTAATACTTATGCAGTCCTGAATGACACTCGGTCTTCCATGACCTTTTGTTTCCCCTCTTTTCATTACACAAATCAACATATACAGATGAGAACAGTCGGTGACACTACTGACACGTCGAGGTCACCTTTGGTGGAGCATTCTACTTCCTAGGGGAATGAATGGATGCCTTTCGAACATAGAAGGACTGTGTATCATTTCTTTGCACTTTTGTGGAGTGGCTATTATTCCCTGTCATTTCCTGAAGGAAACTAAAGATGTTACGCTCATCATCCCACATTTGGCAAGCTTTGTGATGTATCTGGCAGTGATGACATCTTAATGGAACAACGATGTCATGAGTGCTTCAACTGAACTAAAGGGGTGCCTCCATTATGCACTATGGCAGTCTGTATTCCCTTTTGCAGAGTGTGTCATGCAATATCAACACCGGTGGTGTAGAGGTGTCATCTTGATATAATTTACCTTTATCCATTACCGGGTTTGTTCGAATTTTCCTACAGAAATAATTCATATAAGCTATGATTATGCAAATATGATAAAAATGCTTAAAAAACATAGATCTTGCCTTCATTAAGTGTTTATAACATCAAAAGGCGACGCATTGCTTCAGCGAAGGGTAGAGAGGCTGGCGTTCAAGAGTAAACCCATCGAAAGGCAATAGATCAACAGCGTAGGGAGGAAGTGGTTTTGCATACCCCAAGTGGTATTTCGGAAGGGGTCTGAGTGGTAACTGATATTACAAGGAAGGGCTCCAATTCCACTCTTCAAGCAACACTTAGCAGCTATGAGGAAAGAGGATACCGCTTTTCAGGCAGGTATTCCTTGATCAACTCGTTCAACCAAAATCTGTGTGGACCGTTGGATCCACGAGGATAGATCAACAGTGGAGGGACTTAACACAAGAAAACATAGAAAACCCCATGGTCAGGCCATACAGCCAGACTCGAAATATTATAGATGGGTGCCTATACCCTATCGGGTCCACGATATGGCTTTTTAGTTAAAAATCATGTCCACGATGTTTTATCGAATACACATGAATATAATCATTGGTGAGTCCGTGGTATAACACTATCCTTTGAAAATCGGGTTTGGAGTGTTTTAACGAAAATATAAAGGAATACATGGGAAAACCTGCGGTCGAGTCGTACAACCGGACTTCAACAATTATGCATCCAAATTGATAATTATCAGTGGGTCTGGTATGGAGTGGTGTGCCTTATATATAACCTTGGGAACCCACCGATTGTGATGTGTGATGGGGCTTTAGACCCGACGTATATATATATATATATATATATATATATTATATATATATATATGTGTGTGTGTGTGTATGTGTGTATAATACTGCCGTCAGGTCCACAATGTTAGACTCCTCTTGAAAAACCCCGCCCTCAATATCTTTTGAAACAAAGAAATACATGAGAAAACCTTTGAAATATTGTATGCCATGCCCATAATCATCAATGGGTCCACAGTGATAACATTACGCCATATATATAACCTTTGGGTTCCGCCGGATAGCGATAAGCGATTAGGGGGCAGACCCAATAATTAATAATATATATATATATTTATATATATATATTATATATATTATTATATATATATATATATTTATATATATATATATATATATATATTTATATATAATATATAGTATATATTATATATATTGTAGCTGATAGACCTGTCGGGTCCGCTAAATCACATCGGTCTTATGGCTTGGCTCTGACTCCCGCCGATTGCAATATGCGATATGGTCCTAGACCCAAAATATATGTATCTGGGTTGATAATTTCGTTGGGTTCGGAAGAGAGCAATGCGCAATGTTAATTGTGATAGGCCAAAAGGGATTATTTATGTGTATTTTTTAGTATTTCCATTATAAAGAGTTATAATGGAGATGAAGGTGCGATGGAAGGTTTTTGAGGGTTGAAAGGGTGCCGATGGAGGATATGAATGAAGGACTAGAAAGGATTATAAATGGATCATGCGGCAAATGTTCAAAGAGGGGCTTAACCATTAGGAATTGGAGATTTCGCTTGGCAACGAGTTAAAGTCTTTGGAATAAAACAGATCATTCAGAGAGGTGGAAGATCAACTTTAGGGGACCCATTCAAAATTGCTACCAAGGCAAGTTTTGATAGGGTGGTAGTTGTGGCCACAACAAGAAGGAAAGACTCCCAAATTCTTAATTCATCACTAACATCAAGAAACTTTTGGTTTGCCGAGTTGTGGAGTTCATAAAGATCGAACACACATTGGCTTTCTGAGATTTTATATTTCATATCTTCTAGGGGAAGCTCATCTAGGTTAACTACAGAAGGTAGTGTAAGGCTCTCTACCACTAATTTAGACTTGGCTTTAGACGAAGACATCATAAATAGGAAATTACATACTAAGGTTTCTAAATTACCAGACAATTGTCGATTACTAGTGTATGAAGATCAACGGTTGTGTGATTGATGGAATTCAGAGTCGCACTGGTAATGCTATGAATTGTAATGGCGAAAGGGAATATGCAAAGGGATATGTGTCTTTTAAAAGAGGGAATTTGAAGGAGAAAATATTATAACCATTTTCAGGCACGTCGAATTAAATAATTAGACGTTGGCGCAAAAAATTAATGGTTGATCGGTTATATGAACATTTGGTGGGATAAACTAAATGGTATAACGGTTAACTGGTGGGAGAATAGGAAGGGGACAAGTGGTGAGGTGTGAATAAGTGCGGGAGCAGAGCGGGAGTGGGAAGTGGTTTTTGTGGTGGGGGGTGGGCGGTTAGTGGTTTAGGAGAGGGGGGTCCTGAAGTTGTTGTAGAAGTGCCACGTATTAACGGGCAGTTAATTGGAATCATGTTTTCGGACCCCCCCCCTCCTCGTTAAACTCCGACAGTGCGGGGGGGTCCCAAACTCATCCCCTGCCATTGAGGCGGGCGGGGATGATCTCCTCCATTAATTTCCTTTTGACCTTTATCTCATAACAACACAATGTCTTATCCATTTTATTTGAAAATTAAACTATAATCTTTTGGTAAATATACAAAGATTAAAATAATAATCATATAAAAATTAATGTGGCATTTTAATTTGCTCGCCATTTTTTGGATTCTTTTCTTATATATTATATATATATTTATATTATATATATATATAATATTATATATATATAGATTCTCCATTTTTCTATTCTTTTCTTTAGACATTTTTTCCTTTATCTATTTTTCTCATTTTCTTTTCTTTCTTTTCTATTTTTCTTTTTTCTTTTTTCAACAAAAATAAAAAATAACTAGGGTAAAAATAAGTTACAACATGCAGCACAATCCTCCACATCTATCTTGTATAGGTTCTTCACACGAACTCGATATGCTTCACTTGTCCCGTGGCTATATGTCTCAGGAATGCCTTTCCTTTGTTGAAGATCACATCATAACCACGATCTTCCAAAACTGCAATGGAGATGATATTTTTATTTAGACCCAAAACAAACATCATATCCTTCAGTCTGAGAGGAAAGCATGACTCCCTCTAAAGGGTGATTGTACCAATCTTGGTCCCATTGTACCTTCCATCATCTCCCATCTCGATGTGTATCTGGAGATCTTTCTCCTCCAAATCACTAAAAATGAAATTTATTCCCCGTCATATGGAACGAGGCACCTGAGTCGAAGTACCACACGCTCTCCATCACTGTGCTCACCATGCATTTGATGAGAGTGAAGTCAAGCCAGAATTTTGAAGCCAAAACTTCACCTGTTGTTGCTACGGCAAGTTCCTTCTTACTTGCCTTCTTATGTGGAAACTTCATGGCATAGTGCCCAAATTCATGACAATTGAAACACTTGGTTTTGGACAAGTCTTTATTCTTTCCCCCTTGATTGGATTTAACCTCACCTTGGTACTTCTTTCCCTTGGCCTTCATTCCTTTGTTGAATAATGCAAAATCTTCTTCCTCTTCTTTGGATGAGGTCCCATATTTGGTATTCCACCTTATTTCCTCCTATACTAAGTCATACCATAAGCGCTCCCATATTGGTAGTTTTTCCCTTCGATTCACCAAATTTTGATAGTTATGGCATATCTTGGGAAGGTCTAGAAGGGCTAGAGCTACCAAGTCTTCTTCAAGTACATTAACGTCGACCCTATCAAGTTTCTCACGAAAATATGTAAACTTTCTCAGAAACTGTGAAATTGTATCATTCTTTTGCATCTTGATACTTCAAAGTTTATCCTTGAGCGCCAACCACATGTGGTCACTACTATTCTAAAAAAATTATGCCAGTCCTTTCCACATAGTGAACGGAGTTTATTTTCTAGAGATTCGAGACAATATGATCCTGTACTCTGTCTAAGATTATTCTCCTCGCCTTGGCCACATATTTCTTCCACTAAGAAAGCCTCTTGGGCACCAGATGCTTGAGGTTTTCCCACATTTGTCTGATGTATTATAGAAACCCATTGTTATCCAATAGTTCCTCCATGCGGTCCTTCCATGCAAAAAAATTTGAGGTGCCTTCCAAGGCATACTCTAGCCTTAGTCCATTAAAATCCATCTTCTCAGTCCTGAAGAAAACCTGCTACATTGATCTTCAAATTCAAACCTCTGAGCCTCAACTTCGAATTTCATGTTCTATTGTCAATCTAGCTCCAATATCATGTAGAAATTATTGTGTAGATATGAAACTGCTCATGAAATTTACTAAAATATAAGACTCAAATATACTCTACTATTTTGCAGAATTCAATTCACGATCAAGAACACAAATCATAAACATGAAAGAAGAACTATCACACATGCACAAAGATTTATCTAGGGGAAAGAAACTGCTCAAAACCCCTTCCTATATTTATTGCATTAATCAAATAATAGAGATGAATACATATTCTTGCTCAAACCTTAGCACAACCTGAAAGTGTATAGTCAATCTCTCTTCCTGACTAAATGACTCTGGCTGACACTTAGAAAATTTTCAAGCCCTCCAACCTCCTATTTCCTTGCATTATTCCTTGAGGAAATTATCCCCTATTCCTTAGGAAATTCCCTCAATTGTATTGTGCAATTCCTCTAGGTTCTTCCTCTGATTTCATGCACCACCTGTACACATTAGAATAGTCTACAGCTGATAGTGCACTGCCTTGGAACCTCCATCTCAACTGGGTAACTATAATTATCTTCATGCATCAGTTATTTTGGATTGATTTATCAGTTAACTAGTTGATCATTGAGTGTGGTTTAAGTTCCACTTCCACAACTTGACCTCCACTAGTTCCTCTAACAGTTAGAATTGGTTTAACTGACCATAACTCAATTTAACTGAAATAGATTTCTACAAATTAGAAATCAATCATACTGAACTGAACTCAAGCTTCCCCAACTCGAATTAATTGAGTTAACTGAGTGACAAGTTCCATGTCACCTCAATTAACTACCTCCAAGATTTCTGCTGAAATGGAAATTTGAATTTTCTCTAGTTTGACCAAGGCAAAATCAAACTAAGATTTTCTTATTGCATTTTCAACATTTTATTCGCCTTAATATCGTTGTGTGAACTATTTCACTAACAAATATTTTTATGCTCGTGTGTGCCTCTTCTAGGACAGTACTATTAATTTCCTCTTAAAGACTCATTTTTTGTCTCCCCTCATGAAGGTTTCCTTTTACATCCTGCAATTGGTGCTTCACAATGCCATCTTACTTTATTTTTCAAGGTTTATGTTTATAATCTCTTATGTTATCCATTGAAACCAAGACGAACCTTTGAGTTATGGTGGTTGGATCGATAATCTGGATAGGGTTCCTACTCCAAACGGTGTGAGGTCTAATTGGTGCTTCACATTGGGGAGACCCCGTGTATGTTGGCGGTATCCAGCATCGTCAACATTTTGGTGCTAGGAGGAGGGCCAGATGACAAGTTGTGCCCGTTGAGTTTTTTTTTAATCTCTTATCTTGAATGGATCATCCTAAAATCATGATCCTAATGTATTTTTCCAACCTATCCCTTAGTAAACTTTTAATCCCTGATGAGCCTCTTTATTGTTTGTCTCAATTAAAGTTCGATGGTAAGGACAAAACATCCATAACTAAGCACATCTCTGATTTTCTTAAATTGTGAACATTAAAAAAATTGATGATGAATATTTTTCATGTGCCGCTTTCTTACTTACCCTTGAAGGTCATGTTAATCAATGGTGTCATACCTTACCATCTGCTTCCATCCGTTCTTTTCATCATTTCCTCAAGAAGCTTCATCAAAATTTTGATAAGTATGATTACTGAGATGTTTTGGAAAGATCAATCAACTTAGAATGAATCCTAATGAATCAATTGAGCATTTTTCTCATAGATTCCTTCACTTATGTTATGATTTTCTACGGGATTTCCTTGAAGCGAAGTTTAGAAGTTTGGTTTGAATCTCTTTACACAACGAATATAAACCCCCTGATATTTATGTTCCCCCAACATTTGTAAATTGTGATAAACCTCTAATTCTAGGGGAGGGACCAACTATTCCTTTTGTTCCTTATCCTCCTCTGTTTCCAATACCAATTTGGGTGCCTCCCTATGATAATGTTCAAGTTGGGGAGTCTAGAAATCAAATTCCTAATCCATCTTCTCAACCTTCTTCTACTTTTCATGATTCATATCTAATGGAAGAAACCCCAAAATGGTTCATGAAGCCTATGGTGAAGGATAATTCCTTGACTTATCAAGATAATATTAATGCTCATAACTTCAATTTGGAATCTAATTTGGATACCTTCTATCCTCTCTCATGATCCCTTTCCCCTTGATCCCCTTGATCCCCTTGATAAATATCTTCCAAATACAAATAGTGATCAGGTGCAAGGTAGTCATTCTTCAAAGGTAGAGGAGTAGGAAGGATAGGAATCTTTTGATCTTTCTTTGCTTTTTTAAAATCCTCCATGCCAAGATAATGTTCTCCCATCCTTGGTTGATTTTGAAATTAGCAATCAAATGAAGTTAATTTGTTGAATCAATCTAAAGTCTTGGACAACCTTCATTCTAATGGTTCTTATTCCACCCCCGCATGTAATGATGGTTTCCCAAGTGCACCACTTAATCTTCCAATTTCTCAAGAAGATTTTGATTTGAAAGATTTAGATCTTGAATCTATTTCAATTAAAGAAGATGTTATCATGGGAACTCCCTCTTCACCTCACTATCCCTTCTTTTCTACTTTTTGTAATCATCTAATGAGTTGAATTTCAAATTGACATAAGATATTGAGGTCATCCATGATGAAAAATAAGGTAAGAAGCTTATCAAGTATCCTTTCCATTACTTATCATTTCCAATTTTGCATGAATAAAATTCTTCTATCCAAGTTACTCATGAGATTTGTCTTATTTATCCTTCTTTAGATTTGTAATTAGTAGAATATTTTTACTTGGGTAGTATGTTTGTCAAAAATGTGAATTCTAATCAAGTCAGTGACGTAGATAGTTTCCATTTGAATGATAGTGATCTAGTCAAAATCACTGGTGGTAGTCATCGATGCGCCAAGCATAATCTGATTCAATCTTCAAAATGAAATTCTATAATTCTTGAAAGTTTTGGGACTCATTAGGGAGTTGAGGCACTTCAAATTCCGTTGATGGTTATGTTAGGTTCTTGCAACTTTTTTAAGGCCCCCAAACATCAGTTTTGGATATTCTCGCAAAATTATTTCCTTTGCATGGTTTCATTGGATGCAAGTTCCTTGAAATATGTTCGTTATTTTGAAATATAGCTTTTCAACTTTTAAGATTTTATTTCTGGTCAGATTGATCATTTTGTTTCAACTTATCATTCCTCATGCAAGTCTCTTATATCTAACTTGGGTTTGAAGTGTATACCTTTCATGGATAAGCAAATTTGTGAAGTTGATAATTATGAATATTATAATTGTTTTAATCATTCATACCTATCACATTCATTTGAAAGTTATCAGCCCCTAATCCTTCTTGTGAATATTCTAATGCTAATCATTTTTGTTTTGGCACCCAATATCATCTTGAGTATTAATGAATGCTTATGTTATTTGTTGAATCAAGTTCCTCTTTTTCATCCACTACATATCGACTGGTTTCATGTGTTTTCCATATTGGAATGCCTTTTTAATGATTATGATGTTAGTATTGGTTGTAGCCAGTAACAAGTAGATGGTTTGTCACATTCAACATATAAGGAAGATGATTCTTTCATTCAAGGCATTTGTAAAGTTGTTCAAATCGATTTATCCTTTCTGTCTTCCCATCAATAATATTATGTCTTAATCAACCCATCTGATCATGTTTCTTGTTCTAAAAATTGTCATTCAATTGATCATTTTCCCACTAGTGTACATAATGATGGTTATTTTACATCAATTGATCTTTATGGTTTATCATCTCACTATTTATATACTTGTCAAGACGTTGAGACACTTTAGCCTCTGGTGATGGTTATGTCACGTCCTCATTATATTGACAAGCCTTCTGAATTTGATCATATATATATTCTGTTATGCTCTTAACCTGCAAGACGATACTAGACTACCAAATATGCGAAGAAATATACCCAGAACATAGAATAGTGAGAAATAACAACAAGTATTTTATTATTTAGAAAGCAATGTTCACTTGCCTCTTCGAGGGGGCAACCTCCAATAGAGCAGAGCTCGATTACAAATAAGACATGATGCTCCTCGCAGGGAGTCTCTATCCTTTTATAGGATTTCATACATGCATTACCATGGGCCATTACCATGGTTCTTATTAATAACCAAACTAATCTAATACCATGGCCCTTTGCACTAACTGTGGTCCGTTCATTAATTGCGGGTTAACCTTACAATTATTTAATATGGGTTTAATTGACTCTTTTACTTAACTATAACTATGACTCAATCCTATTACTAATAAGGGGGTTAGGGTGGGACCCTAACATGCCCTCGCCCATAAGAATAGCCTTGGCCTCAAGGCTGAAGCTGCGGAAACTGCTGAAGAATAGTGGCTGGTTCCCAGGTTGCATCTTTTGGAGAGGTGTCTTTCCACTTGACGAGGACTTCCTTGATCATGCGACCATGCAGGTGCTGTTCTCGTGTGTCCATGATCTGTTCAGGTTGGAGCCAGATTGACCCTTCTTCATCCAGTTCAAGTAGACTGGTTTGAATTCTGCAATTGTTCCCAATCACTTTCTTGAGGCATGAGACATGGAAAACTGGATGGATTTTTATAGTGGGTGGCAAAGCTAGCTTGTAGGCCACTTCTCCAATGCGCTGAAGTACTTGATACGGTCCGTAGAATTTTGGAGATAGTTTCTGACAACCCTTGTCTTTGAGTGATGTTTGCTTATATGGTTGCAACCTCAAAAATACCTGATCCCCTTCTTGAAATTGGCGTTCTGAGCGATGCTGATCTACCTGTTGCTTCATGCAGTTTTGAGCTTGATGAAGATTCTCCATAAGATGGGCGATCATGGTTGTGCGGTTCTGTAGGAGTTGATCGACTGCTTGTACCTTTGAGCACCCATTGATATAAGTAGGGGAAGGAGGGAGTTGACCATAAACTGCTTCATATGGAGTCATTTTGGTGGTGGCATGATAGTTGGTGTTATACCACCATTCAGCTAGAGGTAACCACTGTACCCAAAGATGTTGCTTTTCTGAAGTGAAACACCTAAGGTAGGTTTCCAGACATTTGTTGACTACTTCAGTTTGACCATCAGTTTGTGGATGATATGAAGTACTTAGTTTTAGTTGGGTACCTTGTAGCCTGAAGATTTCCTGCCAAAAAATTACTAGTGAAGACCGGGTCACGATCAGACGTAGGTTTCCAGACATTTGTTGACTACTTCAGTTTGACCATTAGTTTGTGGATGATAGGAAGTACTTAGTTTTAGTTGGGTACCTTGTAGCCTGAAGATTTCCTGCCAAAAATTACTAGTGAATACCGGGTCACGATCAAACACAATGGAAGTGGGCATGCCATGCAATTTGAAGATCTGATCCATGAAATATTGAGCGACCAAAGTCTGTGTGAAAGGGTGGGGTAGGGCGCGAAAATGAGCATACTTAGAAAGTCTGTCCACAACCACCATGATGACAGACTTGTTTCCTAACTTTGGAAGACTTGTAATGAAATCCATAGAAACCTCTATCCATATTGATGACGGGATGGGCAATGGTTGTAATGTGCCTGGTGCTTTGACTATCTCTCCTTTATGGCGCTGACAGACGTTGCATTCTGCTACAACAGTAAGAATGTCCTTTTTCATGCCTGTCCAAAAAAATGATCTTCAAGTGCGAGCATACGTCTTCTGAAAGCCTGAATGTCCTGCAATGGGGGATGAGTGCAACTCCACCAAAATGCGGCTTTTGAGGGTGGATGTTGGTGATATTACGACTCTGTCCTTGTAGCGAAGAATCTCATCCTGCCACGAGTAGCCCTTGGTGGAATTTGGATCCACCTGCAATTGAGTATTGATTTGGGAGAGCCAGGGATGTGAAAACCATTCCCTGTGAGCCTCTTCAATCCATTCTAGAATGGGAAGGGAAAGTGCGAGTAGGGTACTTTCCTCCTCAAATTGGCGAGATAATGCATCCGCTATAATATTTTCACGCCCTTTCTTGTAAATTATCTCATAATCATATCCTAGCATTTTGGCGAGCCATTTATTTTGTTGTGGTGAGGATAGGCATTGCTCCAAAAAATATTTAAGACTTTGATGGTTTGTGCGGATTTGGAAGCGTCTCCCCAATAAGTAAGGTCGCCAGGTATCTACTGCATGTAAAATGGCCACCATCTCCTTCTCATAGGTAGATTGTCCCAGATTCTTCCCACTTAGTTGTTGGCTTGTGAAGGCCAAGGGTCGACCTTCTTGCATTAAGACCGCCCCAATACTCGTACCCGAAGCATCACATTCAATGACAAAAGATTTTGTGAAGTCGGGTAGTGCTAAGACTGGAGTGGAACATATGGAATTTTTGAGAGCTATAAAGGCCTGTTGTGCTTCATAATTCCAGAGGAATGAATTTTGCTTGAGGAGTTGAGTGAGGGGCCTCGCAATGCGACCATAATTGCAGACAAATTTGTGATAGTAGCCCGTGAGACCCAAAAATCCTCTCAGGCTCTTCAAGGTCTTAGGTTGAGGCCAATCTTGCATTGCCTGGATCTTTTTGGGGTCCACTCTGACACCTTCACGCCCCACAATGTGGCCCAAATACTCAACTTCTTCCATGCCAAAAGAACACTTGGACATATTAACAAATAATTTATGCTCGCGGAGCAGTTTCAATAGCAGATCTACATGCTGAAGATGTGCGGCCCAGGTGCGACTGTAGATGAGGATGTCATCGAAGAAAACAAGGACAAATTTTCTAAGATATGGTTTGAGCAGGTGATTCATAAGGCTCTGAAAAGTAGATGGGGCATTACAAAGACTGAATGGCATGACCAGGAACTCATAATGGCCTTCATGAGTTCTGAAAGCAGTCTTTGGAATGTCGACTTCTTTCATGCGAATTTGATGGTAACCTGAGCGAAGATCAAGCTTAGTGAAGAATTGAGCCCCATTTAGTTCATCCAGCAAATCATCAACAACCGGGATGGGGAATTTATCTTTGACTGTCAACTTATTGAGGGCCCTAAAGTCTGGACACATACGCCATTCCCCATCTTTCTTGAGCACCATGACCACCGGTGATGAATAAGGACTAATGCTGGGACGAATGAAGCCTTCTTCCAAAAGTTCCATGATTATTTTTTCTATTTCATTCTTTTGGGTGAATGGATATCTATATGAGCGCACATTTGGTGGTTGGGCCCCTGGGACCAAAGTGATGCTATGATCATGTTCCCCTCTCGAGAGTGGAAGCTCATGAGGCTTGTCAAAGACTGGCAGATGGTTATTTAAGATCTATGGCATCTCAGGATGAATCAGAAGAGAATTGGGTTCGAAGGCCTGGATGGCATTAAATTGAGCTATAACTCCATGATGGCCCTTTTTTAACAATCTTTCCATCCAATGTGAGCTGATGATAAAGGGAGCTCCTGCCTAGAATCCATGGAGGGTATGTGTGTGGTTGTTCTGCTTAAATCTCATATATAACTCCTGCAAATCCATTGTGATTGGACCAAGTGTGCGAAGCCATTCAGCACCTAGGACAATGTCACACCCTCCCATGTGTATGGCAAACATGTGGGTCTTTAACTGATAATCCCCCATTTGAAGTTTGACATTTTCACAACGGCCTTCACATTTCATTGTTCCCCCATCAGCGATTTGGACATGGAAGTTAGAAACCACTCGTACAAAACAATGCACTGCTTCTGTGACTTTTTGATGGATAAAATTATGTGTATTTCCACTATCAATCAAGACTACTACTAGGCGATGCTTAATAAAACCTCTGATTTTGAGAGTTTGAGGCGAAGAAAACCCTGCCAAAGCATGCAGTGAAATAACTGGCTCTTCAGCTACATTGTCCTTCTGGTTGTCCTCTTCTTCCTCCTCTGGTTCCTCAAGTGGTGGGGCTTCCTCCGATGAGCTGTGATCAGTAGCATCAATTTGAAAAAAATTGGGCTCCTTGCATTTATGCCCTGGGGAGTATTTTTCATCACAATAGTTACATAATCCCTGCTTTCTTCTTTCCGCCATTTCTGCAGGTGACACCTTTTGAACCTTAAGTGTTTGGGTAGTGCTGTGAGGCTGTGGGGGGCGACCCTTGGAGGTGAAATTTGGGAGATTGGACTGGGCCGCTAATGCACATTCTACTTCACAAGCTATCTTTCAAGCCTCCAACCATGTTGGAGGGTCGTGCAGTCGGACGTGAGCTTGTATGGCCTCTTTGAGACCACTGATAAAACATTCTGTGTAGAACTCATCTTGCAGACCTAAAGTACGAAAAGCTAAGGCTTCAAAGGCTATAATATATTCATTCATTGTTCCAGTCTATCGGAGCTTGGTGAGATGACCCAAAAAGGCAGAGTCATGGTCAAAGCGATCCATAAGCGCTTTTTTGAATGTGTCCCAAGCCAAGGGCCTTCCATAGCAACGTTGATGCCATTGCCACCATTGCCATATTTCATTGTCCAAGTACATGCTCCCCACACTAAGCTGAGTGGAATTATCCAGGATGTAATTCAGATTGAAATATTGCTCCATTTGTGCTATCCATGCTGCCGGGTGAGAGCCATCAAATTTATGCATGTCCAGCTTGGGTGGTCGCAGACGGGATTGTTGATGGGTGCTCCAGAGGTGAAGAGAGTGGCTAGACTCACCCTCACTATGTTCATGGCCAATATATGCCTCCTTGCGGGCTTCTGCCTTGCCCATAGAGAGTGTTGCAATTATTTTCACCAGCTGGTCTTGGATGTCTTTCAAGGATGTTTCAAGTTTGTCGATCTTTTCATTCGCCATAGCTTGAGATCTAGTTTCTACCATGCACTGATTTGATGTACTAGAAATTTTGGGACCGCCCGAATTTTTTGGCTCTAACAATTGAATGGTATCGCCTTGCTCAGCTCGTCATCCTGATTTTGATGGGCTAAGTCACCAATAAGCATCCCGGGGGGTCTCAGATTTTTTTTTTTTTTTTAAACTCCTAACGAAGTTTTACTCCTTGCTTATGAATACTACAGTAGCCGAATCCCTGAAATGTCACTGCTGCCAAAATTCCTACGAAAATCATGCCCAGGTATAGGAACCCACACAACTACTCAGATCTGGATGGCAGATCTGATGGATCTGAGAGATCTGAATGGCTGATTGGATAGATCTACCGGCGGGCAAATTGTTGTTGCTACTGCAAAACCCCACTTGCTAGATTTGATCTGGTGGAGATTATGCGTGATCCAGAGATAGAGAAGGGAACTATGCTCTCGAGGAGTGTCAGGTGCTACAAATCGCAATATACATAAGGTTCTGACAGTAGTACTCGGCCCATTTTTTCAGGGCACTAACCAAGGAGGATCAACCGTACCCTTAGTCGTACAACTCGACTACCCTACCGTACGGGCGAGTAATCTCTTCGAGTGTTGTTCTCGGTGTACTATAGCAGCAAGACAGCCGACGATTTATCTATGGCGAGGTTTCAAGGGAGCTAGGGGGTTTCCGATATACCCAGAAGGTACTTGGAAGACAGTCCATGCATAGTTCTGTCTAATGCGCTACTACTCGAAGGGGTACCCACAGGGGTTAAAAGGGGGTCCAACAAGCGTGACCACCTCTTGTATTTCCTGTGTGCATGCCTCCCCAAATCTGCAGGTTTATGCGCTCAATGACAGATCTGGTGGTTTAAAGACGCCGGAACATGTCTCTAGTAAAAAAAAAAATGCTAAAAAATGGAGATCCCACCGGCCCTGGAAAGCGCTCTGATACCACTTGTTATGCTCTTAACCTGCAAAATGGTACCAGAATACCATGTTAGTTTCAGTCTTTCCAGCCTTCCTCCAGTGATCAAATATGCTCTTACAAAGTGGTTTCAGAGTGTTAAGGTCAAAATTTTGTCATTTCAAAAAGTTTTCAAGCAAAATTTGGTCACTAGGCATTAGGTCTATGGTTTGCTTTAACTCCTTCTAAAGTTGCTCAAATTCCAATCTATGTCACTATTCAGCTGAGTCTATGATCATTCATAGGGTTGTCATTATCATCTCAGTGTCTATTGGGTCATGTTACACCTTATCCATGCTTCAGTTGTGCCTAGGCAAGGTTCATTTCCCTCTCCTAGGGTTTTGAAGGCAACTTCTCTTGGTCGGTCAAATCATCAACAAAACTTGTTTCCTGATGTTTATACACCTTCCACTATCCTTAATGTACCTTATCAAGCACTTCCCAACACTCAGATTCCCCAAAATCCTCATTTTTGCACAAACCCTAGTTTCTTGCTACAACCTAGCAATTTTCTTGGTTGGGCCTGTGTTTTTCCCTTTTAGACCCCTTCCCTTCAATCAATCTCTGAGATTTCACTTTCCCCTGCTTCATAACACCCCTCCCCACTCCCAAAAATTTCCTCAAGAATTTAGAAGCCCCCTATCCCCTTCATTTCGCTCCATTTCGACAAAATTCCTTGTTTCACACATCGGGACAAGTCACACTCAAATAATGTTCTAGAGAAATCAAAGATGAATTTTTGGAAACTGAGAGAGGTCTTTGTCCAAAAGATTCCAAAGAAGAAAAACCTCCTTCACTTTTTTCACAGGTGTCATGGTTTGAGAGAAATGTCAAGAATACCGTTGCCTCAGGAGAATCAAAGACACCTCTGAAGTGACCTTGGGAAAATCAAGTTTTTTCCTAGCTGGGTTGGCCAAATTATTTGCTTGATGGGTAAAATGATAACTAGACACAAATATCTTTCCAATGAGCTATCATGAGATAAATTTGGGGTTGAGGAAGGCATTCAAAAATTGACTGCAACAGCACTCTTCCTTGAGGAAGCTTCATTTGGCATTTTTTCACCAGTCTTGGGAGATTTGATTTTTGACAGGTCAAATCAACTCCAAATTGAAAAATTCTAGTTGGGTTGGAAAGTAGACTCAAATACCTTTCCAACGAGCTATCCTGAGCCTGATTCCAACATCGGGAAGGCCTTCAAAAGCCTCCTAAAAAAGCACGACCTGTCAAGCTAGGTGAGCGACATGTTGGGCTGCGTGGGACATGTCAGAAAGGCTCACAGAGTGTAATTTTCTAACTGGCGCGACATGTTGGGAGGTGCGCGACATGTTGGACAGGCTGCACGACATGTCTAGCTAGTTTTCCCCAGCTCATGTTAGAATTGCTCAAGCCTCCTTTAATTCATCAAATTGCTTGAGGTAGACCCTTCAAACTTGTGAATGGCTGCTGGTTAGTTGGGAAACATCATGAATGTGCTTGTAATGATCAAATTGTGCAAGAAAAAACACTCCATATGGCTGTTTATAAATTTGTCACCACCACATCCTGAGGTTGTTCACGAGGAGGGAGGACCATCACACCAACATGACATCCCCATCACTAGACATGGCAGCACAGACCATCACTTACCTGGAGCAGCGCAACAAACGGTTGGAGGAGGACAAAGCACTTGATGAGCTATGGAGGATTCGTAGTGACCGAATCTTGAACCGAAGAAGACCCAGTGACCCATTGCCCACTGACCGAGAGTCCATGCTCATCCAGGCAAATGCACATTTAGAGAGGCTGTTGGCTAAGGTCAACCAAGAGAAAAGATTGCTGAGGAACATGAAAAACCATTACTGGGCAAGAATGCAGGTGTGCAAGGCCAAAATGAAGATGTTTCAAAGACGGTTGGCCAAAGCACAAAAACGAAGGAAAACGCCCGATCCACTCCAAATTTTGGCCAAAGCCTCTTTTACTGAGCATGGTACTTGATTGGGGACTCCA
>APFE030413449.1:0-30532 GCA_000404065.3 Pinus taeda | reverse complement strand
TCCACTGCTCAATACCTGCTCAAGAATGGATGAGAATGGTTGAACCAAACTCGTATTTACCTCAAAAGAATCACTCACATTGAGAATCACGTGAGCAGAGGCTATAATCACTTGGTATTAGCCCATCTCATTGGCATAACTCCATCCCATTGATTGTGCAAATCCTCATGCACAACTATAGTCACAATTGATAACAATCTGATCCTCTAACACCTATCCCTGTTGAACTGAACATGCACTGACATGCAACTGAGTTAACTGATGTATTCTTTAGTTGCATTGTGAGTTAATAATTAGTTTAACAACTCATCATTAGTCTATTTGCAGTTAGACTAATTACAACTAGTTTAACCAAGTCAAAATGAACACAACTCCATCAACTCCACAATCAACTCCGCCAAACTCAACTGATTGAGTTCTAACTAAAGTCATGCATGCAGCAACTCAACTGACCCACAAAGAAAACGTATTTCCTTCTCACAGTTGCATGCGCCACATCTGTAGCTCAAACTGAAGTGCTCCAAGAGAATAAGATAAAGTTTATAGTCTAAATATTATTATAAGCTAATAATATTTGACTGCTCTATAATTAGACTTGACAGTGTCACCGCTGTAGTCTAAAAATAGAAGTCCATCTATTTTTTCCAACTTGACCAATCATCCTAAACAGCATCCTGCAACTCATAGACCTGATCCATATGTCTAGACTTTGCGCCATAATTTGCCTACGGGCCCACTTAGTGAAGGCGACTCTTTTCACTAAGCTCCATCATCTTGTTGCAATCTCAACAATAGGGGAGGTGGAAGTGGTGGAGGAAGAGGAAGAGGAAGAGGAGGAAGATATATTTCTATAACACTTTGAATTTCCTATTCTCAATGAATATACAACTATAACAATGAAAAATATCTCACCCTCTATCCTTCCAAACTTTCATGGACTAAGGAGTGAAGATCCTGAAACATTTCTCTTTGAATTTGAAGTCTTGTGTAGATCATATGATTATCTGCATGATGCTAAAATGTTGAAATTATTCCCGGCAATCCTTAAACACGAAACATTAAAATGGTTTATGAGTTTAGGAATAAACTCCATAAGAACATGGGAACAAATGAAACTACATTCTTAAAGAAATATAAGGACTATTGTATGCCCCATAATATTAAGGACGAAGTCTTTAAAATGGTACAGAATGAAGATGAAAATCTTGAAGACTTCTTGAAAGATTTGCTTATAATGTTAAAAAGGAAAAACTGAATAATCTAGATGAGGAAACTTTAAAAGTTATCTTATTGAAATCCATTATAGATGAGTGGATTGATCTTCTCAATCTAATGGGTAAGGGAGACATTTCTTAGTTGTCTCTAGGAGAAATTTGTGAGTTATGCATACACATTTCAAGAGGCAAAGCAAGAACTAGGAAAAATCCAAGAGATCCTCTTTTATCAAGGATTAATAAATTTGCAGTTGGGATAGTAAGTAGAGAAGAATTAGAAAATTTGCTTGATAATTTTAAAACAAATATTTTAGGGAGTCTTAGTGAACAAATTGACACCCTTAAAACACAAAACAAGCAAAAGGTTGAAACCGCTGCATTATCCATTTTTTGCCCTAAGTGCAGAAAGAAACATGCCTTGAGAGAATGTCCTCTTGATTTAAAGAGTGTAGAAACTTTTGTTATATGTGCGTAAAATCATGATACAAAAGAATGTCCCTCAATACCAGGTCTTAAAGATGTCTATCAAGAAGAAGGAGTACCAAATCAGGTAGATCTTCTTTGTTTTATTGCTAAAAGACCTTGGTAGAATCCACAACCAAATACAGCTCAAGGCTTTAACACTCAACCATTTTCACAATCATCACAAAGTAATTGGACTGCCCCAATGCCTTGAAAATCTTAGCCACAACCTTGGTCACAAGGATGGAAAAATACTTATGGAAAGTACCCTAAATATCCTCAATTTCCATAGTTTCAACAATTATATCTTACTTTTCCTCCACGATATTATCCTCAACCCGTTCAACAAACTCAACCTCACAATTTGAATCCATAACTTTCATTACCATTTCCTCAAAGACCAAACCATTGCTTGCCCAACCACTCCAAAATCCGAACAATAATAAAAACTCACAACCTACTTACAATATGGAAGGACAAAATTTTCAAACTTACATGATAACTCCACTAGATTTAAACAATGTTCAACCTAGATCTGGTATAATATTAGAAAATAAGTCCCCGTCAGTTGTTATTCAAGAAAGTGAAAAAGAAAAGATCTATGAAGAAGAGAAGTCTCTTAATGAAAAAGAAAAAGCTCAAAAACAAGTTACTCCAACACATTCAAATAACTTAACTCCTATTATAGAACAACATTCAGTATCTGTTTCAAAACCACCTTTTCTTGAGAAATTAAAAATTGATGAAGGGGTAGAAAAACATATTTTATTACCTGATTATGACATGTTAGATGAACTGAAGAATGTTTGCATAAATATTCCTTTGCTACAAGCCATTAAGGAAATACCAATTTTCGTAAATACAATTAGGGAATTCAGCATAAAAAGGCCAGGAAGAAAAAGAAAATAAATCAAAAGAATCCAACTTGTTGGAAAGATTGCAGATATCATGATGGGTAAGACAACAATTCAGAAATATCTGATCCAGGAAGTCCCATTATGAAAACACATATCAATGGTGTAAAGATCCAAAATACATTAATTGATATAGGAACAACTATAAACTTCACAAGTAAACAAACTATGAATCAATTAAAACTTTCTAATCTTCAATATACACCTACACTGTTACAATTGGCAGATAGATCTGTAATCAAACCTGATGGTGTATTAGAAGATATATATGTATCCTTAGATTCTTGGGAATATCGTGTCGATTCTATGATTTTAACACCCAAGAATAACTTAGGAGGACATCCATTGATTCTAGGAAGACCATGGCTAGCTACAGCTGATGCTTTTATAAGTTGTAGATATGGTGATATGTTCATTTCTGATGGGAGCTCAACAAAGAAATTCATATTGTATCCACCTGCAAAAAAAACAATAGAGGTTGAAAATGAAGAATGGATAGATGATGACATTGATATAAAACCAATATTTTCTACTTCACAAATAGATGAGGAAGATCAAATTTTGAATTTAATAGAAAATAATGAATCTTCATCATATTGTGAATCTAGTCAGAGTTTTCAAGAACAATGAAACATTGAATATTTATCATCTCGACAACTATCCTTGCATTCTATGGAAAAATTTGGCAATTCTACAATTGAAATCTTTCAAGGAAAAACTTTGAATACCAACAATAATTTGGGAGAATTTCAAAAGAAAGAATTAATAAATATGTTACAAGAACATTCCTCTGCTTACGCATGGGAATATACTGACATGAAGGGAATTGATCCTAATACTTGTATACATCATATCTACATTGAGGAAAATTCCAAACCAATTCGACAACCTCAAAGAAGAATGAACCCAAATCTAACGGAAATTGTGAAGGAAGAACTACAAAAACTGTTGAATGTCAATTTCATCTATCCAATATCAGACAGTCAATGGGTTTCACCCTTAGTAATTGTTCCTAATAAGAATGGAAAATGGAGAGTATGAATTGAGTATAGGGAATTGAATAAAGCCATTTTAAAAGATCAATTTCCACTTCCTTTCATAGATCAGGTTTTAGATACATTGGCAGGAAAGAAATATTTTTCATTCTTAGATGGTTTTAGTGGGTATAATCAAATCCAAGTAGCCCCAAAAGACCAAGATAAAACTACCTTTACCTGCCCATGGGGAACTTATTCTTACTGAGTACTTCCTTTTGGATTATGTAATGCACCCGCAACATTCCAAAGAGCAGTATTAGGCATTTTTTCTGATCTAATTCATGATTGTGTGGAAGTGTATATGGACGATTTTATAGTTTATGGTAATTGTTTTGAAGAAACTCCTAAAAAATTGGAAAAAAATCTCATTAGATGTAAAGAAGAAAATCTATCATTAGGCCATGAAAAATGTTTTATGATGTTTACTGAGGAAATTGTTTTAGGACACCATATTTCAGGAGATGGAATTAGAGTGGACACATCTAAAGTAGAAGTTATTTCTAAATTATCAATTCCATTATGTCAACAAGATGTTAGAAGTTTTCTTGGTTTCACTGGTTATTATAGAAGATTCATAGAAAACTTTACAAAAATTACATCTCCATTTTTTAAACTGCTCACAAAAGACTGTGAATTCAATTGGAATTCTAATTGCCAAAAGGCCTTTGAAACATTAAAAGAGAAAATCTCTGAAGCACCAATTCTTAGAGGACCAAATTCGAAATTACCTTTCCACATTTCAACTGATGCTTCAAACACAACTTTAGGAGTTGTACTAGGACAAAAGGATTTAACTCCTAATGCCACTTATTACACCAGTAAAAATTTGACCCCTGCAGAGTTAATTTATAATGTAACAGAAAAGGAGGTTTTAGTTGTTGTCCATGTTATCAATAAATTCAGACATTGTATTACTGGCTACGAAACTTTTGTACATACTAATCATTTTGCAATTAGATACTTAATGAATAAACCAATCACTAATGGCAGAATCACTAGATGGTTGTTCTTGATACAATAGTTTAACATTACTATTTTTGATCAACCTGGAAAACAAAATACAGCTGCTGACTTTTTATCAAGGATTCAAAATGATAATAATGACATGCCTATAGAAGATAATTTTCCTGATGAATATCTTTTTGCAGTATCTACTAAATCTCCATGGTTTGCAGATATTGCTAATTGTTTGGCTATAAGGAAATTACCATCATATTTGTCCCCTCGAGAAAAAAAGGAAGGTAATTCAAATTAGTGCGTCTTATTCATGGATAAATGAATAATTGTATAAAACAGGGCCAGATCTGATCATATGAAGGTGTGTTAGAGAATATGAAGTCCCAGAGATATTGAAATCTTGTGATGATGAGCCATGTGGAGGACACTTCGTTGACAAAAGAACTTCCTACAAAGTCCTTCTCTTAGGATACTATTGGCCTTCCCTTTTTAAGGATGCCAAGGATTATTTCAAGAGATGTGATAGTTTTCAAAGGATGGGGAGACTTGTTCCTTCTAATGAGATGCCTCTACAGCCTCGGGTACTTATTGAGCCTTCTGAAAAATTGGCTCTGGATTTTGTTGGTCCAATTAATCCACCATTGAGACAAAAAAGGTACATTCTTGTTTTCATTGATTATGTTACAAAATGGGTAGAAGATAAAGCACTTCCTTTTAATATTGAAAATGTTGTAGCTTCATTTCTTTTTGAGGATATCTTTACTCGTTTTGGTGTCCCAAGAGAAATTGTAACAGATCAGGTACTCAATTCACATCCAAGTTGGTACAAAAGATAATGGAGGAGTACAAAATCAAACATCGGAAGTCTACTCCATATCATACTCAAGCAAATGGACAGGTGGAGTCCACCAATAAAGTCATTGAGGCAATTATCACCAAAACTGTGCATCTGCATAGAAGAGATTGGGCAGAAAATATTCCAGAAGATTTATGGGCATACTGTACCACATGGAGAAATATTGTATGGCATATTCCTTATGAGCTTTTTTATGGGAAGCAAGTCATGTTTCCTATTGAGTTTCAAGTCAAAACTTTCAATACAATAGTCAAATTGGGTCTTGATCTTTTAGAGGCACAAAAACAAAGAATGGAGCAACTAAATTAACTTGATGAGATAAGACAAGATGCAATCCCAAAGGACCAATCTAGTTCAACAACATAGATCCAAATGGCATGACAAATATATCAAAGAGAGAAAGTTCCAGCCAGGGGATTGGGCATTACTATTTGATTCAAAGTTCAAAGATTTCTAAGGGAAATTTCAAACTCATTGGCTTGGGCCCTATGAGATTGAAACAATCTTTGATAATGGTGCAGTTAGGTTCATAACTATTGATGAAGAAAGGACCACTTTTCTTGTGAATGGTCATCAACTAAGAATCTATCATAAGCCATTGAAAAAGGAAGAATTTATCAAATATTTGCAAGATAATATTGATTTAAAGTTGGCGAAGAAGGATTTTCCTTCTGCCCCAACTTGATCTCCAAAAGCCTTTTTCTTTCTTAAAGGAATAATAATAATAATAATAAATGCATAAACTTGAAAACCGACAATGTTTGGCATGTTTATACAGAAAATATAAGGTGAAAATCAATTTTTGACACCTTAAATTTTCCTCATACATGTTCTAAACCCATTTTCTTTATATCCCACTCTTTTCTTTTCAAAAATAAAATAGCTACAGAATAGCAAGAAATTTGCAGCTTTAACATAATTTTGCAGTTGATGTTTGATAGGAACCACCAATTGGGCAATTGAAGAAGTGATCAAATTCATTCTTGAAATCACTTGAAGGCAATGAAGAAAGGAGCAAACAAAGGTCATAAATATCAATGTAAAGGTATGCAAACATTTAATTTAGTAATAAGGATAAAAAACATTAAGTATATGAATTTTATGATGATTGTACCGCCGGTTAAAAGCCATCATTGCCTAAGGTTGAAAGATATTTTGGTCATATCACCATAACACTGCCATTGTCTCCAATCATTTCACAAAACTCCCAATTCAAATTCGAATTCATTGAAGAGTTCGCTGAAATCGCCAACTCACATTCACTAAATCCTTCAGAACAGTCATTTCACTCATTCATCTCTCATCCTCATTTTTGTTTATACCCTTGCTGAAAAGCCTCATTCTGAAACCTTGATCAATTTTCTCTCAAGAAGCAAGTCAGAGGAAAAACTTTCTAATCATGGGGATCATTGTGAGGTCTAAACCGAATGGAATAAATTTCATGGAAGGTTACCCACAAGTGAAAGAGATGTTGCATAAAGCGTAGTGGCTACATTTCGTGGAGAAATTTGATGGTTTCAACAAAGATGTGACCAAATCCTTCGCCAAAGCTTTTGATGGAGTAGAATTTGAGATTGGAGATGTTAAATTCGCAGTGACAGAGTCCCTTATTGCTGAAGCTACCGGCCTATCCAGAGGAGGAGAACGATGGTTTAAAAACAGAGGCATAGAAAGTGAAGAATGAAGAATTTTCTTAAAGAATCTAGGTATGGACATATCTATTTTTAAGAAAGGAATCCCAAGCACTGCACTTAGAAGTAAATGGAGAAATCTATTACTACTTATTCCAAAATTTATCTCTTTTGAAGGAAGGTTTGGTTGCATGTTCGTTTATCACATTCGCCTAATTATGCATTTTCTGGAAGGAAATGAGATCAATCTCCCATATTTTTTGTTGAATAGCTTAAGAAAAATGTCAGGAAATGTACAGAAAAAGATTCAGTTTATAGAAACCACTATGTATGATCATGGTCTCATCGAAATTCTGATTGAATTCCACCTTAAGGGTTTAGGAGATGATTGGGAAAACTTCTTATTTAGAAACCATTTTAAAGAAGAAGAAGAAGAACAAGTCAGTAGTATTAAAGGAAAGAGAAGGAGAAAAAGAGTATCTAAAAGCCCTATTCAAAGATTACTTCAACAACAGTCCCAGGAGCAATCAGAGGATGAACTTCCTATTGCAAAAATTTTAGGAAGCATAAAAAATCAAACTATTAGAAGAAAGAAAGTCAACAAAGAAGAATAAAACACATCTAAGGAGATAGAGGAGGTCAAAAAAGAAAAGAAAAGAATTCAAATAAAAAACCCTCCTCCATCAAATGTGAGAAGAAGTGACAAGCTTAATCCAGCACTTAAGGAACCATCTCCAAAAGACATGGAATATGATTCAGAGGAAACAGAGAAACATAGGACTCCCTCAACTACTACCATTTCACCCATTCAAAGCCTAGGCCAAGGAACACCGGAAATAGATCTAGTACAACAAGATATATATGATTATATCGAATCTCTAGAAAAGAAATTTGGTTTAACAGTACATGAAAAAGAAGAGCATTCTAGTAGCCCACAAGAACCTCCAGTCATAAATATTTTAAAACAAGAAATCTTTGAGATGGAGACGCTAAATAGACACATAGAAAGGGAACATGAAGCCTTGAAGATGCAGAATGAAACCCAAAGGACCCAAAACAACAATATTCTCTTACATTTGAGCCTGTGGTATAAGAAAAATAAGAAGTTGAAACAAAAGAGTAAGGTCCTTAAAAGAAAAGTGATAACTCTGAAATACAAAATTTTGATGAAGAAGCTGAGCATGGTAGTGGCAAGGAAAAAGGTGAAAAAGACAAATTTGGATGTGCTAGTTCGAGTTTCAAAGGAGATGCAGTAGTTGACAATGGAACATATTTTTGCATTTTTGCATGAGCACATGCAATGATCTTCATGTGGGGGAATGTAAAGCATCCTAAATGCTTCATCTTGACACTCTTCTTCACTCATTTTCCTTCTCCTTGACCATTACTTTTAACTTGATAGGCATCAAATTGTAGGTTTTTGACATAGGTAAAGTATTAATTATCCTGTTTTTCATATTTCATAAATGTTCCTTATTATTGAGTTAAAATTTGCATTGGCTATCAAATTCGTGCAATTTTGTAGCTAACATCTATTTCTGCAGCCAACTCCATTGTTGAATAGGGTTCAAGGCACCATTCAAGGAAAGAGAGATATGGCCGGAAACAGGTTGATCCCCTCAACGATCTCCTCCTATTAATCTGCACCAAATTGTTAGAAGAAAGCCCAAATCACGTGGTCAAAGGCAAAAGTGAACACGTAGCTGGAGCAAGCGAGCGAGAGTACGAGATGAAAATGTCTCATGATTTTCTTTGCCAAATAGCAAATTGTGAGTGAATCGTTATCTATTTCTTAGTTTGATAGTTGAATTAGAACTCTCATAGACGAAAGTAGGCATGAAATCCTCAAACATTTATTAAATGGATTTTATAAATACCGTAAGGAAGGACAAAATGGGGGGATGGCGTGAATGAATATTTTGTGATTGTAATCGTTTTGAAACATGTCTTTTTATTTAATGGAAACGCCTTTGAAGACTTGATGCATAGTTAACTATTTGTTGAAGCTTGAGAATGCCTGTTTGTGGAGGGCCCCTGCAAACAGTGAGGGTTTTTAACTTGTAGATTTTCCTTTTTGTTATTATTTGATGTAGTATTTTCGCATATGTTCATTTCATAATTTTTAGTCTGATTTTAGATTGGATAACAACAGTGATATTTCTTTTGATTTAAAAAGAAATAGAGAAGTTCTCTATTAGTTGTTTTTGGATCATCGAATATTAATTCTGGCCATTTATAGTTTTGATCTTCTTATGATATCATTACAACTCTCTTTTATAGTTTATGCAGTTGATTTGACTCATCAAACTACCAATGGTTTCCTTGTGATTTCTTTGAAATTTCATTAAAAAAAAAGCATTTCAACTTAATAGCATAACATGTTTCTCTCTATAGATTTAGGTATATAGATTTCTTTCAGCTTTATGTTCAGAGCATTTTTATTCAAAAGTTTCCTTAGTTTAATTTTAGAAGAAGAGTGGTTTGATTGTATTTACTTTCTTGAACTTTCAATTTTGAAGCAAGAGTGAGTTAATATAGTTTTCATTCAACAAGTGTGAGTTAATATAGTTTTCATTATGAAAGTGTGAGTTAATATAGTTTTCATTCTGCAAGTGTGTGTTCTTTATGGTTTCATTTTTTTCAAGGAAGAAATATTGCTTTAAATTCACAATGGTTTTATTTTCACTAGATAGCAATGTTAAATTCATTTTGAAAGAGGAATACAAAACTTAAAAACACATTTCCAATAACTCAATAAATTAATAAATCCAACTCAATAAAAAGGTTTCTATTATATATTGTGCACTTGCACTTCATAAGTTTACCAACTCCAGTCGATAGTTTATGTAATCAATTTAAGACAATTACCATGACCCCTTGGGGGACTTGGAGGTGTTTGTGAAAGGGTAGAAGAAGTTAAAGATGAGGATGAAGATGAGGATGAGGATGGAGGCTAGGGTGGTGGTTTGTTACCATTCCCTGCATCCCCTTTTGGAGGCTTGTCTCCTTTTCCTCCATCTCCTTTTGGAGGCTTTGAGCTCTCTCCATACATTGGAATTCCTCTCCTCATACATAACCTTAACCATCTCAAACATCTCAAAGAATGCTTTTCTAAAAAATTTCTCATATTCATTCATCCCTTCAGGACCTTCTTCATGTGCCATGACTATTGAAGCTTGAGGTGTGTTTGTTCTCCTTGAAACAATTTGAGATCTTGGCTCCACAAGTTCTCCTTCTCATCTTGTAAGCATCACAAAAACACTTGAAAACAAATCGAATCTTCACAATAACCTTTTGCTCTAATACCAAAAGGATTTTTATGTGTAAACTTGAAGATTTTTAACAATTTGCAAGTTAAAACTATATGTGTCTTGGGTAGAGGATCAATTTACTAAACACATAAACAAGTAAATTTTAACCAAATTTTATAGCCAAACAGAGAGAAATAAGCATATCTAAAGCACATAATACAAAGCATGACAAAGGACTTCACCCCTCTCTTGGGCTACATCTCCTGGTCCAGCTTTCAATGTAGGGCTTCTTTCATTAAAAATGCTCAAAAGTGTGTTTACATGCTTTACAAATCCCAAACAATAGAACTGATGTCTCCAATGGATCCAAACTATCGAAAGCCCCCATTTTGGTTCTTTCTACACCTCATTTGCCAAAAATTGAGTAAAATATGATTGTTTCAAGTTTTTACTCCATTCTACAGCTAATCATCCTCCAATTCGGCCTAAACCTAGCTTGAGTGCCCCAAACCTAGAACCGGCATGCAATTCTAGCCTACACTCCTGCCAAACTTAAAAAATTATAGGACGGATAATCCGCCAATTAAGCCCCGAGTTCTGAAAATCATGGTCACGTGGTACACATGTGACATGGTTTAGGGCCGAGATTCCAAGGCCTATGTCCAATGACTTTAAGCCCTCCACTTGGTGTGCTCTTGGTCACATCGTCACCCATATGTCCAAGGTTGGTCCCCTAAGGGTTGGTCACCTTTCCGATGTGCGCTCCTGGTTTTTATGGCCACCATATGGCCTTAGGCTGGCTCCCATCCAACATATCTGTGCCCTCGATTTTATGGCGGGTCATATGACCCCGGGGCTGACCCCTTTAGCTTTTCCACCATGATCTTTACACTTGGGCTCTAACTGCGTTTTAGTTTTCAAAGCTTTGGCTGTGGGCCGAGCTAAGGCCTAACCCCTTGGCCCCCCGCCTGTGGTGCTGGGGTGGCTAGGGGCCAGGGCTTAGCACGACCCCCTTCCCCCAATGGTACATTTCCAAAGTTTAAATACAATTTCAGCACAATGCTTTATGAGAAACACCGTAGCGCAGTTGGTTAGGCTGTTAGAGTTGTTGGTTGAGGTTTAGGGTTCGACTCTCGTGGCCTCCATTCGACCCTTAACCAAAATTTTTCCAAGTAAGAGGAGGCCATGTGGCAGCCACCGATTGGCCCATGTGGTTCTCCCTTATTGGTCCAACAGTGACCAATGAAATCACACCATACATGAACCAATAAAAAAGAGACAAGTGTCATCCAATGACTGGCCCATAAAAACACAGTGAAATGCCTAGTTAGATGCCCAGTCAGCGTACGAACTGCTGACTGGGTGTACCTACAACCCAAATTCCAAAAAAATTAGTCATTTTCTAATTTGATCTGAACACGATATCAGGAGCATATGATATCAATTTTGAGTGAAACGAATTGCGTTGGGTTCAGATCATCGAGATATATCCAATTATTCAGGTTTTGAGCTCTTTGAAGTTTTAGCACTATTTTGATCCACTGATCAAGCACACACTCAGCACAATGATCTCCACACATCACTCACAACAATGTTGCATTACCCCCATTATTCAATGGAAATCCTGTGTTTTGTTCCTATGCTGCACTAAGCTCAATGTTGTCTTTGTCGGTTGCTTCCACACTATCTGATTGTACCATTGTATGGATCTCCATTCTATTGTTGCATCTGACTAGGCCATTGTTGTTGCAATAACCACTTGAGAATAGGTATCTGAGCACTTCTCCAGAGTGAGAAATAAATCTTCGGTCCACCTGCACACTCAATGAGGCTCTCCATGCTTATTCATGGCTCCCTAAGCTTGATTGTACATCATGATGACTTCTCTACATTTCATTTCGCCATTCATTGAGGCATGTCTCAGCTCATGACAAGACCAACACTTCATCCTGTGCAACTGTGGTCCTCTCTGTCATGGTTTCCTGCCTTCAACAGTCATCATTGACTCCAACGACTCTTTCCAGTCATTATCTATTCTTATGACCAACATCATTGTGCACACATTTACTCTACCGTCCTTTGAGGGCTTTTCCTCCACAGTGTAATTTTAGAGTAGGACATTTCATAACTCTTATTATTTTGATGTTACGAAATCACACTATTCGGATTCCTTCAGCTCTTTCTTGCTTAGTTCATTTTTTATTTACACACCATAGGACCACGTGTTGTGCACGATGCCTTCATATACCTTTGTACAGCTATATTGGAGCTCCTACATGTCGTAACTTTCACTATAATGACCTTCCAAAATCATGAGCTTTTGATTTTTGATTTTACCTTTAGCTCCTTTTGCTCAGCTCCTTCTTGTTTTACATCATGGAACCGAGAGTTGTGACCAGCAGCTTAGCATTAAGGTGTTAAGGCCTTCAGATCCTGTCAGGGGCCTATCTTCCTTTTTTGATTGCTTTCTCCCTTGGTTCTTTTGGTTTTCTACATCTAGATGCCAACATACATCATAGACCCTTTCATTGGAACTTTTTCATAAAGCATTTGCACAAGAGTTACGAAACTCCGAACAACGAAATTCTTCATAGCACTTAGGTGCTAACCCCACTCTACGTCCTTGGTCCTTTAGGTCTCCCCCGACCAAGCACCACCACATCTAAGTTCCCTATATCAGGACTTCCTTCATAATTCAATTTTGAAGGAGTTTCGAAATTCCAACCTCCGAAATACTCATAGCACTCAAGTGTTGAGTCTTCTTTCTATGCCCTTGGTTCTATGGGTCCCAACAACCATGTGCCAACACCATCGAAGTCCCTTCCATCACAACTTTTCCAAAATTATTTTATAACTGATTTATGATGTCTCCTTCCTCCCAAATGCCGACCTCTAAGATGACATCATGTTTTCGTCATCACTCCATGTGGCGCCTCCTTAGTGGTGACACATGTCACCCAGATTTGCCCCATTAGGCCACCAAAAATGTTGAATCAAACTACCACGTGTCCACCATACAACCATGTCATGTTGACGACATCCTCCATTTCAACTCCCCAGGCCCAATCAACTTCTACCATGTGCCTAATTGGAGGAGAGAGAAAGGGTCCATCAGTCCTCGGTTTTTCAATGTTTTCCTTTGTTAATTCCTCTTCCTCACAAACCTCGACACTTTCAAAGAATTTATATTTTATAAGGACTTATGAGGTTCTAAGGCTTTGATGGCCTTTGCCTTTTGAACTTCCAGTCTGCTTCAACCTCTGTTGTTCTGATGGCTTCCTACTTCGAGGTTACAATATTGGGTCTTGATGTTCTCCTACTTAGGTATCAGATCTGTTGGGTTGTGTTATATTCTTTCCATGACTAGCCCCAGTAGTGAAACCAAGGGGTTAGAGGGGGGGCAAAGCACCCTAGGAATTTTTTTTGGACCCTATATTAGGTGGGTGGACCTACCTATCGTTTTGTGCATGGATTTCACACATCGTTTTGGGCATGATGGTTTTCGGTCCATGGTATTTTGTAGATCAGGTCAAGGGAACTACAACTATGTTCTAATCTAGGGTTAATGGATTGGTGTTTATGGATGCTTCGGCATGTATATATATGTATTGTAACACTGAAAGGAACATAATGAAAAATCAATATGGTAGTCCCAGTTTTGGGATCCATGGGAAAATATATGTGTATATTTGTTTTATGTGATGCTCTTGCCATTGTTTATTTTCTGTTTTTAGAATTCGTATGCAGGTTTCTATACGGGGTAGGTTTCTGTACGAGGTTAAAACCTACAAGATCAAGACTTTTCTTCAACTGAATTATAAAGGAGTTACAAAGTTCCGATATTCTGATGGTATCAACCTTTCAAGGTTTTGATAGGACCCACTTAGTCCTTCTGATACTGGGTCTCGATTTCGCGTGTTTCCCTAGTTCCGAGGTCCCAAAATTTGACCTCCTCCTAAGGGCTTTCAAGTTCCTTAATTCGGGAATCAATAGCTTTTGATTCTGGGACTCATTCATGGATTTCCACATACTGTTGGAAATCTCTTTCAAAGCACTTTCCACTGGAGAAGGCCTAGTGTAGGCTTTGAGCCCATCTATTGCCTGAAAAATGGCTACGAACTCTCTGCCATTCTTTCCACCTTGGATCTTCTTCTTCTTCTACCTATAACCTACTCTTCGAAGGCATTTTGCAAGGTTCCACATACTATTGGAGAGATATTTCAAATCCCTAACCAATTGTGCCAACTCCAAGAGTATTTGAGCTGATCTATAGAGGCATAACCTCCTCCAAAGTCTGGAACTCCCAACCATCATATTCATATTTTTATGGCTTCTCCAATAAGCCTGATATTGTGATGATTCTCTACGAAATCACTGCAGCAACTATGGGTCTCCCCCCGAGCTTGACACATCAAACACATCAAACTAGCCCAATTACCATCACGATTAGGCTAGGGAACATCAAATCCAACATCTGTTGCCACAAACATCCATGCTATCTTGTTGACATCAATGCCAACAGCTGGACAATGTCAATTGCCCAGCACATCTCCCATCATGATTGTTGACATTAATGCCAACACACTTGCAACCACTAGCCACCCAGACAATGCCAACTATCCAACACACACCTCCAAAAATTGATGGAGTACTGAGGGTTTTCTCCATGCACTATGATATAGGAACCTTTTGAATGTCACTCTCCACTTGGCTTGGACAATTTTCTTTAATATAGCAATAGACCATACCATAGGGTAGTGTTCCTTCTTTGAGAGTGCAATGAACCTTAGATCAAACTCTATGATGACCACATTCACCTTCCCCTTTAATGACAAGTTATTGACAATGGACCTGCCTATTTCAATCCAAAGTGTGTCAAGAAGTAGAAAAATGATGGATGGGGCAATGTTAACTTATTGATGATAAACCATTTAGTGGGTGGAGTCCCAACCCTGATGATCATTACTTTCCTCCAGATTTGGGGTCCATTGCTTCTACTTAACTTTATGCATATCTTTATTATGTTTAATTGGACACCATGTTTGTGTTTATCTCCTTGACTCTTTCCCCTAACCATATGATTTTTGACTTGTTATGCCTTTAACTTTTAGACTATATATTTTGATAACTGTTTGGTCAATTTAGTGTGTTCTAAATTGCTATATAAATTGTCAATCCAGGAGTCGTAAACTGCTGAAGTGAAGTGCACTATATATGCAAGATAGCCATTTTCTTATTTCTTTGTCGTTTTTAGTTTTTGATTTGTTTTTGGATTTATCTTCTTATTGATTCCCTAATGTGAGATGGTAATTCTAATAATCAAGTATGGACAAAAGTATTCAAGGTAATGGTGGCCTTTAAAATTATTTCCAAACTTCAAAGTGTTCCAAAGGTTTTCAAACTTACAATGATGAAATCAAGATGTGCCTAGATTCTAATTAAACAAAATAGTGAACTAGTGACTATGAAACCCAGTATCCTTGCTTGCTGAAAAAAAAAAGGAAAAGGACTGAACTCAAAGCAATTCAAAACTGGTAAGCAAGTTAAACTAAATCATATCACATCAACTCATTTTTGACCCTCACCATTCGAACTCGGCTCGTTTGTAGTAGGGTACGTCACAAATTGAGTAATTTGAATTATCTAAATTGCATAAAATAAAACTAAGATTAAACTACACATTCATCCTACAATCCCTCACCATTCGACTCGCTCTGGCTATAGGAGGTAACCGAGAATGATATGAGTAATCTAATCACTATCTTGCAAAAGTAAATAAACTAGTATCAAACTATACATTCACACTCAATCCCTCACCATTCGACTCACTCTGGCTATAGGAGGTAACTGAAGAATGATATGAATAGTCTAATATCTATCTTGCAGAAAAGCAAATGAACAAAGCAAAACTGAAGAAATAAACAATGTTGGAATTAGAACTAAGAAAAAAAATCAGCAGAAGGACAAGATAATTCCATCGTGTCATTAGTCATCAAAAACTATGTGCACTGCCCGGGCTTTCTATTAGAACCTGAAAGGAAAATACTGATCAGTTGACAATCAATTGAAAGCATAAAAGAAGCTATGGACAGCAAACAATATAAATACCATGAGCAATGTAATATATACAGCAAACATCTATGGCATCAAGAGCGTAAAATGAAGAAAAACATAAAGCTATATAGCAACTACAGGACCTTGGTGTACAAGGGCCCTCTGCAACCTCAGTCAATCAGAAACCAATCACGGATTTGAACTCAAAATCAGTGTCTTCTCATATATTGCAGTACAGTCATAAAATAAAGACTAAGTCTCGACTCGATGGCTCGTAAAAACTGTCAAGATTACATATCATCAGCTAGCCTATACACATACGAAGATGCTTTATTTATAGCAGGAAATACATAACTAATTCCTAAGGTCTGCGCTGGTAGACAGACACGTAAAAGACCAAAATCAGAAATTTAGCAGCATGGTAGTCGTGGGAAGTAAATCCAAGGAGGGTGGTTTGTTGGATTCGGTTCACGGGAAGTCTCCAGGTGTTAGCGCACCTCCTAAATCTCAGGATCTTGCCACGCAATCCTCCTCATGATGAAAATAGACTTTTGCCACCGCAAAACTCCTAGTGTTGACCACCATTTGACCGGCGTTGACCGCGGGCTTCTGTGGATGATTTGGTTGAACCAAGGGGACACGTTCCATGTCCACATAATTTGTAGCTTGCCCATGTGGCTAGATTCTTCAGTAGACACTTGTAGCATAGACTTTAACAAAAAGGCTACAGAAACTGATTCTGGCTGCGGAAAGTGACAAGATTCCGCAGCTCATTGAGCAAAATTCTAAATCAAACAGCAGTCACAAGACATAGTTAGGAAACCATTTATATGCTCATTTTAAACTAATATGCAATGATTTTATAGCTTGGAGGTTCAGGTAACTGGAGAAAAAGGCTAAAATGGTATGTAGGGAAGATGTAAGTTTGGGACTCAACAATAACCCCCATAGTGCCTCTAGTTATTAGTTTTGCCTCTCATTACTAGTCTTGCTTATGATAGTTACTTGCACACAACCCATTTTTTTATTATTATATAAAATGCATGTACATAATATCATATTTTCAAATGTCAATTGAATGTAGCTTGGGTGGCCAGGAGAAATGTTGCTATCCTCCCCACCTACGTTCAATTCCAACATGTGACATGTGAACTCATAATGAGTATATCCATATAATGGATTTTGAGTCTTGTTGTTTAAGAGCCCCTTGGTGATAAACAAATGTATATTCCTTATATGGACTATAAAGATATTATTTCAAGGATTTTCTTTTTTTTTAATATATAAAATTAAAAAAATGGGAAAGAGTATAAAAACCTATATAATATAACAAAATTTTCATAAATTTAATGAATCAAAGAATTTAGTGGGAATCTTCATTTCCCTTTGTAAAGGAACCAATATGTTAAATGTTAGGGTAAACATATATGAGATTTTTTCTTCTTATTAATGTGATTAGGTATAAATATTTGAAAAGGTCCATATTGTTAATTAGTTCAAAAGTATATATAAGCTTAAGTTTTTTTTTTCAAAATGGTTTATGATTTATTGCAGGTGTGCTAAGATAACATATCAATAATGAAAAAAATTAGGAAAATGAAGTATAGGTAGAAGAAAGTATGAGGCGGATCGAGATTTTTCACTTAAGTTCATCCAAGTCACTAGGCCTCATGGGGTTATTTTCATGTTCATCTCATGCATTCATTAAAAAAAAGAAAAATGGAAAACAAATATATTATAATTTAGTAGGCCACATGTTCATCCTCATGTCCTTTCAAGTTATAAACAATTATCCTTCCAATTCACTCTTGTTGCATCACATTGTGAGTTATTAAATTTGATTTTAAGTAACGTTATTGATGTTTAGGCGCAAGTGTTATGCAACTTCAACATAATGAATACCTTCTACTCATGGATCTTTAGTTGAAAGGTTCTTATGTGGCATGCTAGAGCACCATTTTATTTTATTTTATTTTCCAATGAAAATCTCATAAAGAAACCTAAATTATTCTTCCATACATTCATAAATTGAATCCCTAGTAAACCCATAGACAAAAACTAGTGTGGCTCAAACTAGAGGATTCAAATGAGGCATTGAATTAATTGAATGCCCAACAACATTGGTGCCAACAATTTGTGTTAACTCATAGGATGTTGTCTCTATCCATTGAATATCTAAAAGAAAGAAATTGCCTATTTCTTGTGTTAACCATAACTTATGAGCAAAAAGCAAAATAGTCATTTTATTTCATACTATCTTTTAAATGTGTGATAACACAAACAATGCTAGAGGAAGGTACCACCCTTTATGCTAACTAAGGATGGAGCATTAGATTCAATGCATACTTTGTAAACTAATAAATGTTTTTTAATTTTAGAACTAAATAAATATCACATATAAGAGGTGTTTTATTACTATAAGGCACATTTATCTTACTTGTCTATAAAAGGTTATTATTTGGTAAAATGCTTCCTTCATTTATTAATAATATTATTTAATGTATAATCAAACATTTTATAAAATACAAGCGGATTTCATAAGCAATCCTCCATAAGCATAAACATGTCTAGTTCAATAACAAAATCTCTCATTAAATTACATTGGTGAAAACTAAAACATTCTCAAAACATTTAAAAACCCCTTTAATACATCGTACACATACAACAGAGTGTCATGGTCATAGACCTCTTTAAGCCAATAAGACATTCCCCCATAACATGTTGACAATGTGTATGGGGATTCCCAAGGCAACTAGAAGTAAAGGCCCACAATTTAGTAACCCTAAGCCTACAAGGTACCCATAATAGGAGGTTGTTGATAAGGAACATAAACTCAATCACTCTAGCATTGGAGTTGTTTTTATCACCACTTTTAAGGAATTCATATTGTACAAGCATATTGTTCACTAGCCTTGAAGTCTATGAAATATATATAAGAAAAATCACATCAATAAATCCACAAACTAATGAGTCAAAGATCTCAATCATCAATGTGGCCCCACACCAAATATTGTTGCAAATCAATAAATATAGTTACCACTAACAAAATACCTTGTGAAACAACTCATTTGCTTGAAATATCTAAGAGATTTGTTAAGAAATTTACCAAGAACACAGATTAATTACAGAGAATTACTGAGAGAAACAAATATAAAAATAACCAGTAGCAACCATAAACACATAAACGCACATGTTTATTTGGGAAAACCCCAAATCTGGGAAAAACTTGATCATAATGAAATTTCATTATCCTTGGCCAAAACCCTGGCCAATCCGGCCAAGTGAGCCTTCACCGCTCACCTCCAGGCCTTTGCATTACAATGAAGTCCTTCGAGCATTTTATAGGCTGCATTACATATAATACCACGGGAAGAATACCATGGGTGCACAATACCATGTGCCCCAAAACCATCACTGTTTAACCTCCTTTAACTCTACCACGAGTCAAGTTTACCTAACAATTCCCCTCTTAAACTTGACTTGGGGTTCCTTGACTAACTCCAGTCAAACCTGCTAAGTGAGACAATCTCGCTCACTCTAGCTCTTACCCCCCTCAAAGTTTTACCCGGGGTATTTTTAACCCAACATCGCCCCTATCACCTAGGTCTAACCCAGACTTTACCGATGATTACCCAAGGGTACACATGCCTTACCAATTCTTACAGTATTATGCCCATTTACATGTAATAATTTTGACTTCATTATTTTTTTTTTGTTTATTGCTGCTGCTCTGCTGACCCATCTTCTCTCAATTGTGGGCATCTTTGTTTTGTTTCTTTGCTGCCTTCCTTGGCTTTGTTGCCAACGCTTCTCGTCCTTCAACTTCTTCATGTGAAATCAATCCAACAAATGATACATATCTGATTAAGCAATTAGGCATGTAGAAATCCAATTGATCAGATCTGAAGCTCGATGGCCTGTCTCAGTCCTTCAACGCAGGCCCTGACCACATCATTGATCCATATTCATACCAAATCTAAATTCAATTATCTCTTTAACCATTTTCAACGGTGATCTCACGAACAATAACAACAAACTTCTGGGCTGATCCTTTTATCCATTGGGCTAAAATAAATCCTTCACTGAAGGCGTACATTCAAAGCCCAAAGCCTCAACCATGGATCTGATACCAATTGTTCAGAAATTTACCAAAGAACATAAATTAATATTGAGATTTACCGAGATGAAAAAATATAAAAATAACCAGCAGCAACCATAAACACATAAACACACATGTTTATTTGGGAAAACCCCAAATCTGGGAAAAACCTGTTCATAATGAAATTTCATTATCCTTGTCCAAAATCCTAGCCAATCCGGCCAAGTGAGCCTTCACCGCTCACCTCCAAGCCTTTGCATTACAATGAAGTCCTTCGAGCATTTTATAGGCTCCATTACATATAATACCATGGGTGCATAATACCATGTGCCCCAAAACCATTACTATTTAACCTCCTTTGACTCTATCACGAGTCAAGTTTACCTAACAAGATTGACATGCTTTCATCAATTAAACGACTTGAAATGGGTGCCAAAGCCTACCCACATGCAAAACAACAGCCATAAAACCATTTTTATAGTATCCCCATGAACATACTGACAACCTTGATCTAGTAATTGTTAATTTGGAACCTGAGGGACAAATTCTCTCCTTTGAATAGTCTTCCTCGTTAAGAAAGACCCCTCATAGCCTTTGGAAGGATTTAATTTGGTTAAGGAAAAATGTATTTTAAAGGAGGAAACCCACATGTGCACAAAAGTACAAGTCAACTTTAAGGGAAATTGGACACCCTTGGAAGCATATAAATACAAGACAAGTTAACCTCATTTCGATATCATCATCAAGCATCTTCTTCTCCCTCTTCTTTGGATTGGTTCGTACAGGTCCGAAATTGGTTCATGAAATTGGTTTGTACAAGTCTGAAATTGCAGGGTCAAAGCTCACATGTGAAAAAAGAAGATATTGTTCTAGAGCCACATGGTTGGTTCGTGGACATCTTGGCTGCAACCGCTTGCTTGATAGGGTATTCCCTATGGCTGGAGAGTTTCAGCCGCACTCACTATTATTGGGTCCATGTAACTGCTATCTGGACCTAAATTTTGTTGGTCGTTAACCACATACTTCAAAGATTTTGACTTTGGAAAGATTTGTCTATAAGGATCATCTATTGGATATTGTTTGGTTGGCTTTGGGATTGACTTTGACGCTTGGTGAATTGAAATATTTTACTCTCTTTTCTAAATATTTTATGATAATCTAATAAGAAGAAGAATTTGAAAGGGTTATCCCTGTTGTGGGATTTTCCCCGGTCTTTGACCAAATCCTTGTGTCCCTTATTGCTCTTGATTGTATTCTATTGTCTATTGCATTTATTGTTCTATCTACAATTTCTATTGGTCATTGGAAGATTAAATTGTGTTGAACTAATTTAAAGAAAATAATTGGTCTAAAGTGATTGTAACGACATAAAACAGTGGAAAATTAACATTGTAGCAAAGTTAAGGTGAAGACAAGAGACAAGAGAAATCATTCTTAAAAGAAGTTGAAGGAGACTATTTGATTTGGTCAAGATGTCTACCTCTTAATTCAAGGATAATGAGAAGTTGGGTGACTTGTCTAACTTTGTTATTTGGGAGATCAGGTTGAAAGTTATACTAGATGACAATGTTGTTTTGGAATATGTGAAAGGAAAGGTACCCGAGTCTCCATCAAATGCTTCTGTTGTTATCAAATCCAAATACAAGAAAGGTGAGCCCAAAGCCTAGAATTTTTCATTGATGATTTGCAAGATCATTTTCTTGTTTATGTTGGTATCTTGAAGAAGCATAAGGATATTTATGGCAAGTTGGTTAGAATGTTTCAACAAATTGAATCATATCTTATCTTTGAAAAATCAACTCAAAGAAATGAAGATGAACAAAGGGGAATATGTGCAATCCTATATCATGAGAGTATTCTGCCTAAGGGATCAATTGCAATTTGTTGGTGAACAAATATCGGACAGAGAGCTAGTGGTGGTGACTCTTCAAGGTCTTCCTCCTATTTGGGAAATTTTCATTACTACTTTAAGCAACAATAATGTTCTTCCATCATTTGATGAGCTCGTTGGGAAATGCACTCAAGAAGAGGCCATGATGATTGCTAGAGGAAGAATTCAAAAGCATGAAGAAGGAGAGCCCTCTGCATTTTCCACTCAAAACAAAAAGAGGAAAAGAAGGGGAAGAACATCTGGTTCAAGAAGGTCTCCTCTTGAATCAAAGGACTCTAATAAAAGGTTAAGGGATATTAAATGATACAACTGTTACAAGCATGGTCACTATGCTTGAGACTACCCGAAGAAGAGAGATGCTTCAAGGTCCAATTACAACAACGATTGTGGCTTCAACAATAACATGTTAAACAATAGAATAACATGTGATGATCAAAGAATAGGAGATGATAGAAGAATAAGGGATGATAGAAGGAAAATAGATACTCTAGATGACTATGAAGGAACTCCAAGTATGAAATGCAACTTCTAGTCAATCTAAATATATTGTTATTTATGCTCTTTCTAGTTCTTTCCCTTTGGATTCGTATCATAGTTGGTTGGTAGATAGTGGGGCTTTTGGACATTTATCTGGGTACAAGGAAGTCTTCTCTAACCTAGTGGAGAAGGAGACAAGTCTGAAATTCATTCTTGGAGACAACTCTACTCATCCTGTGAAGGGTTTTGGTTCCATCAAATTTCATTTGGACTCTAGTGAATCCATTCTTCTTCATGATGTGATGTACGTTACAGGATTAAAGAAGAACTTGGTATCTATTTGTGCTATGGAAGACAAGGGTATGATAGTAGCTTTCATCAAAGGAAAATTCCTCACATGGCCTATGTAGTTGCACATGAGGTATGCTTTTACCTTGGGATCTAGAGTTGAAGGACTTTATAGAGTTAAGGGAAGACCTATGCTAGCAATGGTCCACAAAACTAATCATCAAAGTGAGATATGGCACTGAAGGTTGGCACATCTACATTATGAAGATCTACCGAAACTGAAGAAGTTAGTTTATGGGATGCCTAATTTTCAAGCCAATCACGATGGAGTATGTCCGGGATGTGACAGTGGAAAGAAGACAAGGGGACTATACCCCTCTAATAGGAACAAGACCAATGATATTCTTCAACTCATTCATTCTGACCTATGTAGACCAATGCCTTTACACTCTTTTGGTGGAAAACTCTACTATATAATATTTATTGACGACTTCTCCAGGAAGACATGAATATACTATTTGAAGCATAAGTATGAGGCTTTTGATATGTTTAAGGAGTTCAATGCATTGATAGAGAATCAAACAAGGAAGAAAATCAAAATCTTCAAGTTTGATAATGGTGGAGAGTACATTTCAGATAAATTCATTGACTTCTGCAAGAAGGAAGGTATCAAGAAGGAAATCATTGTACCTTATAATCCTGAGCATAATGGAGTGACCAAAAGAAAGAACAAGTCCATCGTTGACACTTCCCGAGCTATGTTGCATAATCAAAAGTTGTTGAAATTCCTATGGGGATAAGGTATAAATACAATAGTATATGTTTTCAAAACTAGGTTCCTCATCAAGCATTAGACAACAAGACTCCCAAAGAAGTATTCACAAGTGTGAAACCTGACATTGGACATCTCCTGATATTTGGTTGCCCCCTATATTTCCATGTGTCAAAGGACAAGAGGAACAAGTTGGAAGCCACCATAAATAAATTGGTACATTTGTTGGTTACTATGAAAATTCTAAAGCATTTAGAATATACATATTTGGTCGAAGGAAGATCGAGTTTAACATGGATGTAACTTTCGATCAAGATGCTTCCCTTGGAAAAGCAAGGGACCTTCCTCCACCTTCTCCTACTAAGAAGAAATATGATGATATGAACATATTAGAAGGTCCTTCTATGCCAAAATATTAGAAGGACATTGTTTATGATCCCATGGAGCCTATGGACCCCTTGGATCCTCCTCCAAGTGGTCCCCTTGCCAAGAAGAGACCATTATGGCTTCGTGATACTTTACAATATACTGAGAGATATGTTCTTGCCAAAAGGGCCTTTAGAGAAAGTAAGAAGCCATGTCTATATAAGGGATACATTGTAGCTATGAGCACTATGATCCAGGATGAGCCTTTTACCTTTGAATAAGTTATGAAAGAACACGTTTGGAAGGATGCCATGTTCAAAGAATATGAATCGATTATGAAGAATAATGTATGGGATGTTGTGTCAAGACCTAAGGAAAATGTCTATCGTAACTTCAAAATAGATATATAAGATCAAGCATAGAGTTGATGGAAGCATTAAGAAGTACAAATCAAGGTTTGTGGCTTGAGGTTTCTCCCAGAAAGAGGGAGAAGACTATGACAATATATTTGCTCCCATTGCCTACTACACTATTATTAGATCAATTGTTGCCCTTGCTACTAGTCAAGTATGGACTCTTCAACAGATGGATGTAAATATGACATTTCTTCATGGCATACTACAAGAAGAAGTATATGTTGAGCAGCCTAAGGGATTTGAAGTGAAGGACATGAAGACTCGTGTTTGCGGGTTGAAGAAAACACTATATGGTTTGAAGCAATCCCACAGAGCCCGATATGCCTATATTGAAAGTTCTTCTTCTTTTATATTTGAGAGTGTTCAATAGAGATGAACATAGATGAGTTGATGTGAAAATTCCTAAACCAAAATTCCTACTGCAACAACTGATGATATTTCTCCTATTTGCTAAATTCCTTCAAACAAATTACTTGCAGTTTCCTACAACAAATATCGAAATACATGCACTGCAACCTTCACCTAATTAAATATTATGTGGAAATAAGAGACTAAGCAAGAAATAAAATACAACACAATAACACCGTTATTTTTGGACATTGAATTTGACTCTTGATTGGTGAATTAGAACATTGTACTGCCTTTGCTAAACATTTTATGACAAATTCTTTGGAGGCATCTCTGTTTTACTCTACACCCAATCAAAACTACCACCTCACTTTTTCCTAGCCAATGACAAGCTTCTTTTGCCTTGTGGGGAAAATCCTAGCGAGGTTTGAAGTAGGAGATGTATAGGTGGGATGACTACTACAAAAGCCTTTCTTTATTCCCATTTATGGTTCATTGATGACATGCTTAAACATATGTCACTTGGAGACATTCTTTATAACAAATTGTAAGAAAAAAAATATTTAAAACGCCTTTTTCACTAGAAAACAAGATTTAAATACCAAATAAATAAGTAAAAATGTACTTATTGAAAATCAACCTATAAAAAATATACACATAAATATTATAGAAATCAAAACATTTAATTAAACTACTATATATAAATATGATCTAAAAAATAATAATTTATTAGTAAATATATTCTCATTAATAATTTTATTTAATAAAAAAAATAAAATAAACAATATCACTTAAAACTTTCTTTACATAAATAATAAAACTTGCTTTACATAAATAATAAATGTCAATACTGACCCACATATAATAGCTATAATAATATTTATTAATTATTAAAAATATCAATCTCATTTCTATTAAACAAAAAATTATTTTATACTAAATTTTAAAAAATATCAAAGAATAAATATAAATATAAACGTACCACTCCAAATATTAAAATAAAAATAATTTACAACAAAAGATTTAAACTAACATTTTGGACGAACATGATTCTAATTTTATCATTTCTGATTCACATATAATGAATTGACACTATGACATCAAAACCATGCATCTTTCCAGAATTTCTTAAATATCTTTTTATATAATTTATTTGAAACAATATATCTTTTTGTAATTTCTCATTTTTTAAAGTGAACTTTAATGTGAGATCTCCAAAACCATATACCATTTATAAGGTGAACGGAGACGGAGAGGTGGGCCCATACTGCCACGCAAGCAGGTTGTGCGAATGTGCAATCGGGATAAGGGTTGCCAAATGGTGATACGTGTCATGACTGCTTTGGATAAGTTTAGGTAAATGGTGCTACGGACATGACTGCTTTGAATGAAAATGGGAAGTTCGGTTTGAACAACATTATCCTGTTTAACTACCCACCAAATTCCAACTAATTTAGACCTGAAGATAAATTTGCAGACAACTTCTAAAGTAAAATTTAAATTTGATAGCGATTTTAATTTTTGAATCGCCGTTGGCTGCTTAAAAGCTTCAACCCACGTTGCCTTCTACTTGTGGTTGTTATGAGTTCTATTTTTTGCTGATATGATATGGAAACGCATTTGACAAAGAAAAGATTGATGTTTACGGGTTCTTAGGCAGGCACATTGTCAATCTGGGTACGTACAAAGATTTGTAAGTAGGCAACTTGATTACTTTCATAATTCCCACCTCCGCCTTGGGCCTGGGCGTATCCGATCTCCAAAACCATATACCGTGAACTTTAGTGTAAATAGTAAGCCACTTTGATTGGAAGAACCGCTTTTGGAAGAACGAAACCGCCTTTTCCACACTAGCTTTTTGAGAAATCAATTTTCCATAATCTTGAACCGCCTTTTCCACGCTATGCTTTTGTGAAATCAAATTTCAAGAATCTTGATGGTCGAGGATTCCTAAAACATGACCGTTGTCTAAAGAAAAGATCGATCGAGAGAGAAAAGATGGCATGGCGTTATATATATATATACACAGAGAGAGTGCAATTAACGTTGATTCTGTGCCGTCTGTTTTTCTAGATTGAGAGAGAAAAGATGGCATGGCGTTATATATATATATATATACACAGAGAGAGTGCAATTAACGTTGATTCTGTGCCGTCTGTTTTTCTTGATCTCCTCTGTGTGGTGTGTTATGATTGAATATATGGAGTGCTCCCTTTTTTCTGTCTATGTGTTTGTTCCTTGTTGGATATGCCGGTTATTTTGTATGCTTGTGCTGCCTTTGTTTTTGTTAATTTTTTTTTTTGAATGTTTGTGCAGCCTGTGTTGTTGTTATTGTTGTTTTTACATGTGGTTGGTGTGAAATTAACCACCTGGGGCAAGCGCAGAACAGAGGAAAACTTTTCTGAAACAGAGGATTTCGAGCGCAGAACAGAGGAAAACTTTTCTGAAACAGAGAATTTCGATGAAACAAATTGGCCAACGCAATCTCCATTCCTTTTTTGAATGGATAGATGAGGTGTGGGAGATCTGCGCTTTAATTTATTCATATTAATGGTTATCCTTTAATGTTTTTGGGTTTGGTTTCAGCAATTCATTTGTTATTTGTAAATGTTTCTGCACTAATAGTTCTTTGTTTGTTTTTAATTTCTTGATTTCAGGTGCAGAGCACTTAGAGCAGAGCACTTAGGGTGCAAAGCGCCGAGTGAACTACAGAGCCAGATTTTCAAGGTACCGTGGAGTTTGTCGATTTGATTTCTTTGTGAACAACAATTGATTTATTTGTGAACAACAATTGACGAATTATTTTCAAAATTGCTAAGGTGCTTTGTTTGTTCATTTCTTGCTTTCAGCGACTTTGCTGAGTATACAATGTGGAGAGCATCGTGTGCAAAGGATCGGGTGTGCACTGTTGCTCTGGAGCAATATCTTTCTCAGGTACCTTCCGAAGACTTCAATTATCCATCTGGCTATTAGATTTAGAATTTTTGTTGAATCTCAAAAAAGCAACGACTCTTTTAAATTTCTGGTTAAATGAACATTAGATTTGGAATTTGTGTGCACTTAAAAAAAGCAGTTACTCTTTTAAACTTTTGGTTAAGTGAATATAGAGGAACGGGGATAAAGATTAGGTATCATGATGTGAATTTTTACTGAAATCAATTAATAAATCAGGTTTAAGTTTATTGTGTGATTCTTTTCTAAATAATTAGACTCCAAAGAGATTTACAGGTTCCCTGAACAAACATTAAGCTGGGTTAGTTGTTTTGAAATTCAAGAAACCCGGGTATCCACATTCCCAAATAAAATAAAATTCATTTCTATAGATCTGGGTAGGGCTATTTATCTGGAGGTAGGAGCGCGCGAGAAACACTTAGAAATTGTTCTTGTCATAGACTCAGTTTCGCTACTCATGAGATCGTTTGGGTTATTTGTTGCACTGATTATGGAATCGGAATCATAATCGTGGAACTCTGTAGGTCCCGAGGTTTTGTCTTTACGCCCAAACTCCTTACTACTCCCATCCCCACGGCAATTACCCGAGCACCAAAACAGAGAGTTAATTATGGACTTCGATTCACTGCATTATGGGGGCGAAGATTTGTCAGAATCGGGAATTGTTTAGTATATTTCAGCATGGTATTAGATGTAATTTAAAGAAGCACATCAATTTTATTTTTTTTTAATCGAATCTTTATTTATTTATTTATGTATTTAAAGAAGTATCTGAATTTCAGTTTCTTTTACTGGAGGGTTGAGGGTTTTTGGGTATGGGTAGATGTGATGATTTTAGACATTTATTTAGTCAAAGCGTTGGTTTTTTAATCATTGATTTTTGGTTTTGTTCACTTTTCCAGATCTCTGTACATTTATTATGTAGCAGAAATTCTTGTTTCTCTTAATTGACTACCCCAGACCTTCTATATACAGTTCTCTCAGTGGTTTTGCTCTTAGCGTTATTGAACTTTAGGTTCGTCCTTAAACTTTGTAGGTGGTAGGATTAAAAAACTTATATGGAGTTCAGTTTTTTGTCTGCCCATTAGGCTTGTATTTGTTGGACATTTTTGTATGTCGAAGCGGTGGTTAAATTTACAACCAATTATCTCTAGTTTTGTTTCCTTTCCCTAATCCTTGTTCATTTATGCAGTGGAGATTCATGTTTCTCCTATTTGAATACCTCAACCTCTATAAAGAGCTGTGTAAGAGCATTTTCCTTGCGTACTAGTGAACTTCAACTTCAGGACTGCCATTAGATTTGCTAGGTAGTAGGATTCTGCCATTACATAAAGAAAAAATTATGTGTAACTGAGTTTGTGGTCGGTCCATCGGGTTTCTATCTCTTCAACTTATATATCACTCGTATTTAATAAATATGGACGGTGTGCTGAGTGGGATCAACTTATATATCACTCGTATTTAATAGATCAAAGTTTGAATATATAAATAAAATATTTAGATTGGTTTAAATTAAACTAAACTTAGTCAAATATTATGAATTAATAGACTCTCGTTTATTGACTTGGAATGTAGGGTCGTACTCTAGCCAGTGTCGATAAACACGGTACATTAGAAAGTATGAAAATCGACTCACTTGGTTCGATGGTAGGAAGGGCTATTTCGCTAGCGATGAAAATCGAACCCACAACCAACGTTAAATGCTAAGAGGTCTACCGGTTCTGTGCTCTCACCAAAACAGAGTCGGTTTCTTTTATTTGATGTGGACAGGTCACCACTTACACCTTTTCCCTATGAGGAAAATATGCCTTTACTCCCAATCACACGTGGAGGGTGGATCCACTTAACACAAATATCAACTAACTACCTGATGTGGATAGTGGAACCTCGTCACCAATTACGCCAGTTCAAAGTCTTTTCTTTTCTTTTTCAGCGATGAAAGTATGCCTTTATTCCCAATCCCACCTGGATGGTGGATCCACGTGACATATCAATTGACGCATTGAGATATAATCATGAATTCAATGTGGCCATGCGTTTATTGTGCTCGATACTTGTAATAACTAAATAATCTTATCATCTAGTTAAAAATTCTTGAATTTAGTATTACGAATAAACAAAACCAAATGAGTATATATAATAAATAAAATGCATGTAGGTCTACTCAGAGAGACCCAACCCCTCACTTGAATTGAACTCTGACTTCTCAATAGCAAGGTGCTTTAGCAACATAACCTCGACTAATTAAACTAATTATTATTATTATTAATCAATGCATTGATATGGATTTTTCCAAAAAATAATTAGAATTATAAATATGATATGGCCAAGAATTCACTTGGCTCTAATAATTGTAATAATGAATCAATTTATTATTATAAATAAAACAAATGTAAATAAATATGTACAACGTATAGTATATATATATATGTAATTTACTCATTTAATTTGATGAAATTTATTGAAATGTATATATTTTATTGTTTTATAAATTAAAAATACAACTATTTTATTATTTATAAAATTGAATTTATTACATTTATTATA
>APFE030413447.1:0-19937 GCA_000404065.3 Pinus taeda | reverse complement strand
ATGCTTTCATTTTTATGGACCAATCATTGTGATTTTCCCATTAAACTGTGGCAGTTGGGAATTTGTCAAACCTGTTCCAGCATCTACCATCTTAAAAGAAAAGATGCTGACTATAAAATTAAAAACAAGCAAAAAATTTCTCTGCTGGAAAAAATCTGCTCTCTGAACTTCTTACAGCTCCTATAGTGAAAAACAAATTTTGTTTTTGACTCACTGAGTGCCTAGACTAGCTCTGATACCATGTTGGAATTTTATGGTGAATTCCATAACACAAAACATCCCAGAACAACTCTCTGATATGATGGAATTTTCTGCTAAATTCCTAAACAAATAGACAATACCAAACTGCTCTGTTTCAGCACAAAAAACTGAAAATTTCGTTCTCTGGACTTGGTGTTGCAGCAACAGGATTCGGTGTTGCAACAACAGGAAATAACACTCTGTTTCTGTTAACACAGAAAAAACAGAAAACTGTGTTGCTGTAACTCATGTTGCAGCAACGCTGCTCATGGTGTTGCAGCAACGCGATTTTTGACGCAAAACTATTTTTGACTTACGGTGTTTCGGCAACACGATTTTGACGCTAAGTCATTTTATGGGCGTCAAAATTACTTAGAGATTTACACAGTAAAATCAAAGTGGTTTTAACACTTGCTGTAACAGCAACTGAACATCAGCAAAACAGTAAGCTTGAATTTATAAACTGTAAACAAAACTGATACAGAAAACTTAGCTGTTACAAAAGAGGAACGCTTCAGTTCCAGAAATCGATTTTCTATCTCAGAAAATCGCAGGTTCAGTACTTGCTGTGCATTTACAGAAGAGACACACTCTGTTCTTCTAACCTTCTCTCAGAAACAAGAATAGAACTGCTGTTCTAAAACTCAGACAGAAAACAAAACTGCTGTTCAGAAATCTTTTGCACTGCCTGATTCAATTTACAGAACTGTTGTGCGTTTACATTTATAGGAAAATAAATATCTGAGTTAAACAATATATTAAACAAAATATCTGCTGATCTTTATCTCTGTATTTATTGCAGAAGACGGTGATGCAAGGCGGTGATGCCTTTTATGCAAAAACAAATCTGTTGTCTGCAGGGGATTTAATTCTGAATTTAATGCTCAAAATATCAGTGAACTTTTGTGGCACCGAACAATCTGAAATGGCTGCTGAAGATCAGATTTCGGTTTTGTATTAATTGTTTGCAGTTGGAATTAAATTCCAACATACACATATATAAAGTGTATTGTCTGAAGGATTAAGAAATAATTTGCACTTGTAGTATAGCTATTTTGGATGTTTAAAATTTTATATGGTTTATGCTAAATAATAAGGTTTCCGCTTAAACATACAAGTGAAAGATGAGATAGAATTTTCTTTTCCACCTATGTAGTTATAATGTGTATTTCAGGGAGGATTAAGAAAGAAATTTTCCACTTACGTGGTTATAATGTGTATTTTGTGGAGGATTACGGAAGAGTTTGGAATGGTAGTATAACTATTTTGGAAGTTTAAAGTTTTATATAGCTTGTTATTTGAAAGATGAGATGGAAGAATCCTTTTATATGTTTTTATGTAAAATAAGTGAAAAATTCACTTCCCATTTACTTAAATCATATAACTATGATAGGGTAGGTTGGAAGGATAATAGAAGTTTGAAGATATGTGAGTGATGTTTGGGTTAGTTAATTTGTGGAGCGGTTCTTTGAAACCATTCCCTTTGTTGATATGATGGTGAATAAGTTTGGTTGGGTATTCATTTCCTTTTGATGTAAAGTTACTTTTTTCTATTCATTGTGCTTAACAAGGCAGGGTACTTCAAGTATTTCAAAGTGTTTAGAGATGTAAAGTATACAATGAACATGGTGACAAAGTCCATGTATATGTAACATACCCTTTAACATCACATTTTTTTCCTATGTTAGGCTCTTAACATATTTACTATTCTTTTTTATTCGTCCTTCTAATGCTTCATAGATTATATATGACAAGGTTACATAACCAACTTAGTTTTTTCATTAATAATCAAGTTATAAATATGATCTCCCTGGCATGGAATAGTTTTGTGATAACTCTTTTTCTATGATTGCTTTTCTTTTATCTCAAAAAATTGAAAGCGAATATTACCTCTGAATCTTCTAGAACCCCATTGAAGTTTCTTCACAAAGTTTACCTCATCTTCTTCTAATCTATATCCTTATTCCTTGAGGTCTTCATTTGCTTTTCCCTTAGCAGAGCCTTTGAAAGCGGCTTCTCTGATTTCTCATGAACCTCTTTTCCTCATTTCAAAGGCAGTTAGAATTTCATGAAGTTGAGCAACAGTAAAAGATTGTAGATCCTACTTCTCTTCAATGGTAGACACTTTTGATTCAAATTTAGAAGATAGAGATCTCAAAAATTTCTCTACTATAGTAGCTTCTTTTATTTCTTCACCTAGATTCTTCATACGATTTACAATCCCATCTACTCTAAGAAGTAACGAGCCATACTTTCATCACTATGCCTTGAGAGTTTCATGTTAAATTATAAGAGTTTGGAGTTTAGCGCTTTTTACCTAGGAGTCTCCTTCATAGATCTGAATAATTTTGTCCCATATTGCTTTGGTTTTGTTGAGCTGCATGACTTTGATGAATTATGATTCCGATAGACTTCCCAATTAAAAATTGATGGCTTTGGTATTGGTTACATATAATTTTTTTATGTTGGATTAGTGGGGATTGCTGCTGGATACTGGTATCCTCCTTCCACAACTGCCCAAACATCAACTCTTGGTTCTTATCTTCCAATATCCCAAGTAATTTTTGTTGAAAATTGGTGGTCTCATAGATCCCATTCCTTCGTGATTTCTCATCTTGAGAGATGTTACTTCAAGCAATCAACATTATTTTGAAGGACTTGCTCTGATACCAATTGTTGGGAAAAATACTAGGGGGGTGGGTGAATCAGTGTTTTAAGCATTCAGAATAATACTTTTTTCCTTTTCAAAATGTACACTCTATTTTAGAGATACCAAACAACGTATGTTCATGACTATAATGAATGGAACAACGTATATATAATAAACTGTAAAATAGCTAACTCATTGTCTATTGATCTTAAATCAGAGTGTGCTGCATTTACTAAGAAGTAAGCAGATGCAGTAAAAATAGAATAAATCAACACACATAAGCAGCACACATCAAGAACGGGATTTTTCAAGTGGAATCCCAATATGGGAAAAAACCACTATTGTTGTCGTCTCAGTCTTCAATATTCTTATTATAAACAATGTTTACAAATTTTGTATAGGTGCAGACTTTTTCCAGTACACAGGCATCTTCTTGCTGAACGCTACAACCTTCACTCATTTTCCAGCTGCTACTGGAAGGGAGCTCCAACCCCCTAGCTCTTATACTAGATGATATGTTTACCAGTAGGTAACCACTGGCCTACAGAAGTCTAGTGCCTATAATCCTCCTCCAAGGACCATGTTTCATAAATTTTTGGACTAGATGCCCATCATACTCATCAACACAATATGTAGGTCATGTTTCATCAAATTTTCATATTAGACCCATCAGTAACATTGAAGCTGAAAAACAGTCACCACAAATGTGATACAACCATGAAATACAACTGCATCAACCAATCACTAAAACCCAATCAATCTGAACAGTCAGATCATTGTCATCAGAACACAGAGCTAAACCCAAAACAATGCATCAACAACCAGAACTAATCTGGAGCCTCAAAAATCATATTTCAAAATGTATACTCTACTTCAATGAGGCCAACCTATGTGTATACACTAATTTCTATAACCTAACCTCTGTATACCTCTAAGGATATTGAATCATAAAAATTGTGAATAAAAAAATTGTAATAACCAAAGACATTCTCAAGATCTACTGTCATATTATAGAAATCCAAATAGATAGCAGCAAAGATTACTCTTCTTACAAGATCAATCACTCAACAAAACTCAATCTCCTTATAAAATCAATTTTACCTCATATCTAATAAATACATCATTGAGAAACAATAGTAAAACAGGAGCACTAATCAGATGGATCAATCATTTCTAAACAACAAGCCCTTCCTGTACATACGTGATTTGGAAGTGTCGAACAAGCATGTATACCCACCTTCACCCATCCAAACCAATGTATATATATGCAAATACTAACTTATAATTTCGTAGCTTTTCAAGAGTTCAGATATACATAGATCATAGCATATAAAGGATAAAACATGTCTTATCACTCAGATCTAGCCTATCCATTATCATATATTACAATGATAAGTCATTTCAGGTCTCATGATCCTAATCAAACATTGTATCCAACGATGCACAAGATGTTTCAGATCTATATCATAACCATAGCCTTTACAACACAAAATATACTTCAGATAAAAGTATTCATAAAAAACCCTTTCAGTTGCACACTTACCCCTTTGACCTTCTCCTCCTTATATAATTAGAGCCTTTGTCAATACCATGCACCAAAACAACACTTAGAAACTATGGTATTCTTAGATGCGATCAAGTAAATGTTATTCCTCTCAATATTGATATCTAATACCATGGTATGGACCCTTGGTATTCTTTAACCTTAATTTTCCATCATATACGTGTTTTTCCTTCTGTGAAACTTTGTGCATATGTATACACTCCTTTTATTCTGTGTACCCACATGGATACGTGACTTGGACTAGGTGTACCAGTGTATACAACTTAAAACATTCTCCTTCCTAAATTTCTTCTTTCTCATTTGTAATCGTTTGTCCCATTATCATGTTCTTTTGTGCCATTTCTCTGCTACCTTTGAATAGGCCTGTTACGATGTCAGTTTCAATCATACATCACTTTATCATTTTTGAACTGACCTATATGTGGGTTTCCATCAAGGACAACACATGTACCATAATGCCAACATTTTTAAATCCCCAATTCAATCTTTTTTTTCTTTGCCAAACACAAAAATCTTAATTCTCTATATTTTGTGCTGATAAATATTACATTGAAAATCCAAATATCGACATCGTCATAGAAAATCCATGGTGGAATTGTTAATGAATTTAATGGGCAATGTTTTTTTTTTACAAATAACATCATACACTAGAAAGAATCCACAAAATAATTGGATGTTTAAGCTACTGTATGAGGTGCAAGAAAGTTAAAATTCAAACCTTAGAAATATCCAAAAAACTATGGCACTTAAGATTGCCAAAGCATGTGAATCAACTAGTAAGGGAAAGTCTAGATCGCGTGAATATAATTATTATTAATAATTCATTATTACATGTTCCATCGTTTACAGAGATGTAGGCTTTATCAGCAAGAAAGACCTTCTGTTTTTAAATATTTATACAATTTTTTTATTGGACAACGTGAATATTCTAGGTGGAAATAGAGGAGCCCATGTTGGTGGATTTAGCTCTATAAGGAATATCCAACAAAGAAGACTAGTAAAAAATATTTTCAATTTCATTACAATTATCATCTACCATTTAAATTTTCACACTCAATCCTCAAGGAGGATAACTAGTTCCACTCTATGTATCCATAAGACCCAATTCTCTTTACATTTAGCCTCTGCAATATAGACATTTTAAATTGTGAGGATATTACAACGAATATGAATTGTATTGTGTAATTATATTCAATGTTGATTTGAGACATTATACTGGCATAATTATCATGATTTTAATTTGTCTTAGGTTTCATCAAGAATCCTTCCATAACCTTTTAAATTTTGAGGAAATTACAATGAATATGAATTGTATTGTGTAATTATATTCAACATTGATTTGAGACATTATATTGGCATAATTATCATGATTTTAATTTGTATTAGGTTTCATCAAGAATCCTTCCATGACCTGGACCATCTTCTCCACTTTTTGTTAATGTGAGGGGCAAGTTCCCAGAGTCATTTCATGTTTGTCCAAGCCTTATGAATTTGATCTCAAAATCAAAGGGTCATCCTTGTGAAAACTAGGACAATTTAGAGAGACAATAGACACAACTTCAATTGAACTTATCTAGAGTGAATAAATATCACAATTTCTAAACCAAATATAGTGTAGTAATATCTCCCACTTAGATAGATTAAAAAGTAATTTGTTATTCACTTGTGTCTATATTAGGTAATTTATTCAACGTTTATTTCATCCGCATTATAGGAAACTATGAGAAAAATCATTAACACTTATTTCAAACAGTAATGTTAATCAGGGTTCAACTACTTCCTACATAACCAATATCATGAGAATGAGACATAACTTAGCTTGCACAAATCCAATAACAAGACAATGTCACAAGCTTCTTTTACATCGTCTATAGGTAGTGGGAAGGAATTGAAGAATCCCATAGATTCATAAGCTATCCCATGTCGCAATGCTCACCATCAATCAATAATTTTGGAACGCAAAGCTGTAATGCCTAGAAAATTTGGGTTGTTACACATACATAAAATGTCTTGTATGAGAAGAAGTGGTGGAATTGATGTCATGAGGGTTGTAGTGATGGAAAATAAATAGCCAAATGACCAGATGTCTTCTTCAAAGAGCATCAGTAGTAGATTTTCAATTGTGACAAATAGGCAAACATATAGAATAGGGTAATCTAATGTAAATTAATATAATATGAAGAATGAAAGAAAAGTATTGAAGGAAAAAACTTAAGCTCAGAATAACACTATCTCTCCTACCTAGAAAAATAGGAAAAAACCAAGCATTGGTTCATTCAATATTGTTGAAGAGAAGATAAATAAAGATAGTGATTCTGCAAATTCGACATATAAAGGTGATAGAGCTTCAACGGAAATAACAAGGATGTAGGGGGGACGTTCAATAGAATTATGAAAAAAGGAGCAAGTGATCAATGGAAAAAAATGTTATGAAGTTGTTCAAACTGTAAGGAAACATTCTTTGCAATAATCTTGCAGTTTTGAAACAACTTAAGCATATTTTGAGTAATGAATTCTCTCTTTTAGATTTTAGACGTGATGCTATTTGTACGATACAGCTACAGTAAGAGACATTTATATGCCTTTTTCATCTTTTTTCCAATTGCAATATTGTTCATTAAAACACTATTCATTTGTACATTACTTGTAACTTCGTATTACATTTATACCAGGCTGTAAAGAGACATTCATGACAAGTGAGTAATGTTGGTCCATGTCAACATAAGACTGTCAAAGTTTATCCTCAAAGATTCAATGGCGAAAATAACACTCATATAGGAGCTTATCATCATTAAAAATCACTGATAATCACCAAGGACATCATTGGAAACATTCATAACCTGTTATATATATATAGATAATTATAATTTTCTTATGATTTTGGTGATTATCAATTAGGTTGCAATGACTTAAATAAATATCTGAATTTTCAACTTTTGTATTGCAGATATTGTTATTCAAAATACTGTGCATTTTAAATGTGACTTGCACTTTTATAGTAGGCTTCAAGGCAATGTTTGTAGCAATTAATGTAGGTTGACAAAGATCAGGAATCTCTGAAAAGCATCAAGGATATTGTTGGGTTCCAGGTAAGTCAAGCAACATTACTGGTTGGCTCAGATCTTAAACATTGTTATTTCTTCTTATGATTTTGTCAATTTTTAATGAAGTTAATGATTTAGAGAAACCTGAGAATTCCAGAACACACCATATGGTAATTTTTAACTGAGATTTTGTTATTCAAGATACTTTAAATTTTCAACGTGGGTTTATTACTTTTATAGCAGGCTTCAAGGAAATCATCACAGCAGGTAAATAATATGGGTCTATGTCCACAAAAGAGTGCAACATTTTTTCACGAGGGTTTTCCCAGGAAAGAAAATGCTCATTTGCGAACTTCCCAACATCAGAAATATTTAACAAGAACTAAAGATATCACTGGTTGTTATGTGAGTCAAGCAACTTCTATAGATTGTTCAAATGTTTTTTTTTTTTTTTTTTGTTTAAATTATTAGTTAACTTATAATGAGTAAAAAATAAATGACTCAATTACTTTTTTCTTAGGATGCACTCTTGTGACATTCGATATAAGTCCACATGAAATGATCCTAACATATGACCTTTTGATATCTTTCCGTCTGAAATACGATTCCATATTTGTTATTAAACATGCGACCCGATGTGTAACGCCCTAGTGAATCGGGCAGGCGCACGATGATGGGCGGGCGCCTTGCACGACGGACGGGCGCTCCGCACGATGGGCAGACATTCTTCTACACATCAAAATTGGCCGGAGGCACAAACCGGGCAGGTGTGCACAAGGATGGATGGGTGCTCTACACGATGGGCGGGCAACCCGGACACTGTTGGCAACGACGGGCAAAGCTACACGGCGTGCAGACAAACGAATCGGGTGACCCGCGCATGATGGGTAGGCGACCCAAGGGCAACCCACGCCCGAGGGGAGGGCGCCCTGAACGATCATCAAACGGAGTCTCTTCATATACGGTGGAGCATATACATACATATGTATATAGGTGTTGGCGTATGGGTGATGGGCTGTGCGCAGGTGCGCCCACCCAACCCACGGTTCGGGCAACAAAAATATATATGTATTATGACTACCATATATGGTGGTGGGCTGTGCACGGGGTGCACCCACCCGCCTGCTGAACGGGTCGTGCAGCGTTCAGGCAGTTCGGCGGTGAACGGGTCGTGCATTATTCAGGCAGTTCGGCGGTGAACGGGTCGTGCCCATTCAGACAGTTCGATATGGCGGTGGGCTGTGCACGGAGTGCGCCCACCCGCCCGATGAACAGGTCATGCAAACAAGTATTTAGGATAGTTCAGTGTTGGCATGGGCTATGCACGGGGTGCGCCCACCCGGTAATGGACGTGTTAACATAACGACGGTGGGCTGCACACGGATGCGCCCACCAACCCAGCAGATGGTTCGTGCAGCCTCGCATAAGGACAGCAGCACGGGCTCGGGCAAAGGCGGCAGCGTGGCAGCATAGTTCGAATGAAGGCGAGCGTGTAAGGTCGAGTGGTAACAAGCAACGAATGACATAGCCGAAAAGCCGAAGGTTATACCTTGGCGTGGGCGGCTTTGCATATGGCAAAGGCCGACCCGCCAAATAGTTTAACACACGGCAGTTCAAGTTAATATGAACGTCGGCTTTAAAAGAAGAGGGGTGTTATATTATAATTATGGGGGTCGCCTTTTAGAACCGACACCCCTCCCAAACATAATGGCAAACGTATATAAGGGTGAGCACAAAGGCTCATTGTAATCACTCAAGCAAGCACTCTCAAGTCTTGGACGACAAAGAAAGGGCGCAGATCTTATAGTGTAATGCACATGTCTTATGCGCAGCAATAAGACAAGCACAATTCGGTTATCGGTTAGACTTGGTAAGGAGGGCGAACAACGAAGGACGAGAACAGGTTTTATGACGGGCTTAAGGCAAGTGGCATATCGGTGATGCGCACTTGGCTGTGGAAGTGGGTGTAATGTTAAGGATGTTCTACGCTTTGGTGTATAAGAAAATTTAAGTGTTGGCCGTGGGTTTTAGTCCGGCACACTTGTTGTAATATTGCAAAATTGTAATAAAATATTACGGGCAGACTTTACCGGGAGTTGCCCCTCCCATTCTACACATTTTTTTGCAATCGTTATTTGGTTTAATTGCATATAAAAATGTTAAGAATGGTTTATGTTGAATTATGAAGGTTAATGCTTTTACATAGTTATGAGATAATAGTTAAGCATGTTGATGTTGGTTAAGGCGTAGTCCATATGTGCGGTTATGGAACAAATAAATGTACACGGTGGTGCCGCACCCGCCCAATAAGAAAAAAAAAAGATTGGGGGCGTGACAGGTGGTATCAAAACAGGGTTGCTCGATAAGCTTTTGCAGGTGATTTGGGGAAGACGGTGAATGGTCGACACCAAGTCACAAAAGAACAAGAAGATGGCAGCTAACTCTCAAGCTGGGTCTAGCCATACAATGAAGGACGCAGTGAGAGATACGACCCTTGAGTTCATAGAAAAGGTAATCGGGAGAATGGAGACTTTGGAGAACTCTTGGAACCAAGAGGTGGGTTCGCTCAGCAAGGAACGAGAGACCATCTCAAAGGTCAATGAAGAACTTGAAGAACTCCGAACGTAGCCTGATGAGCTCAAGACACAATACGAGTACACTGATTTCTTGTGTACACAGCTTGAAGGAAGGGTCAAAGAGGTCGAGGAATCAAGGGATCAGGGTCTTGCAGAGATCGTGAACTTGAAAGGGACTCTTGACAAAACAAACAAAGCACTTGAGGAGGCCCAAGATGAAATTGCGGTATTGAAAAGGGCCGAGGCACAACTCGGGTGGAGGAGTGCCCCATGTAAAGGTCAAAGAACCAGAGTCTTATGACGGCACAAGGAGCGCAAAGGTTCTTGGCAACTTCTTGTGGGACATGGAGCAGTACCTAGAACGGTTGAACCTACCTGGAGGAGAAGCGCAAGTCAAGGTAGCTGCCTAGTTCCTAACTAATGATGCCAAGATGTGGTGGCGGAGGAGGGCCGATCAGATTACCAATGGTAGTGCTGACGACATCACTTCATGGGAAGACATGAAGAAAGCCTTGCAGTCCCATTTCAGTCCTCAAGATGAAACGTGGGAAGCAAGGACAAAGATTAAGTTCATCAAACAAACTGGAAGCTTACAAGCCTATCAGCGAGAGTATTCAAGCGCAGTGCTGGAACTTCCCAATATGGCCGAGAAGGACAAGGTTTTCAATTTTATTATTGGATTGAAACCTTAGGCTCGTAATGAAGTGAAAAGGTAGAAAATTAGGATGCTTGAAGAGGCTTTCGCTGCGGTTGACAGATTAGCGGATCATTACGATGAGACTTCCAATGAGAAAAAGAAGTCCGATAAGCCAAAAGAAAAGAAAAAGGAGGATGCTTCGAAGTCGGATGACTCCCCGAAGGAGAAGAAGCCTTTGAAATGCTGGTTATGTGCAGGGCCACATATGGTTAGGAACTGCCCTTCTAAACCAAAAGTGGCCCTGCTGCATAAGAGGAGGAAGAGGACACCGCTTTTGTAGGGATGATGGAGATCCTTGGAGCCTCTACCACTACAGAGGTGACTTCTAGGAGGGATCCGGAAAGAAACAGACTGGAATATGTGCATATGAAGATTGGTGGGAGCGAAGTACTCACTATGGTTTACAGTGGGGCTTCACACAACTTCATGAGTGAAGACACCATAAGGAGACTTGGACTAAAGTTTGTGCCAGTGAAGGCACAGATGAAGACCATAAATTATCCCCCAATGGAGATCCTTGGTATAGCTGAAAAGGTGCACACCATACTTGGTGAATGGTCTGGGAATGTGGACTTCACCATAGTACGGATTGATGACTATGAGGCCGCATTGGGGATGGAATTCATGAAGCAATTTGAGGCTATGGTGGTACCACATCTGAGGAAGCTCTTCATTTATGATGGAAGGGAGGATGTTCCCATTGGTGTTCCAACCGTGGGCGTGACAAAGCCTGATCATAAACTAGGAGGTATGCAGATGGAGGACAAGGAAAAAACAAACAAGCGGTTGTTTACCTTTGAGACAAAGCTTGCAGAACAAGCATTGGTCATCCGATCACTCTCAAATAGTATCTTGGTTTTATCAAGAAGGCTAGAGATGGTAGGAGATGACAATGGTGAGGACGAAGCATATGTGAGACCAAACATCCAAGATCAGGAAGCGTTTCTACAGAGGATGGAGGTAGAAGATCAAGACAGATGGATCAAACTGATTAGTAAGGGAGAGCCTCCCAGCTCATCTCCCTTTCTATCTTCTTAGATGACATGGGGGATGGGCTCACTGTTGGCTGCTCAAGGCAGTGAGCCCTCAACATAATTGAGCAAGTATGATGATCCCGACATGCGATAGAAAGATGGGGTTTCCATGGATCTGGTTATGGGGTCGTGAAGATAAGTGCTGACACATAATCAAGGTGTGTAACACTTGATGTGATACATGGGCAATTTGCACATGGAAGCGACAACCTAATGAGGCAGAGTCTTTTATGGAGGGGTCTACATGATGGTTGCTGATGATCTTGGTGGAGAGCCACCAGGATGAAGTGTTGTCGGGACGAGAACGTTTTCGGCTGGAGGAGAGTGTAACGCCCTAGTGAATCGGGCAGGCGCACGATGATGGGCGGGCACCCCGCACGATGGACGGGCGCTCCGCACGATGGGCAGACATTCTTCTACACATCAAAATTGGCCGGAGGCACAACCTGGGCAGGTGTGCACAAGGATGGATGGGTGCTCCTCACGATGGGCGGGCAACCCGGACACGGTTGGCAATGACGGGCAAAGCTACATGGCATGCAGACAAATGAATCAGGCGACTCGCGCACGATAGGCGGGCGACCCAAGGGCGACCCATGCCCAAGGGGCAGGCGCCCTGAACGATCATCAAATGGAGTCTCTTCATACACGGTGGAGCATATACATATGTATATAGGTGTTGGTGTATGGGTGATGGGTTGTGCGCAGGTGTGCCCACCCAACCCACGGTTCGGGCAACAAAAATATATATGTATTATGACTACCATATATGGCGGTGTGCTGTGCACGGGGTGCGCCCACCCGCCTGCTGAATGGTTCGTGCAGCGTTCAGGCAGTTCGGCGTTGAACGGGTCGTGCAGCGTTTAGGCAGTTCAGCGGTGAACGGGTCGTGCGCGTTCAAATAGTTCGATATGGCAGTGGGCTGTGCACGGAGTGCGCCCACCCGCCCGATGAACAGGTCATGCAAACAAGTATTCAGAACAGTTCAATGTTGGCGTGGGCTATGCATGGGGTGCGCCCACCCGGTAATGGACGTGTTAACATAACGGCGGTGGGCTGCACACGGGTGCGCCCACCCACCCAGCAGATGGTTCGTGCAGGCTCGAACAAGGATGGCAACACGAGCTCGGCCAACGGTGGCAGCGTGGCAGCATAGTTCGAACGAAGGCGAGCGCGTAAGGTCGAGCGCTAACAAGCAACGAACGACATATCGGAAAAGTTGAAGGTTATACCTTGGCGTGGGCGGCTTTGCATATGGCAAAGGCCGACTCACCAAAGAGTTTAACACACGGCGGTTCAAGTTAATATGAACGTCAGCTTTAAAAGAGGAGGGGCGTTATATTATAATTATGGGGGTCGCCTTTTAGAACCGACACCCCTCCCAAACGTAATGGCAAACGTATATAAGGGTGAGCACGAAAGCTCATTGGAATCACTCAAGCAAGCACTCTCAAGTCTTGGACGACAAAGAAAGGGCGCAGATATTATACTGTAATGCACATGTCTTATGCGCAGCAATATGATAGGCGCAATTCGGTTATCGGTTAGACTTGGTAAGGAGGGCGAACAACGAAGGACGAGAACAGGTTTTAAGCCGGGCTTAAGGCAAGTGGCATATCGGTGATGCGCACTTGGCCGTGGAAGTGGGTGTAATGTTAAGGCTGTTCTACGCTTTGGTGTGTAAGAAAATTGAAGTGTTGGTCATGGGTTTTAGTCCGGCACACTTGTTGTAATATTGCAAAATTGTAATAAAATATTATGGGCAGACTTTACCGGGAGTTTCCCCTCCCATTCTACACATTTGGTTGTAATCATTATTCGATTTAATTGCATATAAAAATGTTAAGAATGGTTTATGTTGAATTATGAAGATTAATGCTTTTACATAGTTATGAGATAACAGTTAAGGATGTTGATGTTGGTTAAGCTGTAGTCCATATGTGTGGTTATTGAACAAATAAACGTACATGGTGGTGCTGCACCCGCCCAATAAGAAAAAAAAAGATTAGGGCGTGACACGATGACTCTTGTAATATTGTTTGATTTTATTATTCATCTTCTATTTCAAGTTAGACATAATGATATCGTGTCTGAACCATGCTCCCGTACCATGAAATCAAAGGAATTCAATTTAACGTCATATGTTCGAATTTCACATAACACAGAATATAAAATACCAAATTCTAACCAAAAACATTACTTGAAAAATTATTCAGGAATTAGGCATGTATCCTCCCAATCAAGAGTTGTATCTTGTAGTTCTCCCTCGAGCTAAGGTTTTATTACCATCAGAACCAGCAACCTCATTTATTCCTGAATGGTATATTTTATAAGTTTTCCTTCCAAGCAGTGTTTTGGAAGTGCCTTGCATTTTGGGTTTTCCAGCCAAACTCCCTAGGCCTAGGTTTTTTTTTTTCTTTTTTCGAAAAATGTACCTTCTTTTTCTTTAAAACCTGCATTTTTCTTCAGAATGCTTTATTCCATCCCCAACATAGTAACGTTCTCTAATAATTTGTTTATTATGATCTTTTTATCCCATCGTAATAAATTTCCAATTGTCTTTGCTGAGAATTTTTTGGAGATTTTTAGTGAATGATTATCTTGAATTTATCCATCCACAATTGTTTTTTCTTCAGAATGCTTTATTCCATCCCCAACATAGTAACGTTCTCTAATAATTTGTTTATTATGATCTTTTTATCCCATCGTAATAAATCTACAATTTCCAATTGTTTTTGCTGAGAATTTTTTTGGAAATTTTTAGTGAATGATTATCTTGAATTTATCCATCCACAATTTTTTATCGTTAGAAATAAATCGTTTGATTTTTATGCCCTTCTCTAATTTCCAACATTTTTTTTAATAATAATATATTAATCACATTACATTAATAATCACACTGTTTCACAAATTCAACATGGCTTCTTTAGAAATAAATCGTTTGATTTTTATGCCCTTCTCTAATGTAATTTCCAACATTTTATTTAATAATTAATATATTAATCATAATTACATTAATAATTACACTGTTTGACAAATTCAACATGGGTTCTTTATCCATCAAGATAAAAATAGTTCAGTTTAAATCTTAAAGTAGCAAATCAATACACAAAGAATAGAGGGGTGTGACATTAGGTTACAATGGCACCCCTCCATTTCACCAATGGTGTTATTGCTTGGTAATAATTTTAATTAAATATTTTTTCTAATTGCATAAATGGTAAGTTAATAATATAAGATAGTTTGAAATAAAATGACGTGGTAAGTTAGTAATATAAGATAGTTTGAAATAAAATGAGGTTCCACGGAAAGAAAGGTGGTATGCACACACGATATGATACTTATAAAATAAAATAACATTTATTACAAATTGAGGTTAAATAACATATCATAATTGATATGTGACAATACTTAGTGATAATTAAAAGTAAAATAAAAATAAATTTAGAATAAATTGGCTTTGATGCAACTAATTGAAGTATGTATTTAAAATAATATAATATCAAGTATCGATCGTAATTTATCCTACACAGACAATTAAAATATTCGATTTTGTTATTTCTAAATAATAAATAATGGAGAAAAACTTAATCATTTTTTGTCTGAAAGATTGAAGAACATGGTCAAGTCAAAATATTCCACCGTAAAATTAAAACAAAAGAAATAGAATAGAAAATGTAAAATTAAAACAAAAGGAATAGAATAGAAATTGTTTTTAATGAAATTTAATTTCAATGTATCAAAAATGTTAGATAGTGATGGCCTCCCGCCATTCCCAAGGTGATCTAAAGTGATAAGACTCGCGTCCTGTATGTATTAACTGTTGACTTTAATGAGCTAGTACGTTTAACAGATATTTACTTAGGGTTTCAACAGGCCTCGTCGGTTATCGACCTCCACCTGCCGGTTCTCCTCGCACGGCACTTTACCTTTTGTCAACCCTATCCCACTCATTTGGCATTTTCACTCCTCCGCTGTGCTGAAAGGTTTTCTCTCTTACTGTGGGGAACTCTTGCTCCTTCGTTGTTCTGGTTTCAAGCGCCGATTGTATGGGTATCTTTGGTCCTCTACAGCTATGGAGGTAAGGTTTCGATGGCCTGCAAAGGCACCCTCTGCTCTGCACGATGACAATCTTTTTTCACTGTGTATTAGACTGGTCTTAGTATGTAAATGATGTTTCTATTCGTTTCGTTGATGAGTTGTCTTGTAACAGGTCTTCCTCCGAGCTCCCGTGCTTCAACCTCATTGCTAAGGTAAATACTGGTTCTCTGTTGGACTTGTTCAACCCTTATCGCTCCGACTCTAACACCTTTCGCTACTAGTCTTCAGGGTATGGTGGTCGTTTCGGTTTCTCGACCCCGTCTCCTCGGCCACATGTGAGATTCTATGCTCCAATCTTCATCTGGTTACTGTTTTAACGATTATTTGTGACTGTATATGGTGCTAATCCTACCCTCGTTTCATTGCAGGTGGCTTCATGTAGTCGGCTCTGTGGTTCGATACACTCCACGGTCCTTGGCACTCACTCGAGTTCTCCAGCTCTTCCCTCCGGGTAGGGTTTCTCCATATTAGTTGACTGTAATTTGTTAGTAGTTCAGGGTCTTCGTTTTGGTTGGTAGTCTGTCTCCTGAGCAGCAAAATAAATGGTTCTGTTATCTGTGTAACCCTCCTTCGGTTCTATTTGTTGGTCTCGGTCCTTATTTTTGTAATATTGTTACTCAGTTTCAAAACCTTTGGTGGGTATTTAGCGGTTTCGAGCAGTCATCCTGTAAGTCGATGTTGGTTACTTTGTGAGATGGTTACTCATTGATTCGAACCCTCATCCTATAGTTTTTACGGTTCGGCTAATAGAAACCCTCGGGTTGTTCGAAACCCCTGTTCTCTAGTTTTGTTGGTGACTCCTTGCTGTATTAATTTGGTTTATGGTTGTAACAAATATTTGCCCGAAACTTTGTTTCAAGGCTCTGTCTTTTAATGAAATTTTTATTCGAAAGAAATACGAAACGCCTGGACTGTATTTGCTTTATTACAATAGGTTAGTGAAATGATTCAGATACATATTTGTTACATTCCGGCACTTGCTCTGTTCATAAATATAATGTGAGGGTTTGTTTTTGGTTTACCTGAAAGGTTATTTGTATGCACGAATTCTCGTTCTCCTCTGTCTGGAAATGATATTTAAATATCTATGCTCTGCACTTCTCGTTAATTTCGCTCCGTCCGAAGTTTGTCTGCACTCGCAGTTTCTCGTTCTCCTCTGTCTGTAGGTGGTAGTTATAATTATTAATATAAAAGTGTCACTTGATTTAGATGGACTTTATTTATATTTATTCTTTTAAATTATAATTTAAAAATGTCAGTAAATTTATATGGATATGTGTAAGGTGTTATTTGATAGTAACCTGAATAATGAAGAATATGAAATATCCACTATCTTGTCAATATAGATAAGAATTTGACCTATTTTTTTTGTTCTATTCCATTTTCTTAAATTCATTTTGATTGAGGATTTGTTTTACTCTCACACAAGAATATATTAACAACCCAAAACTTGGAGTGATTTCAAAGGAGTAGACATCCCTTCTTGAACTGCCATACATATTTACATTTGATGACAAGACTACATGTTGAGGTTTCTGATATATAGGGGCTAGGTTAGTAGCCTTGAGTACTATATCTTTTTTCCCATTTCGAAGAATTAAAATAACAGCGTAAAAATATTCATATCATCTATAATCATGCATATATCAAACAAATTTTACTAACGTAAAAGGATTCAAGATATGATACAATGTTTACCTTTCACAAAGAAGAGCTTAGACCACCTTTTCTTGTTCTATTGTGTTGTCTTAAATTCTTTTTAGTTGGTTAAGGGTTTGTTTTCCTTGGATGCAAGAATAGATTCACAATCCAAAACTTGGAGTGATGTCAAAGGAGTGAAAGTCTATCCTTTTATGGAACACCATCAAATTATTACAGATAGCAATTTTTATTTACATTCAGGTTCTTGGGATATCAGGACTAGGCTAGTAGCCCTAAGTACTATAATTTTTTTCCTATTTGAAAAAACTAAAATAGTAATGTGAAAATTTTAATATCATATATAGTATGTGCTTTATCTTTGTAGATAGTTCTAGGTTGGGGAACTGTCTCAAAGCATCTAAGTAAGATTTTGATTTAAATGGATGACTGAAATTTGACACATTTATTCATTGTTGTACTGTATACTTTCTATTTTGTATTTCTATTTTGTATTAAGGGAGAGTATTGGATGTAATTCTTTTAATTGTCATTGTGAGTATCTAAGTGTGATTCTAGAAATAATTATTTCTTTATCTATGACAGAGTTGTTTATGAGTCATAGATCCACTTTCATCTTATCTTATTGTCTAAAAATCAGTGATCTAATTCTTATATATGTATCTGCTTTGTGTAATCAATAAATACATACAATATGTAATATATACAGTATGTAATTTATATGGTTAGTTTATTTGCTCTTTCTACTCTCTGTCAATTTTTATGCCATCCCTTAACTGACTCTTCGTCTTTGTCGTCTTTAGCCACTATCCCGAATTCCTTGTTCTACGAAATTTGTATTCAATTCTGCAGATTCCAAGAATTCCAATAAGCTAACACTGACACTTAATTTGGTCTTTGAAATCCCATGTTCTTACGTCTATCAACCCACCATCGGGCTACCCCTCAATATTTCTCCCTTTCCTTCAGTTTCGAATTCAGTCCGGTTGTCGGTCGTTAATTAACGAAACACAGTTTCCTGTCACTTATGCTCATCAGTGAGTCATTGGGCTATTTGACCACCGGAAGAGACAAATCTTGAACCTGGTTCTTTCAAAGTTTCAGCCACTTGCATTGATGGAATGTCAATTAACAAAACTTAACTACTTTCAAATTTTTTCTGTTAACCAAGAACAAAGACTTGGATCTCGCGCCTTTCATCTTTCTAGATGACCAAACGTCAACTTACAGAACTCAATTATGTTAACCGCAAGCTCTTAACCAGGCACCGGTGAGTTTAGGATTACTTGGAAAAGAATAAGAAAGGTTTCCCAATATAATGAACAAACATCGTGTAATGAAAATAGTAACAAAGCTCATCAACACAAATTCACGTTAATGAAGATATAAGGTCATCGGGTTGTAACACCACAAGAACGTCCAGTGTATGTTAATCAAGATATAAGGTCATCAGGATGTAACACGACATGGATGTCCCTCAATTTTCTCTTTAGGATAAGGCCACTTGCAGTGTAACCTAATAAAAAAAGTAGAAGTTTTGCTGAGTTAAGTTTACAAAGAGTTTTGGAATGAATTATTCAATCCTTCTATGATTTCATTTTTCGTACAAATTATCAATTTTGTTGTGCACTAAAATGAATACAACACTCAAATATGTACAGATAATATATAACAAAATTAAAAGTATCTACCCTAGAGATAAATATATGAATTACATATGAACAATATAATAATTTTTATTATAGATAATGAGATTTCTTTTTAGATTAATGTGATGGATTCGAATGATAATTTAATTATTAATATAAATCATAAAAATGTAAAATTTAATCATTTCTATTATTATTTAGACTATTTTTTTAATTCGCACTACTATATTTTTATTCACAAAAATTATTTATACATCCCCAATTTAAATATATATAAATACATGTGTATCCTCTAAATTAAAAAAAAAAAAAATCAAAAAAATTTCCAACAATATAATTCCTCTAAATTTACGTTGTTTCCCTCTGAAATCAACTCCCCTCTCTGCTTACCTGTCATCTTGTAAGCCACACGATTATGTGTTAGACGATTGCAACAATTTCGGCCCTTGATTCAAAAGGGTTGCCCAAACGGTTTGGGCGTTTCATTTGGCACCGCGTCGAATAGTTTCATCTGCGCACTATGTGTTAAAGTGTCTTCATTCTAGGGGAATTCGAAGCTTTCTGGGCATGAAATTCAGCGAAACTGCAGCGATCATACTTCTTATTCCGATGCAGGAGAGGACGAGGATGGTGAGCAGACAATGCATTGGTGGGAATCGTGGAAAGCTAGAATGGGAATGGGTGTTGCAATTGGGTTTGGAACTGTCATCGGAGTGCTAGCTC
>APFE030413446.1:0-26022 GCA_000404065.3 Pinus taeda | reverse complement strand
ATGGTAAAGCATTTCACCCGACATCAAAAAGATTAATGACCTCATGCTTTAGGGGGCAACTGTTATAGACATTTTTGGGCACTTCAACCCCAATCATAAATGTCCATATACTGAGGGCTCCTAAGTCCCTAAAAGTGTTTCTTCATTACCTAAAGTTCTCCTAGAAGTTCTCCACTAAAAACTGCTCAGAAATGGTCAAAACTGGACCATACTGAATGCCCAGTGCAAAGGGTGCGATGCATCGCACCTAATACACACAGGAGGTGTGATGCATACTGAAAATTCCTTCTACATGGTGTGATGGATGAGAATAGACAAGTGGCGGAGATGGTTTGCTAAGTGGATGATCAAGGAATCTTCTAGAAACTTCTCATATGACACTTGCCTCTCACAATTCGCTCAAGGATGAGTAAGAGATCAATGAAATCTCCAAGTGGAACCAAGAACTATCAGAGAGAGGACACTAATCAAAAACCTAGAGCTGACTCACATCTTTGCAAAAATCTATATATGGATCTCTCATCCCAGAGATCTAGAGGTTAAAGGCTGGAATTTTGTATCTTATAGAGAAGTGTTGTTGGTTTTCTGGTGTACATTCATAGTGTTGGGTGATCTAAGCTTACTTGAGGTGAAGAAGGCTTCTAGATGAGGATGAATGCTGGGTCAAAACATATGGTTGTAATCCTCTTGCTACTTTTCATCTTAATAAAGCTATTCAAGTTTTCCTCCATATTCTCGTGTACTTGTTTATATATATATATATATATATGCATTTGTATGGTTAACACACATCTGGTCCTATGTTATTTATGAATATAGATCTTTGTTCTTCGATACTAGTATGTTGCTATGATTCCACAAGTGCTCTTTGAAGTTGGGCAGACGAAGAAGAAGCAGAAAAACTCTATCAGGAAGGAGAGGAAATCAAGCGCAAGACTAAGGTTGGTCTCCTTTGTTCCACTCCTATATATTTTCATAAAGGAAAGCGAAATAGACTTTACTTGTTTGTTTCTAAGATAGCTACCAGTCTTAGTGGGAATAGCAGCATCCGAATGGACACTATTCCCGGTAACACAATCCCATCCTCCAGATTATCAAATTATATTTTTCTCACATTTATCTACAAATTTTGTTATATTATGCTTATTGTGAGGAGTAAAATATGTGTTGCTATCACATGTGGCCTAATGTGTGTTAAATGTAGAAAATGGAGCAATTTTGATTTAATTTGAGTGCAAGAACTCAGAGTAGACAACAAGAGAGATTATAGAAGTTTTTCCACCTCCTTAATTCCTCCAATTAGTCAAATATCCCCACTCTATCTCTCATCAACTCAGTGTCATTGGAAGCCAGGCAGGTCAAGTTCATTGGCAGTTGAGCTAGTGCAAGTGAAGGAAGATCTAGATCTACCTATTCTCATGTTAGGGAGACAAATATCCATATTTTCTAGGGAGTTTTTGGTAGCTCACCTTTTTATAAATAAAGAAGCCAAGGAACTCATTAGGATTCGAATTTTTATTATAGCTAAGAGTCCATTGAGTTGAAGAACTTGTGATTGTTATTTTGATGATGTATTTGACATTTCTGGAATGATAATGAGAAGTTCTTTTTTTATCCAGAACTAAGTTAACTCACAGGGTTGAAGTTCTTGGGTTACGGCCCAGCCCTAGCAGCAGAGGCCCCTCTCATCTATCTATATTTATTCTAGCCTAGAATTTTAATTAGTTGTTGTAGTTCAGTAGAAGTTTATTCATATTTTTTTAGCTTTAGAAGGTTGATTAGTTGTTGCTTATTCATATTTCTATTAGCTTAGAATGTTAATTAGTTGTTGCAGTTCAGTAGAGTAAAATTCATTAAAAAAATTGTGACTGTGACCCCTATTTCATCTCCCTTATGGGAGCATGATTAGAGGACCCCACCATCACAACCCAAAAACAAAGTGTGATTTCATGTTCATTACATAGATCAAGCTCTTAGCATTAGTTAGATAGTTTTCCAAATTCAATTCATCTTTTCCACATTTACTTGTAATATTTTGCAAATGAAAAGAGGAACATGTGCATGTGTTATTACAGGCTTGTTGGATCTCCAGGCAAGGAATGATTTCACCAATTCTATCTAGGACATCTCCATCCTTTTTTATGCATGCCAACCCATGGTATTGATCTCCATTTTCCGATCACCGTGGTCAACCATATTAGCCAAAATCCAACCTTATTGAAGTGTTTTGCTTGGCTATGGGTGTTGAGCAACTTCCCTACATTCCCCACGTCATTCATACAAGTTTCCATCACTTCACCCTCTCATTCTTACCCTCCAAACCCTCTTGGCCAACTTCCTGTAACATTTTAGGAATTCTTGTAGGAGTTACAGGAATCATGTAGAAACATCTTGTAGCACGCCTCTAACAACGTGTTTTGACCCTATTTTGACCTGCAATGATAGCATAGCTTAGTTTAGGAGTAGGTTGGCCCCTCAGCTTGGACTCCATGACCAGAAGTACCACCTAAGCCATTCCCTTCATTCCTTTTCCTTTCCTACAATATCAAATAACATTAGTTCTTTCATTCTGAATTTAGGAATTAGAACTTTACTTACTCTGCAAGTGTAAATTAGTTAGTTAATGCATTCATTCTTGAGTTGTGAATTGGTAGGATAATCTTTTGTTTTCCAACAACATTGATAGCTAGATTTTGAGTGCAAATTCGAGTAGTTTCCTTTTTGCAGATTAGCATAAGTCTTGTGTTATTTCATAGCAGTTAAAAGTTGACAACATTTACAATATTGAGTTGAAAAGAATTTATATTCTCTGCACTAGGACTAGCCTTCACATTTTTCCTTCAATAGTTAATCTCCCTTAATTTCAAGTAGAGGAATGGTCTTGGAATCCTAATGATCAAGTGACCTAGTTGAAGAGCCTCTGGAAGTTGCAACACTCTTGGTGCAACAACAGGTCTCACCATCTTTTTGGCATCGTTTCCAGGGAGGTGTCTAGGTAGATTTTATTTCTTATTTCCTTTTTGTTTTTCTTTTAGTTTTGAAAAAAACACATAAAAAGAAAAAAATCTTTCATGCCTCGTAGGAGTAGAGACACTTTAGGAAAATTCTTGTTAAATACCCCCACTCCATCAAACAATCAACCTTCACTCTTCTTCAGGGACTGTCAACTTCCTTCTCTGACTGCAGGAGAGCTAGAAGACCCCTTGGGTGAAAAACCTGGATCTTTGAAGAACCTATTGGGGAATAATAAGAAGAAGAAGAATAAGCCATTCCACATACCCACACCATGGCTGAAAACATATATGAGTATGTTTTTCCCATCAGAGAAACTAATGGAGATGCTAGGATGAAGAATATAAGCTCTTCTTCCCTCCTCATTTCAATGGCTGAACCTCAAAGGACCCTGATACTTTTTTGTTTGAGGTTTTTTTTGTCTATAGGACTTATTATTATACCAATGATGACAAAAACCTCAATTTGTTCCCATCCACCCTTAACGATGCAGCCTTGTGCTCATTCATGGGTATACCCAGGGATAACTTTATTAACTAAGATCAAATGCAACAATACTTTAACAACACATCTAGCGATTATTGTAGGTACAAAGAAACCAAAGAGCAAGTATTTAAAATGACCCTTGGACCTGATGAATCCCTAGAAGACTATGAGGAAAGATTCCAACTCAGTTATAGGAGGGAAAGATGCACCCTTGATCCTGAATCACTCAAGTTAGTCCTTCTTAGAGGAATTAGGGAGGACATAGTGGAAACCATAAACATGTTATCTCGGGGAGACATTTACCAACTGCCCTATGAAATAATCAAGACAGTATTCAAAAACCATTCTAGTGTTGCTAGGAAGAAAGGTAGGTCTAGTCAAGCTTTGACGAGTTCCTCTTCCTCCACAACATCCATCAAGAATGAAATTAGAAACATGTTGGAGGACTTTAAAAGTGAAATGTCGCATAACTTTTCTCTTCAAATTTACACCATGCAGAAAAAGAGGAGAGAAGAGGAAGCAGAGAGAGCCTTAGCTATATTTTTCCTTAAATTCACTAGAAGGCAACCCATAAATGAATTTCCATTAAATTTTATAGAGGTCTACTCACTCTATGAGGAGAACCATGCCATAGATAAGTGTCCTTCTTTGCCTGGATTGAAAGTTGTATACAAAGGGGCATAAGGTGGGATTGAACAACTCTGTTTCATCAATCAAAGGAGGCCTCAAGGGCCACAACCATATGCGAAGGGCATGCAAGGTGCATCCTACTCATATTACCATCCCAACCAGAATGAATCCCTACCACCTTACTACTCTTCCACTCATCAATCATGGTCCACAACTTCTCCTTAGCCTTATGGACCTGTTGTGCTATACAACAACCCACCCATTTCAATTTTTAAATCTTAGTCTTATAATGCCAAATAAGAAATGGGTCCCCTTTAGAATATGAATAAAAGCAATAAAACTTTTGAGTAAAATAAAATGAAAGTCATATAAAAAATTTCTTTATGAGTATTTAGGACTTCTCATCGAAAATCACAATTCTTTAGAACCCGTGAACATCCATTTAGAAAAGGGTGATGCGATTAGAGTCATAATAAAACCCTCATCACGAAGTTTTATCAAAGTAAGCCATTTATAAATATGATGTGATAAAACTATCGTGTCGTACACATCATATATCCCAAGCGATGACTTATAACATTTATTTAAATCTTGCAATGGGATAAGGCTATCGCAATTGCATATCACTGATTCATGGGGAAGCATCTGAAAAACTCCATTGAAATCTTTCGATGCGATTTAATTATCGCATATTACGCTCTCGATAAAAGCAAGTTATAAAACACTATGAATACATGCGGTATAGGGATAAATCGATTATAAAGCAATAAGCGTGATTTTCCAAGTTTCAAATCCGCCATCTTCACATGCCAGCTCAGCACTCATCGCAATCGTAACTATGCAAACATACCTTTTAAGCATGGCACTTGTAACTCCCGATTTGTGATATGCAAATATTACACAAATATTAAAATAATACAATCGCTAATCGCAAATCATAGAGTCACAACACCTATTCTAAAAACGATCGTTAAAAAACTTGCGATGCGACAAATAGGCTTCAACATTTAAGTTTCACGTTGGAAGTTACGATAAAACATTAAGGAGTAGTTATGGTTAAGTCCTTTAAGGATATCATCCATGGTAGCTATGTACAATATAAGATCTTTGGCATCTAATGCCATAATTGCTTTTGATCTATAATTTCTGTATTATCTCCTCTCAAGTTTTTCAACTATTACGCTCTTCTTCCTCATTTTGCATAGCTGATCTAGGATTGCACATTTGGGCAAGACGTCTAAGAAATCTCAAAAGGAAAAGGCCCCCATTACAGTGGAAGGACCAACAAAATTGGTGCTAATTGCAAATACTACTTGTCAAGGCCTTGGTAAAATCTCGTGGGAAGGCATATATGCTTTAATTGAAGCAAAAAATCCAATGGAGAGAGAAGAAGAAGCAACAGGTGATGGAACTGATCGAACAGAAATCACGCTCAATGATTTGGCGAGCTCCTTCCTCCATAGAATATCAAATCGAGAAAAAGTTTTACCATATAATGATCTAGTGAGATGGGTAATCGTAAGTGTTAATATCACAGACAAAGCTTTCTTCACAGCCAATGGGAGGATGTTCAGGACATTCAAACCTGAAGATGTCAAGAGAATGTATCACTTGTCGGATCCCCAGCGACAGTACAACAAATCATTCCTAGAAGCTTTCTATAAGGAGAATGACATAGAATCAGACCCTATCAAACAGTGGAGACATTTTCCAAACAAGCATAAACATGAATCCTCTGGTATGTACTTTGTGGACTCCTTAGCATCTCTATATTGTTATGTTTCTGCTATGGTATGTAGGATCTTTGGAAGCCCTGATTCTATTACATTTTCTATAGAAATGGTTCCATTAATAGAAGCAGCAATCAACTCCTTTATTATGGATTGGGAAACCATTCTATCAGATAAAATGGTGAGTCAAATACTAGAATATAGAAGGAACATATTTGTCTCCACCAGAATTGTGCCCCCATTCTATATGAGCACCTACATAATGGACACAATCTGTTTTAATTCTGACTTTCCCATCCTAGGCTGGAAATTGACTTTTCAAGATCCAACACCCATTCATATTTATCATAAATATTTATGGAAGTATGGCTACAAAAATCATTTATACAATATTTTCCATGGTTTCATTTTACCTATCCATCGAGCCATCTTTAATAAACCTGCACCTTGGCTGTCTAACGAGGCTAGCATTGACATAAATTCAATCGGTAGTTGGTTCAGGGAGGAGAAGTCCAGTTATATTAGGATTTTTGGTAGTATTACTAACCCTCATGTCCTTCCACTCTACATCCCTGATAAACTATTAGCTAGGGAAATAACTTACCAGATAGTGGAAAAAGGGATGTCTAGAAACATTAAATATTCTAAGAAACAAGTATGGCCTCCATTTCCCCTCCGCTGTGGCACTTACACATTGCATGATTTTAAACATGTTGAGAAAGAACCAGAGAAAACAAAGGATCTGGGTCTAGTGGTAATTCCTAAAAGAGATCCAAACAAGGTCGTTTTCAATTTCACCAGTCATGTGAAAATTAGTAAATTTATACATGAGAAGGATGAGTTTGATGAATTCTTCACTTCAGCAGAATTATTCTCACAAGTAAGTCATCTGGCAAGATTCAAATTGGGAACCAAGAAGATGGAAAAATTCATGGAATACAGGACACAAAGGTTATTGACAGCACCTCTAGACTTACTAAATACTACCCTTATTGTTCAGCAAGCATAGCACAGTGGGGAGCAGACTATTGAAGAGATTTTCGGGGAAGGGGAAACAGGTGAAAATACCAGTGAACCCATTAGCACAGATGTTCATATTGACCCCATCTTGATAAAAGAATGGAAGAAATTTGATCAGTAGATCAAAAGCCAGAGCGACCCCCAAAACATTACCACATCAACATCGACCATGACATAACGACCCACAATTCCTGATAGTGCGATTGAAGTAACACCCAATAAAGACATCACTTAGAAGAGATTGAAATAATTCCTAAAAACCCTTCAGGAGAAATTATATTGAATATTGAGGAAATACCACCATTGGATGTATTTTATAGTCCAAAACACAGGGTTGTAGTGAAAAGACAAAGAAAAAAGAGGAAAATAGACCAGACATCCTCCAGAATTCCTCAATCTGAATTTATGAATGTTTTATGGAAGGATTCAGAAGTCAATCCTCCTAAGGATTTGACTAATTTATCTGAATTTTCAAGGGCATACACAGCCACCAAAATTGATAACGAAATTGAGTTTAACCAATTGTTCAAGGAAAAGGATCAAAGGATTAATCATCTTGAGGAACAGGCAATAGTAAAACAACATAAAATTAATCGGCTTGAAGAACAGTTAGCAGAAGAAAAACAAAAGAATGAGAAACTTGAGGAAAACTTAAACCTGGAGAAACAGAAGATTGACCAGCATGCCATCCAAAAACAACAATAGTTGTCACAAAAGCTCGAACAGCTTCATTTGACACATCAACAAGAAATTAAGACTAAAGAGGAGAAAATCACATAGTTACAACTCTGTATAGAACTTATCTTTAGATTACCCCAAGCTTGAGGAATTTAAGAAGAAAGCCCTAGAAGCAAATAAATCCTTATCTCAACAGCTCAATCTACTTTGCCATAAAATATCTCTTATCGACCCATTATGCATCATAACTACATCACTGATTGATCAAGCAGTTAATACCATATTAGAATTTTATGATGCAGATGACAAGGTCACAAATTACCTCTCCTGGCAAAGCACAGTAGAAGGAATAGTTGCTAACCTACCAAAAATTCAAGAGTCTCATAAAGAAATATTGTTTTCGGAGTGGGAAACACAGCTGATAAAGGTAGAAAGGGCTACCTCCAGGGCTAGGTCTACAATGAATAATGTGATTAAAATGGTAAATGATGGTTTATATGGAGCTAATTTAATCTTCGATTGTTCCTCAGGTAATCTTATAAAGGTGAAAGTGTTAGAAAATCAATGGAAGCAATATTTGGCCACCAAAGATGAATAGCTCAACAGAATACAAAGCCTTAACTGGGATGCGTACTAGTCCTTTTTGGTCAAGCTGCATAACCAACAAATGACCATCAAATTCCTTGCCGATGATGTTGATCACATGATCCCCGAACTTTCAAATGCCACGTACATGGGACAACTACACTTCAGGATGAGCCACCCTCCAGAAATTCAAAACATGCTTCCAATTTTTCAGTTGTGAATACAGGAGAAGAAATAGATACGAAGAATCTTTTCAGATATAATCACATTACTATTTTTGCAATTCAAACCCTAGATTTTAATGAGTGGTGGTTCCAACAACTCTCAACGACTTTTGTAGACAGTTTGTTTTAATTCTGTTAGAGCCTAGATTGACCTCAGGCTGAAGGGAGGCAATCCTAGGATAACCACAAACCAACCTTAACCTGGTAGCTAGCCCTACTAGGTCGGGAGAGGGCTCTCTTCTTGAAAATCTCAGTTGAGATGACTGAATTAAATATGGATTTTAGGCTAGGCATTGTAGCTCTAGGGTTTTTGGTTGGTTTTGATGGTTTTGCTGCTGGATCAAATAGAGCAAGCAGTTTTGGGTTCGGGAAATCAAGTCAAGAATGCAGGGTGTTCTGTGGGGCGAGGTAGGTAGGTGTTTAAGCAATTGGAATTGAGTGAGATGGTAGGTCTAAGACTGGTGAATATCTGAGGAGGGCATGCAAAGATCATGAGTCCTCTTCAAACAGTTGAAAACATCAAAAACTAAATGTATTCCCAAGACAAAGCACTATTACCAATGTATTCTACCTATCTATCTTGATTTCATTTAGTTTAGAAAAATGAATTAGATTTTGGCACACATAACACATGATAAAAAAAACTAATGAGAGAAGGAGAAACAATGCAAAAACACATTACCACAAGAATCCCACAAAAATAGCTACAAATCCTAGTTTATTTCCTTGCCAAACTGCTGTAGAGATGTAAAATGTAGCTCAGAGCATCCAAGAGAGTCCAACCTTTGCTAATGACTAAAAAAATACATAATATAGACATCAAAACCACCTATGCTAGCCATCAGGCATCAAATCCAAGAGATAAGGGACCGTTACATTTCCCAACAAGGAATAGGAATATAGACAATGGAACAGCTTGCCTCTAAAACCATCAAAACTTATTCATTTACCCCCAAACCACCTCAAAATGATGAATCTGCCCTCTAAGGTCATTTTAAAATTACATTTACATAGAATAGCATCATTTACAATCATAAATTCATCCAAAATGAGAGAAGAAGTCAACTTGTAGAAAAACTAGGCAAATTTTGGATTTTTGAGCAAACTGGCTCTATGCGTAGCGCCACTGGCTAGGGGCGTAGCTCCACTTCTCAGCTGATTTTGAATGCCTTCACCTTAGCCAAATTGAGCCCAAGATAGCGTATTGGAAAGGACTTCCCATCTAGTTTCTAGAACTTCTTGATTTTTTTCATTTGGATGTCATTCCCCCCTCAAACGTGGAATCTCCCAAGGCTTCTTCTATGTGTCGAAAAAGAGGCAGAGAGGTCATTTTTTGATGGTTTTTTGACCTTTAGGTGACCAGGTTTTCCTCCAAAATTGCTGAAAATTTCAAGGATTGATGCTCTCATCATGTTGAATCCAAATATGCAAACCATTTCTCCAAAAAGTCTCCCAGTGAAAATCGTAGCACCGGTGGCGCTACGCACCTAATGCAATTTTCTGTGTTGGAAAATTTCAAAATTTCAAAATGACAAAAACTTACCAAAACTTGACCAAATTTGGCACAAGGCACCACCATTAGTTTCTTTGATGGGCTAGTGAGTCTTTAGCCAATATTTTTAGCTCGTCTTGCTCCTTTTTTCTCCTTAAGGCCTTCCTCAACCTAACCTTAAGCTTCCTCATTCTTATGTTGCATATTTTGTTTTGGGTCATGTAGTGGAAGGCCATGTGGCGAAGAATATTCTTGTCTCTATTGGCCTTCTCAAGCACCCCTCAAGGTGTATATTGACCCTTTCAATCCATGGTTCCCGGTCTTTCTCAATCTCTTGCTCAATAGAGGTCAACTTGACCTTTGCCTTCTTAGCCTTTTGACTATTCTCCTTAATCATTTGCAACTCCATGAGGACTTGCTTGTTGGTTAATTGTTTGTTTTCTTGCTCTAGATATTTGATGACCCATTTAGCCCTCTCTAAGTTGTCAGACAAAGCTTTTATCTCAGCCTCTTGCTCCTTAATGATCATGTCTTTGACAGTCCTTGAATCTTGAGCATCCAATTCAATGACATCAACTCCTTGTGTCTCCTCATGATCAACAAGGTCAAAATATATCTCTTGCCCATCAATAGGATCCTTCTCATGCATCTCTTTCTTGCCTTTACATTTTCCCTTGTGTTGCTACCCAACCTGTACCTGTTTAGCTAAAGAAGAAGGCAAAGCCCCTTCCACTCCTTGTGGAGCTAGCATTTTCCTGTGGCCTGAAGATGAAGGCGAGACCTCTTCCATTCCTTGTGGAGATAATACTCACCTAGCAGTTGTGAAAGGTTTCCTAGTGCCCCTCTCATATGTCACAAATAGCGGCACTCCAACAATTTCAGTCTCTTGCACCTTTTCATGTCCTGAAGGTCTACCTTCTTCATGAGGCACTGATGAAAAGACTTGAGGGCCTTTGAACATTTCATGAGAAATGAAAGTTTCCCATGGCATGTTAAGAAGGTTCAGCTGATGCAAAACAATAATTTTAATCAAAGAGTAGTGGTAGATGCTAGTTAACTTCTGGGGGTAGGATTTCTTCTTTACAACCAATGCCATCTTCTTAATGTTTATGAACATGAAGTAGGGGATATTCATCATTCTCACCCTAGTGAAATGCATCAACAATCTTATGTGGTAGGCATACAGTCTGGAGAACCTACCTTCACAAGTAAGTACTTGATGATGATCTTCATCAATGGAGCAAACTTGTCCTCCAAGAATTTAAAGGGGTATACTCTCTCAAGTTTGTTATGATATTTAGCCTTGATGTAAGGCTCATAGTACTCCTTGTCAATGTTCTGACCTTTGTTCCACTTTTCACCCACACTTGGAATACCTGTAGCTTCTGAAATGATAGCTGGTGACAAAGTGAATGTAACTCCAGTAAGGTTTACCTCATTATTGTCCAAATGTGTCACAAACAACCTTGCTAATTCATGACGAGATTTAACCCTTTCCACCATTTCACAGAAGCTAAAACATGACTGATGTCTAAAACAAGAAATGGAAAAAGGGCAAGCTTGGAGCTCCCTCAAAATGGTGGGCTCCTCTCTGATATGTTTTCCTCCCTTATGAGGCTTCCTACCCTGTGTATCTCTCTCCCTAGAACTGTCACTAAGGGTTTCTTCCTCTAGTTCATACTCTTTGTCCCTCTCCATTGTTGTACAGTTGTTTCTCTTGTAGTGAACGAAGTGTGATGAATTGTTGAATGAAGGTAAGATGAGTATGAAGAGATTTGAATAAGAAAATAGGTGAGGGTGAACAAGAGTGGGAAAGGAATGTAGGGAGTGGGTAGGGTTAGTGAATAGTGTAGGGTTTTTGGGTATATGTATAGGGTTTGGGATGTATGTGTATAGGGTTTGGGGATTAGGGAAAATTTTAGGGAATGATGTCTTGGGAATTATATATGGCAGGATGGGGTTTAGGGAAACAGTAAAAAGGTGATATAAGACAACAGTAATGAGTGAGATTTTTACAATATATGAGACAATTTAGTGACAATTTGATGTGTTTGAGAGACAAAACCACCAAAGACTGATGCAACAATTCTTTTTAGCAAGAATGGTTGTGTTACTTACTTGCAAAGAGGCAATGGAGAAGTTTTGAGGTGATTTGATGCAATTTGCAATGATCTGGAGCTCAACTTCCAGGTGCGTAGCGCACTCTCCCAGGTGCGTAGTGCCGGTTTGGTACGTAGCGCCAGCTCAAAATTACACTGCATGAAAGACCCAGGTGCATAGTGCCACTCCTATGCGTAGCGCCAGACTTTGGTACATAGCGCCAGGCAGATTTCTCCACAAACACGGTGATTTCACTCCCTTTGCTCAATAACACTCCAAAATTGTGTTTTTGCTCATGGAACTCAACTCAAACATTGAAATAACTTAAGAGAGGAATGACCTTTATATGGCTTGGCAAACTTTGATTTTTCACTCTTCAAAACCCACTTTCTAATGTCTATTTTCCTTTTCAAATACTCTATTTTTTGGATGCTTGATTTTTTTCTTGAAATAGGTGAACTAATGCTTTGACTTCTTTGACTTTTGTAGTAGCATGTTCTTGGAAATATCAGCAGGTGACCAGGAGCAGCATGAAACTATTAATTATATATGAGAAATAATAAAATTACATGAAATTTACAAATAATATACCAATGCTCTGTTTTCACCTCAAACTGGTTTTGAGGTGAAAATTTTATTAAGTTTACAAATTATGAGATTAAAACTTTTCTGATGATTATTGTCATCCTCATGTGTCTGCTAACCATTATTAGTCAATAGTTACTGAAAATTTGACATGGTAAAACCCTAATACCTAATGAAACTAAAACCCTAAGACCTAAAACCAAATTGATGAAATGTACTGAAAATGAACCTAAACCTGAACCATTAACTGAATCACACATGAAAAGAGGTTAGTAGATATGTGTCATGAGGGAAAAACTAAAATGTACCCTACCATCAGTTGATCCATGACCTAATGGAATGCAACTCATTAGAATGGGACTCCTAATATGAATGCAAAAGAGTGAATTTTGATCATTGATGGTAGTGTGAAGACGCTGACACTAACAAATTCCATTATATAAACTCTTTCATATTATTGGAGAGAGGTTCCTCGATTTCTACAAAAACTAGACAAGAGAAGTTGCACTTCTGCACTTCTTAATTTATTTTCTTATAAGCAATGGATCAAGGTTTCAGATTTTTGTGAAAGAACTTTTCAAGACCTGCATTTTTGTATCTCCTAGAAGCTTCTGGAATAAAAAGGTGGAATCAGAATCTTTCTTGCATATCAAGACTCAAATGCATGCGGTATTTCTATTATTGTTCTTTTTGTCTTGTTCTTTATGTAATTAGCATTTCATTTAATTTGCTATTGTTGATGTATTAAGATGCTTCAAGCAATTCTATATTGAGCCACTTCTAAATAATTTAGAATTGTTATAAGATTACCCAAGTTATATAGATATATGTGTATATTTTCGAAGTTATATATTAAACCGCATATCATCTTTGTTATACATTTAAAACACTCATTCATCAAATCATACATTATTGGGAAATTGGTCCCATAAAATCCAGTCGGAGCCACCATTCCAAACGGAAAAGGAGTTGTACTAAGGTCTGGTCCGGGTGGTTATCCCCAATGTTGATGCTAAGATTTTAGAGGCATCAACATTTTTGGCGCTAGAATGAGGGCCTAACTGTGAATGGCGAGTAAATCTAAATCCACAGGCCATTCTAACAGTAAAACTCCCTCACCATCTCCTCCAATTTCTCCTTCGCATTCTAAATCTCTTATTCCTAAGTGGGAAGTTGAAAAGAATAATACAACACCCACTGCTGAAATCCTAAACACACCAGATAATTTTTCTCCTAAACCCCCTGAAGTACAATCTTTGATTCATAAACTCCAAGGGTTTTCAATATCCCAAGAAGAATCTCAGTTATCCCAAGGTAGTGTGACTTCACAATATATCCCATCAAAGCTGCTTACTAGAGCAAAGATTGAAAAACTTGGTATTCCACCAGTTGAATTCCCTCTACCAAGTTGAAAAAGGGCAAGGAAGGCACCATCAAAATCTAATAGTGAGACTTTGTCCTCATCAGCATCGATTCCATCCATACCATTGTAAGGTCATCCATCTGTTTCGCAACTTTAGATCATAGTCCAAACAGGAACAGAAAATTCAACATCCTCTACCTAATTGCTGTCAACTACTTATTCACCCTCTTCTATTGTTAGCTCAATGATGGCACATAATCAACCTCAACCAAGGCCATGGACCAACCTAGGAGCTATCAGAATGCCTGCACCTTTGAGCTAATTACCATCACATCATGAGAAATGGTTACCAAAATTTAATCCATACATTGGCATATTAGCAGAAGAACATATAAACAATTTCATGTTATCAATCAACTTGAATGGAGTAATGGAAGAAGATGTTGTAGTTAGACTATTTCCATACACTCTACAAGGAGCAACAGCATCGTGGCACTTTTCGTTGCCACCAGGGTCTATCAATAGCTGGGATGCTTTCCAGGAGCAATTTCTAACTAGGTTTGGAGACAATAGGTCTACAGCAACTCTGATCAATGATCTCTTCAATCTTAAACCCGAATCAAAGGAACCCATCAAAGACTTCAACTCACGCTTCAATAAGTTGTTGAATAAAATTCCTACGACAACCAAGCCTAGTGAAGAAGTCCAGAATGAATGGTATATTTTTTCCTTGCCTTCAAACATAGTAATTTTCGTTGATAGGGCTACTAAACCAACATTAGCAAAAAATATGAAGGAAGCAATCACTGTTGAAAAACGTATCCTAGCTTTGGAAAAGAAAAATGCTATAGAAGAAAGGAAATCCAAAAAAGTTACCTTTAGAGATGATTCAAAAAAGAAAGCAGTCAAGGATCCATATGACATGGAAGGTTTACAAAAAGTTCTTAAAACTATGTCTAATGAAATGGTTGAAATAAAAAAGTAGGTAGTTGAGACTTCTACCAAAAAACCTTTTAGGAACTTTGAAAGAAATCAGCCAACTAATCCTAAACCACCTAATGTTATACCTAATGCAGAATGTGATCTAGATGATGATGAAAATGAAGATAATGTTTTATCAGTTGAAGAAATGGATGAAGATGAAACAGTTGAATTTCATGGAATGTGGGACTTTATCGTACCCAACTTTGATAATGAAATTGAATAGGAAGCTCTCCTGGTAAATAACAGAAGAAAAAGTATAGTAGAGCCTAATCAACCAAATTCTAAGAATAAAAACTCAACTCCTATTACTAAAGAAAAAGCTCCTACAAAGAAAACTCCAGTTGTGTCTCGCGACAATCAACAATCATCCTCCAATCCTCCCCCATCATCTAAAATGCTAGTAGTTTCAGATTCCATGGACTATAACATTGTGGAAGACATGAAGAAGACTTGAGCAGATATTTCTCTGCATGAACTTAGCAAGCTCAAACATCAACAAAAGTTGCTGTCTAAAGAATTAAATGCAGTACCTTCTTCTCCTCTTCCAACTAGTGTATTATCCAAGGCTGCAAAAGGATCAGGTAAGCCGCCATTTGATAAGGTAGATGCTACTGATGTTGTTTTAATTGGGGATAGGTCAAATTCTCATACTCATCCTTTTCTCTTGACTTATGAGATCTATAATAGAAATTTTCACAATTGTTTGATAGATTCAGGGGTTTCATCAAATACAATGCCAGCCTCGGTTTGGTCTAAGTTAAATATTGAGCCCCAGAAGTCTGTAGTTCATATTGTTCAATTAGATCGAACTAAAGTACAAGTCTTATGAGAAATAAATTTAGTTACTATCAGATTATCATCTGATCCCAGGGTTGCCCAAAGAATTGATATATTAATTGTTGACATCCATGAGTTTTATGGTTTTATCCTTAGCAGAGACTGGTCTGAAAAACTTCACGGATATATTTCGACTGATTGGTCTCACATGTGGCTTCCATATAATGGGAAACTAAATCAAATCATAATAGACCGCGAAAAACATTTGAATCATACAGTAACTGAGTTTGAAAAATAAAATCAACCTGAAGCCTTCAATAATAACATTCTTGGAAACTATTCAGCTGAAACATTTTCTCGGAATTTTAATGCTCAACATTCCCATTTTCTTGTTAATAGTGTCATGTCACAGATCGAAACTTTCTCCCATATTGATACCTCAAAGTGTGTTAATGTTGCAGATGAACTTGTAAATAAGCCTTTATTTTGGTCTTTGTATTTTGATGGATCAAAATCTAATGACGGTGCAGGAGTAGGATGTATTTTAGTTAGTCCAGAAGGAGAAAAATGATGTTATCATGTAGGCTAGAATTTGAGTGTACGAATAACACTGCAGAATATGAAGCATTGATTCAGGGGCTCTATAGAGCAATAGGCCTGAATATCCAATATCTGAAAGTATTTGTTGATTCTGAAATTGTCATTAAACAAGTGAGAAATATTATCCATTGTCTTTCAAGACATCTCAAACATTATTAATCACTTGTTCAAGATCTCATAACTCAATTTCTAGAATTTGACATTTCTCCTATTCCTAGATCACAAAATGCAGCAGCCAATCTTTTGGCTAATCTTGCTTCTAAACTCCTTCCATCCCAGGATTATAGTCCAAATTTTCTATTGAATTAAGTTTTCAACCATCTGTCCCAAATAATGTCACCAATTGGCATTTGTTTAATCATGATGAGCACATCTTAAATTTCTTGAATTCTAAAGGGTATTATGGCAATCAGATTATAGATGAAAGCGATCATGATCTTGAATTAAAACAAAGACTCAATGAATATCCTATTCCTAAATCTGTGGTCAAGCTAGAAGATCTTTATGATATTAAAGATAGATTCAAAAAGGTCACTAATCCAAAACTTCAAAGTTCTACTTTAAGGTTTGAATTAGTAAATCTCGGCACTAAGGCCAAACCACAAAATGTCAATCTAGGACTTGGACTTTCATTAAATGAAAGATTTTCTTTCATCATATTACTAAAGAAATACAAAAATGTATTCTCTTGGAATTACGAAGATCTGAAAACTTATGATACTTCCATCATTCAACACGCAATTCCAATGATTCCTGATGAGAAACCTGTACAACAGAAGCTAAGGAAAATTCAACCAAATCTTGAAAGTCAAATTAAAGTAGAGTTGAATAAATTCCATAAAGCCAAAATAATCTTTCCTGTCAGGAATTCTAAATGGGTCTCAAACTTATTACCAATAAGGAAAAAGAATGGTGATATTAGGATTTGCATAGATTTTAGAAATCTCAACAAAGCATGTCAGAAGTATAGTTTTCCATTACCAACAATGGAGCAGATACTTCAATCAGTAGCTGGCTCAGAGTTAATGTCTTTTCTTGATGGTTTTTCAGGATACACTTAGATACTGGTACATCCAGATGATAGATTAAAGACTACATTTAGAACTAAATGGGGAACCTATGCTTATCAGAAAATGCCTTTTAGTTTAATAAATGTTGGAGCTACTTTTCAAAGAGCCATGGATAGAGCCTTCAAAGGTTTGATCAATAGGACAGTCGTTGTTTACTTAGATGATATAATTGTCTATTCTAAGAAAAGGATCAACCATTTGCATGATTTAAAACAAATCTTTGAACGTTGCAAAAGATATGGGATTTCTTTAAATCCCAAGAAATCATTCTTTGCTCTTAATGAAGGTAAACTCTTAGGGTTCATTGTATCCAGAGATGGCATATACATTGATCCAAATAGGATAAAAGAGATTTTTGATATCCCTTTGCCACATAATAAGAAATCTATGCAATCATTTTTGGGACAGAGAAATTTTGTGAAGAGATTTGTTCCTGATTTTTCTCATATAGTTTTTCCCTTGCAATCCATGATTAAGAAACATTCCATCTTCAAATGGAGACATAACGAAAAAGAGGCTTTTGACTCGATCAAACAAGCAATCATTAATTCTCCTGCATTGAGAACTCCAATTTTTCTAGTCATTTTATTTTGTATACTTTGGCCATTGAAACATCTTATGTTGTTGTTTTAACACAGATCAATGACCAGCAAGTAGAAGCACCCATATCTTTCTTTAATTCTAATTTGCAAGGTGTTGAGCTCAACTATTCCAAAGTTCAAAAACAAGATTTCGTTGTATTTAAGTCTCTCAAACACTTCAGACCATTCCTCCTAAAAACACACACTAAAGTAATAGTCCCATTCTCTGCAGTGAGAAAATTGTTAGTTCAAAGGGAAGTAGGAGAGAAGAGAGCTAACTGGGTAATAGATTTACAAGAGTATGATATTGATATTAAACAAGTGAGAATTGTTAGAGGGCAAGGTTTTTGTAGGTTATTGGCAGGAGCTTCCAATATTCCATACCATGAAGATTCAGATAATACTACACAAGTACACGAGATAAGTATCACTAATTCAGAATCTCAATATGTTGATCTGATCTTTTACTTGAAAAATAGATATGCTCCCCCTGAATTCAGTTACAAAAGCAAACGTGCCTTAATATTAAAAGCCAAACACTTTGAAATCATTGATAATGTGTTATTCATGAGAAATTATGATTCAAATTTATTAAGATGCCTTGAAAAACTAAAGCACAAACTATTTTGCAGGAGTTACATGACAGCCCAGCAGGTGGAAATTTTGGAGGAGACACTACAGCTCACAAAATACTACATGTTGGATATTATTGGCTGACTTTGTTTAAAGATGCCCATGACTACATAAGGAAATACAAGATATGCCAAACTGCTAGCGGAAGACAAAAAAGACCAGCCTTTCCTTTACAACCATTAAACATTGAGCAACAATTTGAACAGTGGGGACTTGATATTATAGGAGATATTGTTTCACATTCTTCCAAGCAACACAGATACATCCTCATGGCCACGGACTACTTCACAAAGTGGGTAGAAGCAATTGCACTAAAGGTAGCCAATTCTGATGCAGTTATTGAATTTATTGATTAGTTCATCATTACAAGGTTTGGTTTACCTAACGCACTTATTTTTGATAATGCATCTTATTTTTCTAGAAATAGTATAGTTGAATTTGCTCTTAAGAGAGGCTTTAAGTTAAAATACTCTGCAAATTACTATCCTCAAGGAAATGCCTTAGTAGAGTCAACTAACAAGAATCTCATCAAGATTATTAAACGAACTGTTGATCAAAACCAAAAGAATTGGCATAGATATTTGATATTTGCATTATGGGCAGATCACATAACTCAGAAGGCCTCAATAGGTACTCCTTTTAACTTGATGTATGGGAAAGAATCTGTAATACCACCAAATTTAGCACTCCCATCTCTAGCCCTAGTACAATTCATTGAATAAATTCCCTCTTCCTCTATTCAATTGAGGTTTGATAAAATCCTTAAATTGAATGAGGAAAGAGAAAAGGCCAAAATTACTCATGCTAAACCTCATCAAGTCATTAAATCTTCTTTTGATGCAAGTTCTGTCGGCTCAAAAACATTACAGATCGGTGATCTCGTTTTGAAATGGGACAAATCACATGAAGACAAAGGTAAGCATACCAAATTTCAAAAGATGTGGCTTGGACCATTTTAGATCTTTGAAAAGATAGGCTCATCAACATTTCTACTGCAAGATTTATCAGGAAAGAGAGATTCTCTTCCTGTAAATAGGCTTATCTTAAAGAAATTATTTTCATAAGGAGGTAACCCCTTCTTACCTGTACATATTTTTTATGCAAGCTAGTTTCTTTTTGGAAATAATGCTGTAAATACTCTAAAATTGGCTTCTCACTATTGAAAAGCTCTTTGAAAGAATATTGAGAATACTTGCTTTCAAAGAATAGAAACTTTCAAGGAAATTATTATAGTTTTGGAAATTAGATAAAGCGTGAAACTCTGAGATTCTCTTTAATTTTTGAAATCTTCCAAACCTTGAAAATACAGTAAATCATTTTGATTTTTGTTGGTTGAGAAAGGTTATTTATAAAAAGGTAAAGACTTTTTCCAACTAAGAATCCACAACTCTAGAATTGTCATCCATAAACTCTTAAGGAGAAAGTCATTCACCCCATCCATTAGGTTTATGATTTTTCAGAGTGTAATTCTAAAATATATCTAATTTATAAAGATAAGAGGTCTCATGACGAGCCAGCGTACCATGATAATAGGGAGCTAATTAAACTGACATTACCAATACTGCATATCAAAACATGATAATGGCTTATAATCATAAGACAAGGGGTCTCATTACGAGCCAGCTTGTTCACTTCAATTACAACAGGTGAATGGCATTGTCATCATCTGGCTCCCAAACTAGGACAATGGCATTTTATCCAAAATAAAAAATAAAAAGACAAACAAAAAATAAAAATACATGTAGATATATCTTTCTGGATTTATGTTTCAAAAGTTATACTCTTAGATGGATGGGACAATGAATGATTGATGGTTAAAAGGTAACCCTTGTTGAGACTATAGATGTTTGTTGGCAACAGAGGCACTATTTGTGACAAAAGAGTAAATTTAAAAGCTAAGTTGGAAGAGACCCCTACTTTATCTTTAACAACCAATTAAAGCTTGAAGAAACCAAAATGCTTTTATTTTATCATAAGGGTTTGTAAAAGAAATTGCAAAATTGATAATTTGTTTATTCAGAGTAAAAATTTTATCTAATCAATTCTTAGACAGTTGTTTTTTTTCCTCAATTGATTCTACTTAAGAAAGTTATAGAAATTTCATTATTTTTTAGAGATATCTGATTCTCCCAGTGAATCGCCAATTGTTGTGCTATACAACAACCCCCCCATTCCAATTTTTTAATCTTAGTCTTATAATGCCAAATAAGAAATGGGTCCCCTTTAGATATGAATAAAATAAATAAAAGTTTTGAGTAAAATAAAATGAAAGTCATAAAAAAAAGAAAAATTGAGTATTTAGGACTGCTCATCACAAATCGCAATTCTTTAGAACCCATAAACATCCATTTAGAAAAGTGTGATGCGATTAGAGTCATAATAAAACCCTCATCACGAAGTTTTATCAAAGTAAGCCATTTATAAATATGATGTGATAAAACTATCACATTGCGCACATCATATATCACAAGGGATGACTTATAATGTTTCATTGAAATCTTGTGATGCGATAAGGCTATCGCAATCGCATATCGCTGATTCATAGGGAAGCATCCGAAAACTTCCATTGAAATCTTCCGATGCGATTTAATTATCGCATCTCACGCTCTCGATAAAAGCGAGTTATAAAATACTATGAATACATGTAGTATAGGGATAAATCGATTATAAAGAAATAAGCGTGATTTTCCAAGTTTGAAACCCACCATCTTCACATGCCAGCTTAGCACTCATCGCAATCGTAGCTATGCAAACATACCTTTTGAGCGTGGTGCTTGTAACTCTTGATTTGTGATATATGATTATTACACAAATATTAAAATAATACGATCACTAATCGTAAATCGTAGAGTCATGACACCTATTCTAAAAAGGACCATTACAAAACTTTTGATGCGAAAAATAGGCTTCAGCATTAAAGTTTCACGTTGGAAGTTACAGTAAAACATTAAGGAGCAGTTATGGTTCAGTCCTTTAAGGATTTCATCCATGGCAGCTATGTACAATATAAGATTTTTGGCATCTAATGCGCGTAGTTTATTTTGTTCTATAATTTGTGTATTATCTCCTCTCAAGTTTTTTGACTGCTACACTCTTATTCCTCATTTTGCAGAGTTGATCCATAATCGCACAGTTGGGTAAGATGTCTAAGAAATATCGAAAGGAAAAGGCCCCCATTACAGTGGAAGAAGGACTAGAAAAATTGGTGTTGATTTCAGATACTACCTGTCAAGGCCTTGGTAAAATCTCGTGGGAATCCATATATGCTTTACTTGAAGTAGAAAATCCAATGGAGATATAAGAAGAAGCAACAACTGATGGAACTGATCGAACAAAAAGCACACTCAATGATTTGGCCAGCTCCTTCCTCCATAGAATAGCAGCCCGATGGGTAATCGAAAGTATTAATTTCACAGACAAAGCTTTCTTCACAACCGATGGGAGGATGTTCGGACATTCAAACCTGACGATGTCAAGAGAATGTATCACTTGCTAGATCCCCAGTGACACTACAACAAATCATTCCTGGAAGCTTTCTCTAAGGAGAATGACATAGAGTTAGACCCTATCAAACAATGGAGACATTTTCCAAACAAGCATAAACATGAATCCTCTGGTATGTACACTGTGGACTCCTTAGCATCCCCGTATTTTTATGTTGCTGCTATGGTATGTAGTCTCTTTGGAAGCCCCGGTTCTGTTAGATTTTCTATAGAAATGGTTCTGTTAATAAGCAGCAATCAACTCCTTTATTATGGATTGGGCAACCATTCTATCAGATAAAATGGCCAGCCAAATACTAGATTATAGAAGGAACAAATTTGTCTCCACCATAATTGTGCCCCCATTCTATATGAGTGCCCACATAATGGACACAATCTATTTTAATTTCGACTTTCCCATACTACGTTGGAAATGGATTGTTCAGGATCCAACCCCCATTCATATTTATCATAAATATTGATGGAAGTTTGACTACAAAAATCATTTATACAAGATTTTCCATGGTTTCATTTTACCTATCCATCAAGCCATCTTTAATAAACCTGCTCCTCGGTTGTTTGACGAGGCTAGCATTGACTTAACTTCAATGAGAATTTGGTTCAAGGAGGAGAAGTTCACTTATATTAGGATTTTTGGCAATATTACTGACCCTCATGTCCTTCCACTCTACATCCCCCATAAGCTATTAGCTAGGGAAATAGCTTACCAGATAGTGGAAAAATGGATGTCTAGAAACCTTAAAGATTCTAAGAAACAAGTATGGCCTCCATTTCCCCTCCGCTGTGGCACTTAGACATTGCATGATTTTAAACATGCTGAGAAAGAAGTAGAGAAAACAAAGGATCTGGGTCTAGTGGTAATTCCTAAAAGACAATATGATCCAAACAAGGTCACTTTCAATTTCACCAGTTAGGTGAAAATTAGTAAATTTATACATGAGAAGGATGAGTTTGATGACTTAGTCACTTCAGTGGAATTATTCTCACAAGTAAGTCATCTGGAAAGATTCAAATTGGGAGCCAAGAAGATGGAAAAATTCATGGAATACAAGACACGGAGGTTACTAACAGTACCTCTAGACTTACTAAATACTACCCCTATTGTTCAGCAAGCAAAGCACAGCAGGGAGTAGACTGTTGAAGAGATTTCCAGGTAAGGGGAAACAGGTGAAAAGACCAGTGAACCCCTTAGCACAGATGTTCATATTGACCCCATCTTGATAAAATAATGGGAGTAATTTGATCCACAGATCAAAAGCTAGAGCGACCCCCAAAACATTACCACATCAACATCGACCGCAACACAACGGCCCACCATTCCTGATAGTGTGATTGAAGTAACACCCAATAACAACATAGCTCAGAAAGAGATTGAAATAATTCCTGAAAACCCTTAAGGAGAAATTATATTGAATATTGAGGAAATACCACCATTGGATATATTTTACAGTCCAAAACACAGGGCTGTAGTAAAAAGACAAAGAAAAAAGAGGAAAATAGACCAAACATCCTCCACAATTCCTCAATCTGAATTTATGAATGTTTTATGGAAGGATTTAGAAGTGAATCCTTCTGAGGATTTGACTAAGTTATTTCAATTTGTAGGGGCATACACAACCGCCACAATTAATAAGGCAACTGAGGTTAACCAATTGTTCAAGGAAAAGGATCAAATGATTAATCAACTTGAGGAATAGACAGTAGTACAACAACAGAAAATTAATCGGCTTGATGAACAGTTGGCAAAAGAAAAACAAAAGAACGAGCAACGTGAGGAACAATTAAACCTAGAGAAATAGAAGATCAACCAGCATGCCATCCAAAAACAACAACAGTTGTCATAAAAGCTCGAACAGCTTCAATTGACACATCAACAAGAAATTAAGACTAAAAAGGAGCAAATCACACAGCTACAACTATGTCTAGAACAATTCAAACATTATCCCAAGGTTGAGGAATTTAAGAAGGAATCCCTAGAAGCAAATAAAGCCTTATCTCAATAGCTCAATCTACTTTGCCATAAAATATCTCTTATCGACCCATTATGCATCATAACTACATCACTGATCAATCAAGTAGTTAATACCATATTAGAATTTTAAGATGTAGATGAGAAGGTCACAAATTACCTCTCCTCTCAAAGCACAGTAGAAGGAATAGTTGCTAACCTACCAAAAATTCAAGAGTCGCATAAAGAAATATTGTTTTCGTAGTGGGAAACACAGTCGATAAAGGCAGAAAGGGCTACCTCTAGGGCTAGGTCCACAATGAATTATGTGATTGAAATGATAAATGATGGTTAATATGGAGCCAATTTAATTTCTGATTGTTGCTGAGGTAATCTTCTAAAGGCGAAAGTGTTAGAAAATCAATGGAAGCAAGATTTGGCCACCAAAGATGAACAACTCAACAGAATACAAAGCCTTAACTAGGATGTGTACTAGTCCTTTTTGGTCAAGCCGCACAGCCAAGAGATGACCATCAAATTCCTTGATGATGTTGTTGATCGCATGATCCCCGAGATTTCAGATGCCATGTACACAGGACAACTACACTCCAAGATGAGTCACCCTACAGAAATTCAAAATATGCTTTCAATTTGTCAGTTGAAAATACAGGAGAAGAAATAGATACAAAGAATCTTTTCAGATACAATGCATTACTATTTTTGCAATTCAAATCCCATATTTTAATGAGTGGCGGTTCCAACAACTCTCAGTGATTTTTGTAGACATTTTGTTTTAATTCCATTATATAAACTCTTTCATGTTATTGGAGAAAGGGTCCTCGATTGTACAAAAGCTAGAAAAGAGAAGTTGCACTTCTGCACTTCTTAATTTATTTTTTATGAGTTGTGGATCAAGGTTTCAGATTTTTGTGAAAGAACTTTTCAAGACCTACATTTTTGTATCTCCTGGAAGTTTCTGGAATAAAAAGGTGGAATCAAAATGTTACTTACATATCAAGACTCAAATGCATGCAATACTTCTATCATTGTTCTTTTTATCGTGTTCTTTATGTAATTAGCATTTCATTTAATTTTCTATTATTGATGTATTAACATGCTTCAAGCAATTCTATATTGAGTCACTTTTGAACGATTTAGAATTGTTATATTAGAGATATATGTCAGCAATAAATACCAGTAGGTCATCCGATATGTTTTCTTAATTACTTTGTTTAATTTCTTAAATAAGGCAATCATTATTTAAATGCATCTTCCTATGGATAAGTAAACCATCTATATGATTATTTGTCGGCTAGGAATTATCAAAAATCGCATTGTTATAAGATTACCCAGGTTATATAGATATATGTGTATATTTTCAGAGTTATATATTAAACCACCTATCATCTTTGTTATACATTTAAAACACTCATTCATCAAATCATAAATTATTGGGAAATTGGTCCCATAACATCCAGTCGGAGCCACCATTCCAAACGGAAAAGGAATTGTACTAAGGTCCAGACCGGGTGGTTATCCCCAATGTTGATGCTACAATTTTAGAGGCATCAACAGGACCTCAGTATCCTCACCAACCTGTCAATCAAACATTTCATCCATATGCTTCTACACATCCTTAGTGGAATAACCCATCACAATGTTGGAGGCCTCAACTCAACCAACCTCCTTCTTTATTTCCTCCACCTCCATCTCAACCATACGTCATTCATCTTGCTCCACCCAAGCAACCTTAGATGCCTTCTCAACCAAATCTGACCCCAAACAACAAGAATATGCAATAGGTCTATAGTGGGGAGACATCTTACCCTGCCTATGCTATGGAGATCCAAGAATTCAACCTCATGTATAGAAGAGTGCTCCAAGATAACCAAACTCCATCTCCACCTTAGAAGCTTGAAGAGGAAAAGACAGAGAGTATCCCTCATATAAATCCACCTTCTTGGCATTATGGCACAGGTTTGGAGCTATGGCACAGGTGTTGTCCTTGATGGCAACCCTCT
>APFE030413427.1:0-16187 GCA_000404065.3 Pinus taeda | reverse complement strand
TTGATTGTCCATTTTTCTATAGAACTTTCATGAAGGAAAAGATGATAAACATGCTTTTTTCTAATCAATCACCATACTTCTGCAACCTTTCTTCTACTTACCCATCTACTCATCCTACCATTTTCACTTCTCTTTATTAGGGTGCATTTGAGCTAGCAAACCCTTATCAAACATTTTTTCTTTCTCTTTTACAATAGTAAAGTAACTAAATCTATCCTTATTACATCCAAGGGCTCAGATTAAATAGTTGAGTCTACCTATCTAATTATCTGCCAAGATTAAATAGTTTGGTTAGATTTTTATTCTCTATCTATAGACATGAAATCCAAAACATTAAATAGACAAGTTTAAACATTTTGACTATCATGGACTATGGCAAAGATTACAAACTGGACACAATCATTTATTATGCACAAAAAGTAAATAGTAGTGGGATTTTGGCTTGCTCACTTTCATGGTCTTTTGTTTTTGGGGTTCATATTTTTCACTTATTTGGACCTTTTCTTATTCTTTTTGTCCTTTGATTATTCTTTTAGTACATACCCTCTTTACATTTTTTAATTTTTTTGAATATGGAAAACATTTGTGGAAAGCAAAGGTATGTACATATTACAGGTTTAATCTCAGACATTCCAAAATTATGACTCCTATTGGTATAGGAACCTAACAAAAGGGTCCATGCTTGTTCATTGGTTGGTGAAGTTTCATCTTCACCTTTCACTCCATAAGATAGTGTTGGAGCTTCTCCTCTTTTTTATGTTTTCTATGTCAAAGGTCGAACACTTGAACTTTTAATCTCCTCTTTCTTGATCTTGATTGCAGGATAAAATTCTTTGTATTCAACATTATTGCGTGTTCCTTAGTGTTTGCAATTTCTTCAAGTTTATTGCTTCTTCCTAGTTTTCAATATTTGCACACTTAAAAACAATGTTAGATTCATAAAGAGAATCATATTGGTTCTTTTCATCATGATCTTTTAAGAGAGATTTCCTTGCTTCATCTTTCTCTACTGACATAGTTGGTTGTTTCATGTCTTCAACCTCTTTAATCAATTTTGTTGTTGCAAACATGTTGTCCTACATTTGATTATGCCGTAAGGCATTTCCATTTGAAATTAACTTTCCTCTTTGCCTACATGTCATTACTTTGCACCATTAGATGATATGTTAGACGATTGAGCCATGTTGATTCATTCGATTACGCTGAGGTAAAGGTAGTATAACCGCCTAAGCAGCGCAGAAATACCCCATGGTTATTACCCGCCAGAGCACGATTATGCTGGCAAAGGTAGTCTAACCGCCTAAGTAGCGCAGAAATACCCCAGGGTTGTTACCCACCAGAGCACGATTATGCTGGTAAAGGTAGTCTAACCGCTTGAGCAGCGTAGAAATACCCCAGGGTTGTTACCAACCAGAGCACATCAACTAGCAGGGCCGCAGAGCTTGAGGGGAGATGCTCGGATGAGATTATGGTCGGTGGTTCTCCTAGACGAGCTCTGCACTTGGACAAGGGCTTGCCCATATCAAAGGGGGATTTACATAATTTTTGTTGGCCATCCACTCTCTCGTACAGAAAGAGAAGCCTTTAGGTGAACCAGACCTCAAACTCGCAATTGGGTAGTTGTTTTGTTGGAAAAATTTTGTACCAGTTGGTTGTCATAATGTGGTAAGTGTTTTTTTTTAAGACCTTGTTCAGTTGCTTCCCCACTATGTTTTACACAATTTATCTAGCGAATGCTAATCTTACCCCTTCTTTTTTGCTACTTGCAAGGTACAATGACCACTAGGAGAAAAAAGGTCAGGTAGACATGGAGCAAGTCTGAAGTACTTTGTATTTCTTGGCAGAGCCTAGAAAATTTGAAAGCTTCCATGTTGGGTCTATTTTTCGAGTGGATTTCATCCCCTTTCCACGTTCTGTCTAGGGTTTGGCTGAAATGTTGAGCTCCAGGTAAACTCCCACGCCTTGCCCAAATCAAAACTTGTCTAATTGTTGTGCTATGTGCAGTTTTAGCCTGTAAGTATTCGGTTTGGGTGTCGATGTAGGTTAGCATTTCAGGAGGATTTCTATCCTCAATACAGCTACAAAAAAATTCCTTTTCAGGCTTTACACACTTTTCGGGGCTAATTTCACTTTTGTTGCAGCTCAAAAGCTCAGCTATGTTTTATTTTGGTTAATATTCCTCTGTGGTACTACTTGTTTAGGTTTTCACTGGAATACATTTATATATGTATTTGTTTTGCACTGGAATGTGAAAAGGAAATCAAGGAAATTCTCGATTGTGTTTACAGGTATCATAAATTTTTAATTTCACTATTCTTCCCTTACCCATTTTCTCTGAAAATTCCTTCAACATAACATTATTCCATACAAGCATTGGAATGAAAGTCTTAAGCCCGTTGCAGATCTTGAGATCATTGCTTTGGGATTTAGACTTCTTCGGCTGCATCAGTACCCTGTAACTCCAGGTGGGTACTACGGATTGTGTTTCTTTGTAAAAGGGTAGAAGTTCAAATCCCCAGGGGTATAGTATGTATATTTTTCTGAAAGATTCTGGAATGGTAGGGATAGGAATGAGGTCTTGGCAAGCCAGTGTTTCTAGAGTAGAAGCAAAGAGATATTGTCAAGGGTATAGTTCAGATTATGCACGCTTAGCCAAAAGTGTTTATAAGTGAGACCCCAGATTCAATTTCACTTTCATAATTTCGCTTCATCCTTTTTCCCAAATTTAGCATAATTTGCAGGTTCCTTCCTTTTCATGCCTTGGTGCATATCATTGCAGAAATATTGCAATGCTCAAACCCATGGGAAGTATACACACAAAGAATTAACAGTACTTGAAAATTGCTGCTCACAAACATCAATTGAATAAAACATACAATAGAATATTTACCGTTTATTTCAGGAAAAACTACATTGTAACCTACTCGAATAAAAACTGTCACGTTCTAATTTTTCCTCTTTCTAAAATTGTTACTTCATTTTCTTCCTTTTTTTACTTTGCTCCATACACTGAAGCCAATTCTATAGAAAAATAAAGAACTATTGTAAAATACTTTGATTCTTTGTTCCAAGTCTTAGTTTTCAATTGAAACTAGTCCTGTAAAAAAATAAAGAACTGTTGAATAACAGTTTGAATATTTGTTCCAAGTCTCAGTTTTCAATTGAAACCAGTATTGTAGAAAATTAAAGAACTGGTCTAAAACAGTTTGACCTTTGTACCAAGTCTTAGTTTTCAGTTGAATGAATTATCTTTGCGTTACTTTTGTAGTGTTCCATCATTTTTTCTAGCGTTCTGGTGTTTTGGATGAAGCTAGACTTTGCCACAAAATATTTAAGAGAATCTCTTGAGAAAAGTGAGATTTTCACTGCATGGAACAAGAAGCAAAACGTCAGCTAGGAGGTAACCTAATGTCCAGACATGTCGAATCGCTTATTTGTTTGTCTCCACAGAAGTGATTGAATGAGTTTCTAATATTTTGTTTACCATTTGCCAGATTCAATACCAGTTGGAGAATTCTTGGCATGCCAGTGTTTTCAGAGTAGAAGCAAAGAGATATTGTCAAGGGTATAGTTCAGATTATGCACGCTTAGCCAAAAGTGTTTATAAGTAAGTGAGACCCCAGATTCAATTTCACTTTCATAATTTCTCTTCATCCTTTTTCCCAAATTTAGCATAATTTGCAGGTTCTTTCCTTTAGTACCTGGTTGATAATAATAATGAGACTGACCAGGTGCTCCATTTTTATCCAATTTCAGGCTGCCCAGAGTAAACAACCAAAAGATTTTAGAATTGGCTAAACTGGACTTCAACATTATCCAGGCAATTCATCAAAAAGAGATGAAGCATGTCACTACGTAATAAACCAACCTAATGATTTATGCTATTATTTCAGAATGTAGTGTATATCCACTCTATTCTAATTACTCAGAAATTAGTTACTCAGTTTCAAATTTCTTATAATTCCTTCTTTGAATGATGAAACTTGTTCTAATTCCTTCTTTGATTGGTTCTGCTCCACAACTGGTTTAAACATTTGGAGTTCCCTTTATTACCCTTCAGTCAAGAGAGGCCCGTGGAATGCTCTTTCATAGTAGTGGCGGGCATGTATGAGCCCCAATATGCCAAATGCAGATTCCTCTTTTCAAAAGTAGCCTGCTTGAATACCGTTTTGGATGATATGTATGATACATATGGAACCCTTGATGAATTGAAGCTATTCACTGAGGCTGTCAAAAGGTAGGATGTTATTGCAACCATGTAGGGTTAATATTAGTAATCAGGTTAATTTTTCATGTTGTTTTCTTAAAAAAATATTTACTAAAATTTTGATCCTTCAAATTTCATTTCCTTGCATCAAGAGAGCAATTTTTGAACAATTGTTGTGGATATATTTCCCTAGAGCCGTTTTTGTGGATATAAAACTTGAAGTAACCTCGTGATCATGTAATTGTCATTAATTGTAATGAAAATTGCCATTGATTTGTATATATAGGCTTTGAATTCATAAAAAGCAATCTGGAAGCAATAAAGGATCAGAGCGATCAAGATAGCTGTGTAATGGACTTTGAGATCATCTTCCCTTCCTTGATAAGAGAAGCTCAATCTCCGCATCTCGGACTTCCCTACGACTTGCCTTATGTGTGTATGCTCCAGATGAAAGGGCAGGAGAAACTAGCCAAGTATGTGAATTCAAATTAACATATTGTCAATTCAACAACCGAATTAGACCATATTACTTAATGCTATGCAAATTCTAATAAATGAATGTTGCAGCCTCTCCAGGGACGAAATTCATGGCGAAATATTGTTGTCATCTTTGAAGGGAATACAAGATATGGTCAATTGGGAAACAATAGTTGATGTTCAAAGGCAAGATGGATCTTTCTCAGGCTCACCTGCTTCTACTGTCTGCATCATCATGCACATTGGATACATCAAATGCCTTGAATTACTGAACAGCGTGCTCACTAAATTTGGCGGTTTTGGTATGTCTGGAGGTTTCATGTTGTTTGCATCTTGGCCCTATCCTTGCTTTACTTTTTAAAATTCAATAAATTTAATTAACTACTCATACTGCAGTTCCCTTCCTGTGGATCTGCTGGAAGGCCTCTTAATGGTTGATAATATTGTACGTCTTGGAATCGATAGACATTTTGAAAAGGAAATCAAGGAAATTCTCGATTATGTTTTACAGGTATCATAAAAATTTTAATTTCACTATCCTTCCCTTTCCCATTTTCTCTGAAAAATCGTTCAACTTAACATTTATGACATGTCCTACATACAATGATTGGAACGAAAGTCTGAAGCCCGTTGCAGATCTTGAGATCACTCCTTTGGGATTTCGACTTCTTGGACTACATCGGTACAGTGTAACTCGAGGTGGGTACTATGGATTGTGTTTCTTTACAAAAGGGTAGAAGTTCGAATCCCCAGGGTATAGTATATATATTTTTCTGAAAGATTCTGGAATGGCAGGATAGGAATGATGTCAAAAATTGACCTCATTCCTATCTATACAATTCCATGATTATTCTTGTTCATGCTAAATTTATATCCATGGTAGATTTTAGAATTATTTCTGTTCATGCTAAACTTGTGTTTATTCATGATTCCAAAAATATCTTGGAACCTGACGATTAAGAGAAATCTACAATAACATAAAAATGCTCCTCCTATCCATACAGAACATTCCCTAAATTGGCAATAGAGAATTCAATGCTCCAGAGATTTAGGAAATTATGACTTAACCTTTAAATCATCATCATAGATGAAAGGGAAGGAGAAACTAGCCAAGTATGTGAATTCAAATTAACATTTTGTCAATTCAACAACCGAATTAGACCATATTACTTAATGCTATGCAAATTCTAATAAATGAATGTTGCAGCCTCTCCAGGGATGAAATTCATGGCGAAACATTGTTGTCATCTTTGGAGGGCATACAAGATATGGTCAATTGGGAAACAATAGTTGATATTCAAAGGCAAGATGGATCTTTCTCAGGCTCACCTACTTCTACTGTCTGCGTCTTCATGCACATTGGAGACATCAAATGCCCTGAATTACTGAACAACGTGCTCACTAAATTTGGCGGTTTTGGTATGTATGGAGGTTTCATGTTGTTTGCATCTTGGCCCTATCCTTGCTTTACTTTTTAAAATTCAATAAATTTAATTAACTACTCATACTGCAGTTCCCTTCTTGTGGATCGGGTGGAAGGCCTCTTAATGGTTGATAATATTGTACGTCTTGGAATCGATAGACACTTTGAAAAGGAAATCAAGGAAATTCTCGATTGTGTTTTACACGTATCATAAAATTTTTAATTTCACTATCCTTCCCTTTCCCATTTTCTCTGAAAAATCCTTCAACTTAACATTTATGACATGTCCTGCATACAGTGATTGGAACGAAAGTCTGAAGCTCGTTGCAGATCTCGAGATCATTCCTTTGGGATTTCGACTTCTTGGACTGCATTGGTATAGTGTAACTCGAGGTGGGTACTATGGATTGTGTTTCTTTACAAAAGGGTAGAAGTTCGAATCCCCAGGGTATAGTATATATATTTTTCTGAAAGATTCTGGAATGGCAGGATAGGAATGATGTCAAAAATTGACCTCATTCCTATCTATACAATTCCATGATTATTCTTGTTCATGCTAAACTTATATCCATGGAAGATTTTAGAATTATTTCTGTTCATGCTAAACTTGTATTTATTCCAGATTCCAAAAATATCTTGGAATCCGACGATTAAGAGAAATCTACAATAACATAAAAATGCTCCTCATATCCATACAGAACATTCCCTAAATTGGAAATAGAGAATTCAATGCTCCATAGATTTAGGAAATTATGACTTAACCTTAAATCATCGTCATCTTCTATTCTCTCCTCTAACCTTTTCACGTGGTATTAACAGCTGTTTCCGACAACTTCAAAGATGTCGATAGGCATTTCTTTTGCTCAACGAGTCAATTTAACAAAAATGTAGCAAGCATGTTGAGCCTGCATAGAGCTTCCGAACTCGCATTCCCTGCAGAAACTATTTTGGATGAAGCTAGAGACTTTGCCACAATATTTAACAGAAGCTCTTGAGAAAAGTAAGATTTTCACTGCATGGAACAAGAAGAAAAAATGAAGCCAGGAGGTAACCTAATGTCCAGACATGTCCACTCGCTTATTCATTTTTCTCCATGGAAGCGATTGAATGAGTTTCTAATATTTTTTTTACCATTACCAGATTCAATACAAGTTGGAGAATTCTTGGCATGCCCATGTTTCCAAAGTAGAAGCAAAGAGATATTGTCAAGGGTATAGTTCAGATTATGCACGTTTAGCCAAGAGTGTTTATAAGTAAGTGAGACACCAGATTCAATTTCAGTTTCATAATTTCTCTTCATCCTTTTTCCCAAATTTAGCATAATTTACAGGTTCTCTCCTTTAGTGCCTGGCTGATAATAATAATAAGACTGACCAGGTGCTCCATTTTTATCCAATTTCACGCTGCCCAGAGTAAACAACAAAAAGATTTTAGAATTGGCTAAACTGGACTTCAACATTATCCAGGCAATTCATAAAAAGAGATGAAACATGTCACTACGTAATAAACCGACCTAATGATTTATGCTATTATTCCATAATGTAGTGTATATCCACTCTATTCTAATTACTCAGAAATTACTTAGTTTCAAATTTCTTATAATTCCTTCTTTGAATGATGAAACTTGTACTAATTCCTTCTTTTATAGATTCTGCTCCATAGCTGATTTAAACATTTAGAGTTCCCTTTATTACCCTTCGGTTGAGAGAGGCCCATGGAATGCTTCTTCATACTAGCGGCGGGCACGTATGAGCCCCAATATGCCAAATGCAGATTCCTTTTTTCGAAGGTAGCCTTCTTGAATATTGTTCTGGATGATATGTATGATACATATAGAACCCTTGATGAATTGAAGCTATTCACTGAGGCTGTTAGAAGGTAGGATGTTATTGCAACCATCTTCATCTACATTAACATTGTGTATCATCCTAATTATCTTCTGTTGGCTCTTCAGAAGGGATCTCTCCTTGAAAGAAAGCCTGCCAGACTATATGAAACTCTGCTACAAAATCTTTTACTGAATTGTTCACTCAGTGGTTCGGGAGGCAAAGAAGTTACAGGGGCACGAATTGCTTAGATTTTATGGAGAGGCTATATTTGGTACTAAAGATTTTATAAATTAATGTGAATTGTATAGCCATTACATTGCTTCATCTCATCTTATAAAGATTTTGTATTCTCCCAAAGAGGATATATTGAAATTCTAGGAAGAGTCTATATTTGGTGGGGCTTTGACTAGAGCTCTTAGTCTTAATAAATATACTCCCAAGCCATATGATGGAATAGTTAATGTTTCTAACAAATTTTAAATGTGTAACCCTCTGTGATTATTTTCTATCAAAGTGGCTTTGTTTTTATGATATTATTCTTTTAGGAACTCTCATTCCTAGTTAAGAGGAAATGTATTAGGTGAAGAATTTTGATTACAATGTTGCTTTAATATTGATAGATTTTTAATAATGTTTTGATAGGATTAAATAAAGTTTTTTTTTTTTTTTAAATGCTAGGATACAATATACTTAATATTTGGAGAAAATTTTACTGTGACCATATTTACTTTAAGGATAGACTTTATTGAATCTAAAATATAAGATTTAATATTTGAAGAAACTTTATAATAATGATTACTGGTTTGTTCAACGATGTTTCCACTCATATGGAAGTTAATGACAACTTACTAATAATGTTTATCTTCGACGATCAATCAAACAATGTTGTCTTCTTATTTTAGTGTTTTGTTTCATATGTTGAAGCTCCACATTATGTCTCAAGAGATTTGTTTTTAGGGCCCAAGTTTATTCTTACCTAATTAGTAAGAGCTCATTAGAAATGGATTACCCTTCTATATATTATGTCTATAATTGTTTATTTAAGAAATTTGATACAAAACTTGCTAAATGGTATTAAAAGGCTTTTTAAGTGGAATAAAGATTTCAAGCATGTTTAGAAGTCATATAATCTTTGCATATCAATTGTGCTTCTTGCTGGTTTTTAAAAATTTGTCATTTTAAAAATCAACAATTCTCGTTGTTATCATTTTGAAAAAATAATAATGAACTATTTTATTTAAGATTGGGTTGTTTTGTTTCAATTTTCTAGGTCATGGCCTTTCTCAATAAAGGCTCTCGAATACTTGTTAGATTGGAAAGTTCACTAGGTAAGGTGAACGAATATATATTTGTTGGGTCAAATGTCAAAGACCTAAGTCATGCTCACTTTGCAAATGATCCCCCTTCCTCACAAGAAAAAGGAGATTGAGTGTTTAAAAAATGTGATGAAATTCCTAGATATCTTTCATATATCCTTAGGGTCTGAAGATTCCATGGAACAAAACTATATCATATAAACAATTCTAAAGAGATTCTAAATTAATTAATGTAAGTTGGTTGTAGAATCAATTTAGGTAGATCTTTAAATTTCTAGGTATCCCTTTCTTTTTAGGCCTCAACAAAAGAGTTGTGGCAAGTTCTAATTCACTGAAATGAACAAAATGTGACAAAATGGATTATGAAGTATATGTTATCAGTAGTTAGACACCAAATTTATATGAATGTCCTAGGTTCTACGCATGTTTATTATTTCCTATGTTAGTGTTCCTTGGCCTTGATTTATAGTATATTGGAAAAGGTTATGAGATATTTTACAATCTTAAGCCCAATGCATGCCTTGTCATATAAAATCACATTGTCCAAGTTAAATCAGTTTGTCAAATAAATTTTGCACCTTTAGCGTGAATTATGTTATGGCATGTAAAACTTGTGATGCATAACTTCTCTTGAACTCTTCAACATGCAACCTTAAGTAACTATGCTAGAAATACTGTATCAATGACATATGATCACATGATGTGTCACCATTGGCATACCACCCATCACCACCCAACAACACTGCATTACGAAAATTGCTAGCAATACTATACTCAATGTATATTCAACATTTTTTTGTAAAATTGTATTCGATATGAAGAAATGAATTAGGAAGAAATTCAATATGTCTTATGAAAATATCACTAACTATCCAGGTCTGTTTTTGCTACGTATGCACCCTAGATACACCAAACAAAAACTGATACACATCAAATATTTTACTAATCCCCTCTGCTTTTGCATTTGTCCATTTTTCTCTATCAAACACATGCTTGTCACAAAAGGAAAGTAATTTCTTATGCTTGGAGTCACATGGTTTTGTATGAGATTATTTCAAATTAGTGTTACAATAATCAGTGCAAGAAAAAAGTCCATTCGAGAAAGAATGGAAACAATTTTCATCTCTCACAACAATTCCCTTCCTGGTGATCATCAGAATGAGCTTTGTGGCATATTGGTAGCGCCCACAAACATGAAGGTTCTTGGTAATCTAGATAGCTGATTTAGGCATCTGTTGATAACCAAAAGCAATTTCAAGCTTCTCGATGTGGCCATAAATTATTTGTGCCTTGTCCTAATCATCTACCTCCTTGACAAAGAGAGACCCTTCTTGTGATTATACCGAACCTTGATCACTATAGTCCCACTGAATTTCTCATTGTTGTACCGAGATAGAGTTTCACCCTTGACAGTGAGACAAACCTCCCATTTTCTATTGCCACTCATGTACTAAACAATCTCATTGCTTAGTTTGGTCATTTGGCATATATTAATAAACTTATATTATCTTATATACATTTATTACTAAGTACATGCACATATAACATGGGGCATGTACTCTATAAGAAATATTTCTTACCTTATCCATTATCTCAAAAGATTCATATCTCAAGGCTTTGATTTTCTTCTATGGTCTTGTTGTCATGGGAAAATGTTCCTTGTCAACTTCATCGGATTATTGGGCAAAAGGCCCAACTATTGAAATGGCAAGCCCATTGGTTATGGACCAACTACCATAATCTAGGATTGTTGGGTTAAAAATGAAATGCAACTAATAATGCAATGCAAGTGTGTAATATGAAATCTAGCCTAACTAAATCCTATTTAGAAGTAAAGAATAGGTTGACATGAAATGAAATTAAATACAAATACTAAAAGAAACAATCCACTCACTGCAACTTATGATGATGAAGATGGTTGGGTGATGCTCACCATGAAGCTCATGTAATCGGTGTATATGGTAGAGGGGGTGTGGGCAAAACTTTCTTTCTTAAAATCATCTACAATACCTACAAAAATGAGGTGAGTCATTTTTTTATTTTGTCATTTGGTTTATAGTTTGTGGGAACATTGAAATTGAACAATTTCACGCTTCAATTGCTAAGACTCTGAATTTAAGTCTTAAGGAAACTACTAATGCTGATATTAAAAAGATGAAATTTACTGCATCTCTAGAAAGAAAGAAGTGAGAATTAAATCTTCTTGGAAGAAGACGCAAGTATGGTTGAGCGATGCTCGTTGCAAAGCTCGATACAATCTCCATTTAAGCAACTCTATTTTTTACTCGCCCTCGTTAAATATCTATATCCAAAATGTCTTCCTAGATTCTAGGAAGTAAGGGTTTACATAGTGGATATCGGTTTTCCTCTTAAATTCCCCTAGCCATGATCTCATGTTTGCCTCTATGGATTCCCTCACCTAGATTTAAATTAGTCGAAGATGAACAAACATATATGGATTTATATATACATACGAATAAGAGGCAAATTGGTTCTAAATGTTCTCTAGTAATTTCTAGCATATAAATTTTTTACCATCATGTTGGCTCAATATAGTATCATTCAAGGCCAATATACATCGACCTTAAACAGAAGTACCCACACGTTTCCCATGTAAAGTATTAATGTATTAACATGAGGCTTAGGCATCACTAGTGAAGCTACCAGCAAAATGGAGATGGCACCTTGGATGAACAGTTGATTAATGAGCTACTTCCTAGCTTTCATGATGATGATTCATTTATAGTTTTTAGGCATCTTTTCCTTCTATAAAAAAAATGGAATGGAGGCATGAAATTTGCAATTGAAACTACAAAACTAGTTGTGCTTAATGTCAAGCAAGCAAACCTAATGGAAATGTCACTGTTAAGATAGGAATAACATAGGTTATAGGAAAAACTATCCAAGTATGTGAATTCAAATTAACATATTGTCAATTCAACAACCAAATTAGACCATATTACTTAATGCTATGCAAATTCTAATAAATGAATGTTGCAACCTCTCCAGGGATGAAATTCATGGCGAAACATTGTTGTCATCTTTGGAGGGCATACAAGATATGTTCAATTGGGAAACAATAGTTGATGTTCAAAGGCAAGATGGATCTTTCTCAGGCTCACCTGCTTCTACTGTCTGCGTCTTCATGCACATTGGAGACATCAAATGCCTTGAATTACTGAACAGCGTGCTCACTAAATTTGGCAGTTTTGGTATGTGTGGAGGTTTCATGTTGTCTGCATCTTGGCCCTATCCTTGCTTTACTTTTTAAAATTCAATAAATTTAATTAACTACTCATACTGTAGTTCCCTTCCTGTGGATCTGCTAGAAGGCCTCTTAATGGTTGATAATATTGTACGTCTTGGAATCAATAGACACTTTGAAAAGGAAATCAAGGAAATTCTTGATTGTGTTTTACAGGTATCATAAAAATTTTAATTTCACTATCCTTCCCTTTCCCATTCTCTCTGAAAAATCCTTCAACTTAACATTTATGACATGTCCTGCATACAGTGATTGGAACGAAAGTCTGAAGCCCGTTTCAGATCTTGAGATCACTCCTTTGGGATTTCGACTTCTTGGACTGCATCGGTACAGTGTAACTCGAGGTGGGTACTATGGATTGTGTTTCTTTACAAAAGGGTAGAAGTTCGAATCCCTAGGGTATAGTATATATATTTTTCTGAAAGATTTTGGAATGGCAAGATAAGAATGATGTCAAAAATTGACCTCATTCCTATCTATACAATTCCATGATTATTCTTGTTCATGCTAAACTTATATCCATGGCAGATTTTAGAATTATTTCTGTTCATGCTAAACTTGTATTTATTCCAGATTCCAAAAATATCTTGGAATCTGACGATTAAGAGAAATATACAATAACATAAAAATGCTCCTCCTATCCATACAGAACATTCCCTAAATTGGTAATAGAGAATTCAATGCTCCAGAGATTTAGGAAATTATGACTTAACCTTTAAATCATCATCATAGATGAAAGGGCAGGAGAAACTAGCCAAGTATGTGAATTCAAATTAACATATTGTCAATTCAACAACCGAATTAGACCATATTAGTTAATGCTATGCAAATTCTAATAAATGAATGTTGCAGCCTCTCTAGGGACGAAATTCATGGCGAAACATTGTTGTCATCTTTGGAGGGCATACAAGATATGGTCAATTGGGAAACAATAGTTGATGTTCAAAGGCAAGATGGATCTTTCTCAGGCTCACCTGCTTCTACTGTCTGCGTCTTCATGCACATTGGAGACATCAAATGCCCTGAATTACTGAACACCGTGCTCCCTAAATTTGGCAGTTTTGGTATGTATGGAGGTTTCATGTTGTTTGCATCTTGGCCCTATCCTTGCTTTACTTTTTAAAATTCAATAAATTTAATTAACTACTCATACTGCAGTTCCCTTCTTGTGGATCTGTTGGAAGGCCTCTCAATGGTTGATAATATTGTACGTCTTGGAATCGATAGACACTTTGAAAAGGAAATCAAGGAAATTCTCGATTGTGTTTTACAGGTATCATAAAAATTTTAATTTCACTATCCTTCCCTTTCCCATTTTCTCTGAAAAATCCTTCAACTTAACATTTATGACATGTCCTGCATACAGTGATTGGAACGAAAGTATGAAGCTCGTTGCAGATCTTGAGATCATTCCTTTCGGATTTCGACTTCTTGGACTGCATCGATACAGTGTAACTCGAGGTGGGTACTATGGATTGTGTTTCTTTACAAAAGGGTAGAAGTTCGAATCCCCAGGGTATAGTATATATATTTTTCTGAAATATTTTGGAATGGCAGGATAGGAATGATGTCAAAAATTGACCTCATTCCTATCTATATAATTCCATGATTATTCTTGTTCATGCTAAACTTATATCCATGGAAGATTTTAGAATTATTTCTATTTATTCTAAACTTGTATTTATTCCAGATTCCAAAAATATTTGGGAATCCGACAATTAAGAGAAATCTACAATAACATAAAAATGCTCCTCCTATCCATACAGAACATTCCCTAAATTGGCAATAGAGAATTCAATGCTCCAGAGATTTAGGAAATTATGAATTAACCTTAAATCATCTTCATCTTCTATTCTCTCCTCTAAACTTTTCACGTGGTATTAATAGCTATTTCCGACAACTTCAAAGATGTCGATAGGCATTTCTTTTGCTCAACGAGTCAATTTAACAAAAATGTAGCAAGCATGTTGAGCCTGCATAGAGCTTCCGAACTCGCATTCCCTGCAGAAACTATTTTGGATGAAGCTAGAGACTTTGCCACAATATCTAACAGAAGCTCTTGAGAAAAGTGAGATTTTCACTGCATGGAACAAGAAGAAAAAATGAAGCCAGGAGGTAACCCAATGTCCAGACATGTCCACTCGCTTATTCGTTTTTCTCCATGGAAGCGATTGAATGAGTTTCTAATATTTTGTTTACCATTACCAGATTCAATACGAGTTGGAGAATTCTTGGCATGCCCATGTTTCCAAAGTAGAAGCAAAGAGATATTGTCAAGGGTATAGTTCAGATTATGCACACTTAGCCAAGAGTGTTTATAAGTAAGTGAGACGCCAGATTCAATTTCAGTTTCATAATTTCTCTTCATCCTTTTTCCCAAATTTAGCATAATTTACAGGTTCTCTCCTTTAGTGCCTGGCTGATAATAATAATAAGACTGACCAGGTGCTCCATTTTTATCCAATTTCAGGCTGCCCAGAGTAAACAACAAAAAGATTTTAGAATTGGCTAAACTGGACTTCAACATTATCCAGGCAATTCATAAAAAGAGATGAAGCATGTCACTACGTAATAAACCAACCTAATGATTTATGCTATTATTACATAATGTAGTGTATATCCACTCTATTCTAATTACTCATAAATTACTTAGTTTCAAATTTCTTATAATTCCTTCTTTGAATGATGAAACTTGTTCTAATTCCTTCTTTTATAGATTCTGCTCCATAGCTGATTTAAACATTTAGAGTTCCCTTTATTACCCTTCAGTCGAGAGAGGCCCATGGAATGCTTCTTCATACTAGCGACGCGCACGTATGAGCCCCAATATGCCAAATGCAGATTCCTTTTTTCGAAGGTAGCCTTCTTGAATATTGTTCTGGATGATATGTATGATACATATAGAATCCTTGATGAATTGAAGCTATTCACTGAGGCTGTCAGAAGGTAGGATGTTATTGCAACCATCTTCATCTACATTAACATTGTATATCATCCTAATTATCTTATGTTGGCTCTTCAGAAGGGACATCTCCTTGATAGAAAGCCTTCCAGACTATATGAAACTCTGCTACAAAATCTTTTACTGAATTGTTCACTCAGTGGTTCGGGAGGCAAAGAAGTTACAGGGGCACGAATTGCTTAGATTTTATGGAGAGGCTATATTTGGTACTAAAGATTTTATAAATTACTATGAATTGTATAGCCATTACATTGCTTCATGTCATCTTATAAAGATTTTGTATTCTCCCAAAGAGGATATATTGAAATGCTAGGAAGAGTCTATATTTGGTGGGGCTTTGACTAGAGCTCTTAGTCTTAATAAATATACTCCCAAGCCATATGATGGAATAGTTAATGTTTCTAACAAATTTTAAATGTGTAACCCTCTGTGATTATTTTCTATCAAAGTGGCTTTGTTTCTATGATATTATTCTTTTAGGAACTCTCATTCCTAGTTAAGAGGAAATGTATTAGGTGAAGAATTTTGATTACAATGTTTCTTTAATATTGATAGATTTTTAATAATGTTTTGATAGGATTAAATAAAGTTTTTTTTTTAAATGCTAGGATACAATATACTTAGTATTTGGAGAAAATTTTACTGTGACCATATTTACTTTAAGGATAGACTTTATTGAATCTAAAATATAAGATTTAATATTTGAAG
>APFE030413421.1:45654-110601 GCA_000404065.3 Pinus taeda | reverse complement strand
TGCTTCTAGAGTCCATGAAAATGCATCTTTCTTCAATAGTGTTGTTAGAGGTGCTGCTATTCTCCCATAATTCTTAACAAACTTGCAATAATACCCTGTCAACCCGAGGAATCCTCGCAGATGCTTTATGGATGTGGGGATTCTCCATTCCTTAATGGCTTTAATTTTGCTAGGGTCTACCTTAACTCCTTCATGAGATACAATATGACCCAGATATTCCACCTCTTGTACTCCAAAGAAACATTTGGATCTTTTTGCATATAATTGTTTCTCCTCCAATAGTTGTAGCACCCTGTCAACATGTTCAGCATGATCCTTCCAAGACTTGTTGTAGATTAGTATATCATCAAAAAATACTAACACAAATTTTCTAAGGAATGGTTTGAAAATTGAATTCATCAAACCTTGAAATGTTGAAGGTGCATTGGTAAGGCCAAAAGCATGACCAAAAATTCATAATGACCCTCATGAGTTCTAAATGCTGTTTTTGGAATGTCTTCGGTCTTCATTCTGATTTGATGATATCCTGAATGAAGATCCAACTTGGTGAAGTAAATTGATCCATGCAATTCATCCAATAATTCGACAATGACAGGAATGAGAAACTTATCTTTAATAGTGAGCTTGTTGAGCTCCCTATAATCCAGACACATGCATCATGATCTATCCTTCTTTTGCATCAATACTACTAGAGCAGAGGAAGAACTTTGGCTAGGTTGAATTATACCAGCCTCTAGCATTTCTACAACTGTACATTCAATTTCACTCTTTTGGGAATAGGGATATATGTACGGCCTGATGTTTGGAGGAACACTTCCTGGAACCAAATGAATGCATGATCATGATCACACACAGGTGGGAGACCTTTGGGAGTCTCAAATACCTTGGAATGATTGTCCAGAACTTTTTGGAGATCTGGAGAAATAGATGATTCCGATGTGGAAACATCTAGCGAACATAATTGTGCAATTGCACCTTCTTGTTCCTTTTTTAGAAGATTTGTCATACCGTTAGAGTTGATTATCTTTCCTGGTTTCCCTGCAATACCCCTTAATTCAACTTCCTTTCCTTCTGCAGAAAATTTCATGAAAATCCCTTCAAAATTAAAGCTATTATACCCAAGGATTGTAGCCATTAGACTCCTAGTACAACATCAACACCTCCCATTGGAATGGAAAGCATTGGGCTAGTCAATACATATTCTCCCATGGATAGCTTGATATTATGGCACTTTCTAGAGCAATTTATCACTTCTCCATTTGCAATCATCACCTGACACTCTGGTGCTGGATATAGGAAGCAATTCAATTCTTTTGCTACCTTACAATGAATAAAATTGTGGGTGCTTCCTGAGTCAATCAACACTATTACCTTTTTCTTCTTGATTTGTCCTTCTATCTTGATGGTTTGAGGAGTACTAATTCCAGCCAATGCATTACAAGATATGGTTGGATTCATTTCTTCTTTATCTAGGCCTTGTTCCTAGAGTATATCCTCTTCTTTTGACCTTTCTTGCTCCTTTTCTTCTTCCTCTTCACATTCTATGTAGAATAATTTCTTTTCAGCACACTTATGACCTTTAGTGTATTTTCTATCAAAACTGTAACAAAGCCCTTTTACTCTTTTTTCTTCCAATTGTTGTAGTGTCAACCTTATAGGTTGTGGAAGACTAGGGCAACAACACTTCCATCTTTATAGTTGTGACTGGTATGCTTCCGGGTTGCCATAATTTTTCTTTCCATTTTTCTTGCTAACATAAATGCCTTCTCTAATGAATCAGGTTCCCAAAGGCAAACATCATGTTGGATATTATCCTTTAAAGTCCCTATGAACACATCATTCCTATGCTCCTCTGGAATATTTTTTACCCTTATGTTCAATTTTTGGAACTCCTCAATGTGCTCCATTATTGAACCCTTTTGTTTGAGACTTATCAATGGGCTAAAAAAAGTGTTGCTTTTTGTATCCTCATAATGTGCCATCAATTCTTCTGTAAAAATTGCCCAAGTGATAAATTGTTTACGAGAGAAAAGCCATTGATACCATACAAACTGATTTGGTTCCAAATATAAAGTTGCAATACATACCTTTTGTGTGTTTGCACATTATTGAGATAGAAAAATTGCTCCATCTATAATATCCATGTTGTTGGATCCTTGCCATCAAACTTCCTCATATCGATTTTTGGAATATGATGGGTCTTCAATCCAACATTAGAGTCTATAGAATCATGATTAACATTTCTTTTGTTCTCATCATGAGTTTCATTTAGTACCCTTTCACCATTAGTGACAATTTCTTGTAGCAACTTATTCATATTTATCTTCAATTCTTCCATCTTATCATCCATGCCATCAATTTTAGCGTCCATGCCATTCATTTTAGCTTCCATGCCATCCATCTTAGCTTATACATCTTTCTTTAAAAAATCCATCTTAGCTTCTACACCTTTCTTTAAACGATCCATCTTAGCTTCTACATCATTCCTTAATCCATCCATCTTAGATTCTGTTGCTTTTTGTGCAAGTGACACTTGTTGCACTTTTTCTTATAATTTTGATATATCATGTAGCATTTCTTCCTCTTCTTCATGAGTCATGCTAGAGCTTTCAGGTTACTTACTAGGTGTTTGCATTTTCTTTCCTCGGGGCATCAGTTACCGATAATAATGCTCTACTAGCCCTTTGAATTCCATCAAAATAAATTTTGAAATCAATCTTAAGCAAAAATTTAAAAGAATCTACACACCTTTTTTCACTTTGTAGGAGCTCGATGTTGCCTCTGATGTATCTCTATACTTTTAGATCATCCAATTCTAAAATTGCGACCTGTAGTAGCCCTCTGTGTCCTCTTTCCAATGCCACTAGTCTAATCCAAATTGGATTCTCCAAGGAAGAGTTATGCGAAATATCCCACAGTGACCTGATTATAGACTAGTTAAGTAGAGCGAACTTCTATGACGTGCCACGAGTCACTGTTTCGACCTTGGCTCTAAAAACTATATAAAAGAAACTACAGTCCATGCTCTTTCTGTATCTTCTTATGAAATTTCAATCTGATGCTCAGAGAGAATGTTGTGATGGTTTTCCCCAGGTCACCTGTTTGGAATGTAATTTAGGAGTCTACAAAAATACCAACTTCCTTAGATCATATCTCCGTAAATATAGCGCGAAAACCTCTGAAATTTGGACCCAAGGTTCAGCGCGATTTCTTCTCAAACATTTTTTTTTTAGCTTCTGAAACGTTGCAAAAAAATTCTTATAGTGAAAATGCCACGATGACCTATTTGGAGCAGTGAAACCCTAGAATCCAAAGCTCTGATACCAAATGTTATGAAACCAGCTCAAGAAAAGATAGAATATATAGATCAATGCCTTAGAATTCAGCCTCTTCGAGGGTGCAACCTCCTTTACATTACATAAATGAACAATTCTTGGATGATTCAAATGACAAACCCTCCTTTCTATATATAGGAGTCTAAGGAGTCACAATATAACCCAGCCGACCTAACAATAATAATATAAAGCCACAAAAATAACAATGGAGGGAATCTATGGGGCACAGTAATAAAAATATGGGGACAATAGGGGCAAAATAATATTAATAAGGGATACAACTACAATAGTAATGGGGTAATCACTAATATTATAGGGACCTAACAAGGTATCTTTGAGAGCATCAAAAGAAGCTTGGGCAACCTGATCCCAATGGAAGGGAATCCCCTTTTTCAAAAGATGAGTAAATGCTTTAGCCATTTCAACATAGTTGGGAATGAACCTCCTTAGAAAGTTAGCCTTCTCTTGGAGTCCCTGTAACTGCAGTAAATTGGAAGGTGGACGCAGATCAAGAATTGCCTTAACCTTCAAAGGGTCAAGTTGAATTCCTTCTGTAGACACTATGAAACCAAGCAAATGACCAAAACCAACACAAAACACACATTTATGTGGATTGAGTCGAATTTTGTAGTGTCAACACCATAAATATATAGCTCTCAGATGTTGCGAGTGATCAACCCATTTCTATGAATGAGCAGGTAAATCATCTAGATAAGGTTGAACAATGTGTTTGATGTCATGGAAGGCATACTTCATTTCCCTCTGAAAGGTTTTCCAAGCGTTAATCAAACCAAAAGGGGGTTTTCTTTATGTGAATGTGCTCCAAGGACAAATAAAAGCATTTTTATATTATTCTTCTGGGCAGATATTGATCTGATTATAGCCGGAGAAGCCATCCATAAATGAGAATATTTCACATTCGGCACAACCATCAATTATCTCGTTGATAAAGGGAGTGGGATAGTTGTCTTTTGGACAATAGTTATTAACATCCCTATAATCAACACACACTCGTATTTTTCCTTGTTTTTTCGTGACAGGAACAAGATTGGAAACCCAATCTGTAAGAGGAACAGGGTATATGAAACCAACATGCAATTTTTTTTTAATTTCTACTTTTATGGCAGTAACCTTCTTTGGATGAACAGGATGGAGGCACTTTCGTATTGTTTTGACATCAAGATACATTTTAATATCATGCTTAACTATACTAGAATCAATACTTGGCATCTCCTCATATGACTAGGCAAATATATCTCAGAATTCATGGAAAGAGCACGTAAGTTTCAAGTTCCGATGGAGGACAATATTTTCCAACATGGATGTTTTCTACAATTCTAGGTTTGGTCAAAATATTGATAGAAATGATTTCTTCGATATTTCATAAGTTTCATTCGGAATAAACTATGTTTATAAATACAAAATTTCAAAGGAAATTACGAATTGAAGGGTGATTTAGTTCATTTAGAATATCTTCTATGTGATCTGGAAGATGGGATCAATGATGATAATCTTCCAATGGTTCTTCTTTTGTCATAATTTATTGGATGATTCCTTCATCAGTAAAAAATGTACATGAAAAAGGATCAGAGGAAGTACCATATTCTAATGAATGATCAACCCATAGAATTGGCGATGATGGATCTAGATTTTCCGCACAAGCCAAAAATATTGATTGCTATGCAAGCTCAATGGGGCTTAGCAGCATGGTTTCATTACTCATATAAACTTCATAATTATCAGAAATCTTCCATGAATAAAATGAAGTGGAAGATATCATGTTACAAGTCTCAACTTTTGCAACTTTTGCCATTTGTGATGTTGACGAAAGTGAAAAAGTACCCATCAGGGAGGAATCTTTGAAGAGACCTACTCCAACATTTTGAAGAGATATCAGGGGTCTATGAACTAACTGGACACTTCCAGTTGCCTGTGAACTATAGGAAAAGAAGTTGAGTTGATCAATTACTGTGATTCCACCTTTATGAGGGATGTCGATCATATGAAAGTAGGCTGAAACCACAGTAGCCATAGCATAAACCCACGATATTCCTAGTAAAATGTTGTAGTCAAGGGATCTATCAAGGACATCAACTTAAACAATTACTTTTTTTCCCCCTAGTTCTATCTGCAAGTTACTTAAAATTCCACAAGGTGTATAAGTGCGACTGTCAAAATCTTTTAACGTTATAGTTGATTGTGACAAAGGCGGTGAGCCAAGTGTTTTCCAGCAATTCATGGACATGATACAAGTAGATGCACCCCTCGTTAACAATGGTTCAATGAACGAGTTTATTTAAAGCCTTTACATGGATCAAGAATGTTAATTGGGATAGTAATTGTGGCGTATAAGCCACATGGTTAAAAACTAGAAGTGGAATCCATTGGATCAATTCCACCAATTGTTGACAATAAAGGTTACTTTTGGGAGGGACAATTTTGAAGCACCTCAAGCGTTGACATAGCAGAAGGTGACTGAGCCAAATCTTCTACTATGTTATAATTTTGCATTGCCCAAGCTAGAGGGTTAAATGTGGATTTCTGTACAACTCCTTTAGGCCATTTTATTGATAACTCTGGTGCAACAAGTGGTGAAATGGGATCAGACAAAGTCGAAGTCGAAGCATTGGGTTGATCTGTAGCTTAGTTATTCGATGGAGATGATGGATTATCATAATCTTTACTTGGTGTAGTCACAAAAACATCAATCTTAGGCTTAGTGGTGGATAGCATAATCACTTGCTAAGTGGAACCATGATCTGTAGTAACGAAATGAGTCTCTGGGTTTGGAAAAGGGCCTGTCAACATAGCAGATGCACTAGAAGTCTTAAGAAATTTTGAGACTTCAGAGTGGTGATGATAGTCTTGCATAAAATGCTTCTCATTACAGATTAAACATGGATAATGATGTTTCCTAGTGGGAGAAGAGGAATCAGACGATTTCTCTTGAGGGTGAGGATTTTGTTTCTTTTCAGATTTCCCGTTCTTCTTGCTTCCAAGCTTCTTTTCATTTTTACCTTTGTCACATGACAGAACATTTATTTCAGAAGTAGGAGTATTATCAGATGCACTAGAATTTTGATTGGAAATAGCAAGCATTTGACCATATGTTCTTCTTACTATTTGGGTGCTTGAGGAACCAACCATACTGTCATCGTCATTAGAGTCCTTACACGATGGAGGTGGTGGAGAAATAAAAGGTGGTCTAGGTGCATTTGGAATTTTGTCATAGAGCATGCCATATTGGGTGTAAATCAAGTCTAAGTATTCAACATGAAAAATTACTTGCTCTTCAGTGACAACTCCTCCTTTAGCCACATCCTCGGTGATATATGGAAACAAGGATTTGATAGACCACTTTGCTAAAAGCTAATTAGGAAGATAAGTTTTGACCATTCGACAATGACGACACCACTCATGAATATGATCAGAAATGTGAGTAGCAGTAGTCTATTTAAAGTTGGTCAAAAGTTCCATTTTAGTTTCATATCCGATGGGTAACTGGAAGTAGGTTAAAAATGTGGTGGATAAGGATGTAAAGTTATCAAATGAATCTCATGGTAATTCAATATACCATTTTGCAGTTGGACTAGTAAGTGTTCACTAGAAAAGACGTAGTCTAACTAAATCATCATTCAGGGAGTTGGATGAATGCCATAAATGAAAAGTCATAACATGGTTGGACAGATCTTCTCCACAGTTTCCATTGAACTTAGGAATATCAGAAGGAAATTTATGAGGAATCACCGACCACCAAGGAAAATAAAGAATTGGATCATTTGTAAGCTGATTTAAATCAGGTAATTCAAGTGTTGCTACAAAAGGCAACTGTCGATTTAGTTCAGATTGAGCATAACCAGGGTAGGATGGAGTTGTCTGGGAAATAGGACTTTTCGTACCAGCATAAGGAATTTGTTACTAGTAACCTTGATAGAGGTCAGTTTGTTGAGAAAATTCAGTATAAGGTGGTTATTGGGCACTAGGATAAATTTGTTGTTTTCCAAACCCAGCATAGGCTTGTTGACTAGGACGTAGGTAAACTTACTATTGACCAAACTGAGCATAGTCTCGTTGACCATGTCCAGGATAAGTTTGGTATTGTTGGAATTGCTATTGTTGATATTGTGGCTTTCATGTTTTTTGATGTAATGGTTGTTGCCCACTAATGTAAGTTTGACCAGGTTGTGAATAAATTAAACTAGTATAAGTCTGAGTCATTCCAGTAAATGGTAAACTAGCCTGAGGTTGATGGATTCCAGGAAAAAATGGTTGTTGTAAAATGTCCTGGAAAGACTGAGTCTGTAGACCTAAAACTTGAGGGTCAAAGGTTGAAGGACCAACATGCAAAGGTTGAGATACAATTAACTGAGCTTGCGACTATGGTAAAGTCATAACAACATGCATAGTAGGTACAAATGAAACATATTACATTGGTTGTGATGGATACACAAGCCTTGGTTGAACGGGCATTGTAGGATGCCACTTACAAACAGTCATTCCAAGCTGACCTAAAGATGACGGTATACTGCCATATGGTTGTCCCCCAGAAAATGGAGGATAAGGAGATTGGGCATATTGTTCTCCATGTGGAGGTAATCCAGTGTAATGTGGGTACATTGGATGGTAACCAGATGGACCAACTTGATATTGACTTGATGGATCAAAATGTTAAGTATTCGTAAGTGAAGAACCAGGTAAAATTCCTATGGATGACATTGGTGAATACCATGGACTAGAAGCAACACCTGAGTGAGTTCCAAATAAAGATTGGTAACCTAGTGAGATGGACAGAACACCATACGGATGTGACTCAGGTGTTGTGGTAAACATCAAAGAAGTAGCAACCGTAGATTCTACCGGAGCTATAACAGATGGTATAGTCTCAGATGTTGATTCAGTTGTAGTCAAATTATCTAATAAATGTCCTAATGAATCAACAGGAGTTTGAAAGTAAACAAGATCAAAAGGAGCAGTAAAATGAGGACTATGAGGGTAAAGATATGTTAGGATATTTTGACACATAGGAAATAGTTAAGTATAACATGGTCTAGTGTAGAGTTAGGTAAAGTGTGTTTCTTTACTATGTACATTTGTAACGTGCAATCCAACAGCCACGATATGTTCTAGACATGAAGTGATCTGACAGTTCATTCTCTCCTCGGTATTGCTAACACTTGATCCATGGCTTAACACTCAATTGGTCCATGACCTCTATTTAAAAAGCATGGAGGGTAATTGCAGGGGAACCATTCATGAGAGAAACTTATGTAAATTTTATATTTTTTATTAATAAATTGTCTGAAGTGGTCGTGTTGGCTCAGGTCGTGGACTGTTTCCCTCTTTGAGGGTTTTAACCACATCAATAATACTGGTGTATTGATCTGTGATCTATTTGTGAGTGGTTTCATTTGGTGTTCTCTTTGAGGAACCTACCCTATAAATTCCTACATGGTACCAAAGCTATTTGAGGGTTGCATCCGTTGGTGATCCAAATCGGAAGCCGATACAACTGCATCCAACTGTTGTTTCCTAGATGTACTATTTCTGGCTACTTTCAGGCCAAGAAGACTACCCTATTATGCTAGGAGCATCTGTTCGAGTGAGGAACCCCTTTCGCTTCACGCGAAAAGGTTTCCTATAGCTGTAGCTACGTCATTTTTAAGATGTAGAGATATACAGTCTTTATTTCCAGTTTTAGTTATTTATGTCTCTGTTTATTTTGGTTTAGTTATCTCTCTATTTTTTATTACCAGATCTATACCTTTCATTTATGCATATTCTCTTTGTCCTGTGACTCTATGCGATTTGGGAAAATCAGAAACAGAAATGAAGGATTTTTCTCATGCGTATGCTCTTTTCCGTCGTGCCTTAGCATGGTCTCGGAAAATTAGAAACATTGAGGAAAATATTTAGTTTCCAGCAAAAGCTAACTTCAAGCCATAAAGTTTGGTTTTTTTGTATGTCTGTGTTGGGTTTTGTGGTTTTTGATTTGTAGGAAAAAATAGCTTTTTCAAGTAAGCATGCACCCCAAAGCTTCAGTGACTAAAAAAAAGAAACCCTTCCTCTTTTCCAAAAATTACTAACCTTTTAAACTAGCGCACTTGGTCCAAAGTTACTTTATGAAAATAGAGGTCTTGGGTGCAACTTATGTTTCAAAATTACTTTATGTAAAAGTGTTCTTACCCATTATAAAAAATGAGTCACTTATAATTCTAAAGTCTCTTTATCTTTTATTTAAGTTACAATTTAGTGAGTAGCTCATTAAGTACCATTGTAAAAGTGACTTTCACTTATTTATAAAAGTGGGTTACATAAAATCTTTTTTTAAAGTGAGTTAATTAGATTAAGTTTGGAAAGTGTGGGGGGGGGGGGGGGTGATTTTTTTTAAATATAACATTATCATTCACTTCCGCACATTCATGCACTTCATCGGCATCTTCAACAACTTTTCTTCAAAAAGCAATAACTTCTTCATCTGCAAGCTGTTTTCAGAGCCGTCTTTTTCTAATGAACCTAATTTTTCGAAATATTTCCATTCAAAGACTTAGTTTCAAAATCTTCAGCTTCAGTTTATGTTAAAATGGAAATTCCATGCCCAGTTATTCTTGACAACAATAACTACTTCCAATGGTGGTCCTACATTGTGGATTTACTTAGAAGTAAAGGTCTTCAGAGAATAGCCTCAAGCCAAGAAACTAAACCTAAAGATGAAGATAAGGTAGCTAAATGGGAAAATAGGCAAGATCAAGCATATGGGTTGATAGGGATGTCTATTTCTCCAGACCTTAGATTCCATATCGCAGAACTTGATACCCCTAATGAAGCAATGAAACAACCTACTAAAGTTTTTGGAATTAAAAATGAAATTAGAGCCCACCAACTCGAAAATGAGTTGCTTACGTTGGACCCCAATAATTTTTCTTCCATTGAAGATTTTTTGTCCAAGTTCAGGACCCTTAAACTTCTATTGGAAGGCGTTAAGGTTAAGAAGGAATATGGTAGCCTTATCTATTCCATTCTTACTAAGTTGGGACCAGCCTACTCTGTGCTTGTTTCCACCTTGTTATAGCTCCAAATCTCACCCTTGATATTTTTGATGCTGCATTTATGGCCTAGGGCAACCCCTCCTTCTAGAATTGGTCCAAATACTTAAAAAGCAATGTTTTACTCCGTGTACGTGACATTTCCCTGATCTAAACATGTGTGTACACAGGTCAGTGTATACTTAACCCATGTATATGTCTTAAAACACTTAAAAAAAAATTAAATCTCCTTAATTTCGGGTGGAGATCACAGGTTTTACTTGTTGATTACCTATTAGTGCCCGTGGCCCAACTATTCCCAACGAATTCCCAACTAAGAAACTACTTTGGGAGAAGTATAAAAAGGCTTTAATGGGAAGGCCTTAAGGAGAAGAGAGGAGAGAGAATTACTTTGCTGAGATTATCCCTGCTAAGGTCTGAAGATCCTTGTGCTTCCAACACTTCCCCCACTATAGGAAACCATTGTTTCCTTGAGTTATTATGTCATTTCACTAGTTGAGATATCTTTGTGTGAGTCATGGAAGGAGCCTTTTGAAGACATGAGATTGGACGGATCCTGAGGACGGTTCCACTTGGAGCCAGCAAGAGGAAGATTTAGGTGATATCATTCTTTGCTTTGTATTAGTTACCTAAAATAAAGAAACACTTTTATTGTTCCCAAAATTAATCTTCTCTATGCATATGATGTTATTCTTATGGTTTACATATGAATAATTGTTTCAATTGTATAACTGACCATCTTTTCAATATGTTATGAAGTTGATTTCTATATGATACTTGGTCCATATATTGGTATGCTTCTTTGAATTGGTTGTTTTGTAGGTTCAAGGATCGAGAGGAACTCCAAGAGGGTTTGAACCTTGGTTGGATCTACCCAAACGAAGGACCCCCAGGTGCACCTCTCTTCACGTAGTTTGCTTATTTAAGTATCATGGCTGTGTGAAATGCTTGTTTTTTAATGTAGATAACCCTCGCTCTACTAGGGTGTTGACCCAAAACCCTAGGGGACTTTTCCCCTCAATAGAATTGGTGACTCCACTAGGGAAAACAATATTGTTGTTCCTAGTTTGTGTTAATTTAGGCCAATCAGGGCTCAACCATTGTTGTTCTTGCTGTAACTAGTTTGTCTACTCCTATAAGAACTAAGACTTTAAGTCTGAGTAGTTTCTTCAGACCTATTTTTTCTTTTACTTGTGAACTATTATATACATAGTTTTTTTAGGTTACAGTAGTGTATGTACGCAACTTTCCCCATATGAAATCGTGTATACGTAGTATTCTTTGGGCTGAATTACGTATACATGCGGTTGTGTATTGACATAGTCACATATACCCTAATTGTCCAAGATTTTATCAAATCTTTCTATTTCAGAAGATTTGTTTGCTGGTCTGAGTATTTCTTAAGTAGTCAATTTTTTTTGTCAGCCTTTGGTTTTGCAACAAGTTTTTGGTTTCAAATTCTCTCCTGTTGTGGAAAGTTTTGATCTTGTTTTTGTTTTGTTGCAAGTGTCATCATTTGTGTTTGAGCACATGATATTCCTCTCTAAGAATCTTGGTTGTTCTGGTTTTCCAAAGTAGAAAGATTAGTTTCAATCTTTGTGACAAACTTTATCTTTGTGATCTTCTTGCTTTGTGTCAAAATTGCATCTTGTGGCCATTTGTTTTTCTCTCTTTTTGAAAGTTGTCTTTCTTGGTCTTTTGATCATTATCACCAAGCTCTTTTTGCTGCTTTTTGGTTGTTAGGAGCATCTTGAAACACCTATTTTGTTGGCATTATGATACAGGTATGACACAAGTGTTTTCCTTGATGGCAACTCAGTCAGATGACAAATCACAGTTCAGGCTCTCAGAATGAAGGAAAAAGAGATATACATAGGTTCCCCTTGACCAAGCTACGTATACATGTGGGTTCACCGCCCAAAAGACGTGTACGCTTATACACACACTTTCACGCAAGGAAAGGCATGTACATGTTGGAGAACATGGCTTTGGTCCGTCGTATTTGGTACATGGTATTGCGATCCATGGTATTGGTCCAAGGTATCTTGTTCGATGTGTTGACCCCAGGTATTGGTTCTAAGCGGTTATGGACCATGTTATTGAGTAAGGCCTAAGACTATAAAAGGAGGAGGAGATCATTAGGCCATAGTGCAAGTGTGCAACTGATGATTGTCTGATAAAGGGTGAGATCTAGTATGCAGGATATGGGTATGTGATGGTTTGTTAAGGATGCACCTATATGGAAAATGAAGGTTGATGAACAGGGATTGTGAAGAAAAAAATGCATTATCATCATATGGTGATCATGATTAGATTTGAATACTGACGCATGTCTTATCCTTTATATCTTATGTTCTGGGTACATCTGAAGTTGAAAATTGCAACAAAGGTATAAGTAATTATTTTTAGATCTGTACGCGGGTTCCCATTGGTGAAAGAGCGTATACACGCTGATTCAACATAGCCAAGTAGCGTATACATTATGAGATTTGATGTTTGAAGTTTCTGTTGGTTCTAGTGGTTGTTGCAGAGTTCTAGGGTCTGCTTTGTGTTCCAGTGACTATGTTTTGATGATAGGGTTTCAGTGATTCAGTTGTTGGGTTATTTAAAGATTGATGATGCAGATATAGTTGATGGTTGCATTGTAATAATATTGTTTTGTATTGACGGATCCAATCTGAAAATTTATGAAACATGGTCCCTGAAAGAAAAGAGAAGTTCGTAGCCTTCTGTAGGTCAGCACCTATGTACTAGTACATTGGCTAGTACAAGAGCTAGGGGGTTGTGGCTCCCTTCCAGAAGAAGCTGGAGAACGAGAGAAGCTTGTAGTCTTCTGTAGGTAGAAGCTTGCATACTAGTATAAGACTGCACCAATGAAAAATTTGTAAAAGGAAGTTTCTTAATAAAGAAAGATAGAGATGATTGCAGTAGGTGGTTTTCACCCACATTGGGTTTCCAACTTATATGATGGTGTTCATGTGTGCTTCTTATGTGTGATGATCTGGTCTATTTTACTACACCTATTTATATGGTTAATAATGTTATAATGCACTCATTAAAGATCAACTAACTGAATCATAAGTTTGCTGGATATACGATAGTTGCATTAAACATAGTTGTGTATACATGCGGGTTGCCTTAACTGAACTAGCGTATATGAATCTAAGTATGGAATTGTAAAAAGGTTATTGATTTATTAATACTGATTCACCTTCCCCCCCTCAGTATTATTTCCAACAATTAGTATCAGAGCAGGTCCTTTGGAAGAAGCTTGATCGGTTGAAGGAAAATCCATTAGGATGAGTAATCAAGAGAAAGAGTGCTCCACCAGACCACCAATCTTCAATGGGAGCAATTTTATGTACTCGAAGATAAGAACCACAACCTATCTACAATCACTTGGAATAGATATTTGGGGAATCGTAGAAGGAGGATATGCATATCCATCAGCAATTCCTACAGATACAGCAGGTATAAAGCAATATGAACTCAATGCCAAAGCTGTTACTATCTTATTGGGAAGTTTCTCAAAATCAGAGTTTGTCAAGGTCATGCAGTTCAAATCAGCCAAAGAAATATGGGACAAAATCATTCTAAGCTACGAAGGAGATGATAAGGTAAAACGTGCTAAGCTTCAAACTCTTAGAATACGGTACGAAACTCTTAGGATGCACAATAATGAAAGCATATCTAATTACTTCCTACGTATAGATGATATTGTCAATTGTATGAAGAATCTAGATGAAGAAATTAAGGAAGGTGTCTTAGTTGAGAAAGTTTTGAGATCCTTGTTTGCTAAATTTGAATCCAAAGTGTCTGCCATAGAAGAAAAGGAGGATCTGCAGAATATCACTATGACACAGCTTCACGGAATCTTAATTGCTTTTGAAATGAGAAAAGGAGGACCATCAGATATGATAGAAGCTTCATTTAAAGTATCAGTAAAGGTAAAAGAAAAACTCAGTGAATCAGGATACATGTCAAAAGAAGAATATGAGGTAAAGTTTGTCAAGAATCTTCAGCAGGGATCTGGAAGGTTCAAAGGTAAGCTACCTTTCAAATGTTTTTCATGTGGTAGAGTTGGTCATTACGCTGCTAGATGTCCTCATAACAAAGGAAAGGTGTTTGAAGAAGGTAATAGAAGTTATTATACTCATGATAATAGTGATGGATTGTCCAATAGTGATGAAGATAATCAAGAAATGAAACTTCTCATGGCATACGAAAATAAAGATGTAGAAATAGAAGAAGTTACCAGATTAAAAGATCAGCTAGAGACAGTAACCAGAGTAAGGGAACAACTGCAGGATGTAGTAAAAGATCAAAGCATAACAATTCAGAGACTTGAATATAAGATCTTCTCTCTAAAAGAAGATCTTGAAAAATCAAAGAAGTAGAATGAAGAAGCTCTTGAAGAAGAAGGACATGAAGTGCTCGAGTTAAAGCAACAAGTGGAAGAAGGAAGAAAATCTAAAGAAAACATAAAGAAGAAATATCTAGAAAAGGAAGAACAACATCAGGTTGAGGTAAATATCCTGAAAGGTAAATTAGAAGAAAAGGATAAGTTGATATGGTTTCAAGACAAAACTAAGATTTTGGATGATATTCTTAGTAGTCAAAGATCCCCTTCTATCAAAACTGGTCTTGGTTTCTATGAAACTATTTATGGTGAATCTAGCTCACAGGGTAAGGCAACGAATTCTAATGCAAAATTTGAAATGATCAACAAGGAGATAAGTGGTCAACCCCAACAACAACCAAGGAAAGAAATTCTTCAAAGGAGATTGTTTGCTCCTAACTATGGAAGTTATAGATGGTTATTTCCTCCAATGAGTAATGTTGAATGTTATGAATGTCATAATATTGGACATGTTGCAGCCAGATGCAGAAGTAGAATGGTTTAAGAAAGATCATCATGTTCCAGGTACTTTAAGGGATATTGTTTTGCTTACAATATGTTTGGTCAAAAAGCTATTGATTGCAATAAAAGGAATATGAAACATGTAAGATGTTATGCATGTAACAAGTTTGGACATAAAGTAAAGGAATGTAGGAGAAAAATTCAGACACCAAAGCAAAAGGATCATACATCATCGCAATTCTAGGTATTGAAGAAGACAAAATTAAAGTCCGAAAGATGTGGCATAACTCAGTTAGAAGATATAACTGACACAGGGGAAAATGAAAGTTTAGACCTTCAATATTCCAATTTACATAAGCAGATATTATGAAGAGAAGTCGCGTATATACGCGAGTTAAAGGTTGCAAAGTTGCATATATGGAGCTCTGATGAAAAAGTAGTAGAATAGACTTAGGAAAAGAAGTCTGATATGGTTCGGTCATGGTATATGATGGTTGGCACAAGTTTAGAGGGAGCATATGCTTCGAATAATGCATTGTTGGCATTATGGTTAGAAGTCTTTGGTGATGATGCTTATTGATACATCTTGCTACTAATTCTTGGTTGGATAAGAGAATGGATTGCAGGTTACAGGTATGGATGCTAGTGACAGATGCTTATGGTGCAGATCTTATATGGTGTACGATACTTTCTGATGACTATCATGGTCTTGTTTAGATTGCTGGTCATTGTTATAAAATTCATGTACATCATTCGATGTAAAGGTCATGAAAAAACCCAATTTGTAACCCCACTTTGCATGGGAAGGATGATGTAATAATGTCTATTTCAGTCATGTATAAACATTTGGTATATCCCCACTTGGTTGGGTGGATCAGTTAAAATGGTGTATCCCCACTTGGTTGGGAGATTGATGTATGTATGAGTCATTGGTGATAGGAAGGTCATACTCACTTAGTTGAGTTGTAGAGTCATGTTATTCTCTTGAAAAATATTTTTGCAGACTCGGCATGTCATTAGGGGGAGCATGGATGGATTGGTACATCTTGGCATGTATAAAGGGGGAGCTCAATCAGAGATTTTAGCATGTACTCAGGGGGAGTATGGGTAGAAAAATGTATATCAAGGGAGAGAATATATTGGTCCACCCTTTGCCCTTGATGTCAAAGGGGGAGAGTGACTTAGTGTGGTTGTTGCCATCAAGTCCAAAGGGGGAGATTGTTGGCATTATGATACAAGTATGACACAAGTGTTGTCCTTGATGGATCCTCACTCAGATGACAAATCACAGTTCAAGCTCTCAGAATGAAGGAAAAAGAGATATACACAGGTTCCCCTTGACCAAGCCACGTATACACGTGGGTTCATCGAGCAAAAGATGTGTATGCGTATACACACACTTTCACGCAAGGAAAGGTGTGTACATGTTAGAGAACTTGTATTTGGTACATGGTATTGTGATCCATGGTATTGGTCCAAGGTCTCTTGTCTGACGTGTTGACGCTAAGTATTTGGTCCAAGGTATTGGTTCTAAGTGGTTTTGGATGATGGTATTGAGTAAGGCCTAAGACTATAAAAGGAGGAGGAGCTCATTAGGCGAGAGTGCAAGTGTGCAAGTGATGAATATTTGATAAAGGGTGATATCTAGTATGCAGGTTATGGGTATGTGATGCTTTGTTAAGGATGCGCCTATATGGCAAATGAAGGTTGATGAACCGGGATCATGAAGACAAAAATGCATTATCATTATATGGTATGATCATGATTAGATTTGAATACTGATGCATGTCTTATCCTTTATATCTTATGTTCTAGGTATATCTGAAGTTGAAAATTGCAGCAAAGGTAAAAGTAATTATTTTCAGATTTGTATGCGGGTTGCCTTTGGTGAAAGAGTATATACACGTCGATTTGACACAACCAAGTACCGTATACATTATGATATTTGATGTTTGAGGTTGCTTTTGGTTCTAGTGGTTGTTGCAGAGTTCTGGGTTTTGCTCTGTGTTCTGGTGACTGTGTTTTGATGACAGGGTTTTAGTGATTCAGTTGTTGGGTGATTTAGATATTGATGATGCATATATAGCTGATGGTTATATTGCAATAATGATTGTTTTGTATTGATCGATCTAGTCTGAAAATTTATGAAACATGGTCCCTGCAAGAAAAGAGAAGGTCGTAGCCTTCTGTAGGTTAGCACCTACATACTAGTACATTGGCTAGTACAAGAGCTAGGGGTTGTAGCTTCCTTCTAGAAGAAGTTGGAGAATGAGAGAAGGTTGTAGCCTCTGTAGGTAGAAACCTGCATACTGGTATAAGATTGCACTAGTACAAAATTTGCAAAAACAATTTTCTTATTAAAGAAAAATAGAGACGATTGCAGCAGGTGGTTTTCACCCACATCGGGTTTCCACCTTATATCATGGCGTTCATGTGTGCTTCTTATGTGTGATGATCTGTTCTATTTTACTGCACCTATTTATATGGTTAATAATCTTCTGATGCACTCACTAAAGATCAACTAACTGAATCATAAGTTTGTTGGATATATGCTAGTTGCATTAAACATAGTTGCGTATACAAGCGGGTTGCCTTAACTGAAGTACGGTATATGAATCTAGGTACAAAATTATAAAAAGGTTATTGATTTACTAATATTGATTCACTGCCCCCCTCTCAGTATTATTTCCAACATATTTCCTGAGCAGTCAATTTTTGTTGTTAGTCTTTGGTTTTGCAGCAAGTTTCTGATTTCGAATTCTCTCATTTCATGGAAATTTTTGGTCTTGTTTTTTCTTTGTCGCAAGTGTCATCATTTGTGTTTGAGCACACGAGATTTCTTTCTAAGAATCTTGGTTGTTCTGGATTTCCATAGCAGAAAGATTGGTTTCAATCTTTGTGAAAAAATTTATCTTTGTGATCTTCTTGCTTTATGTCAAAACTACATCTTGTGCCCATTTGCTTTTCTCGCTTTTTGAAAGTTGTTGAGTGATGATTTTGAAAGTTGTCTTTCTTGGTCTTTTGATCATTGTCACCAAGCTCTTTTTGCTACTTTTTGGTCATTAAGAGAAACTTGAAACACCTATTTGTTGAGTTTTCACCCATTTTGAGTTGATAATTTGCAAAGTGTTTTTGTTGCCTATTTTTCAGTCTCAAAGTTTTCAATAGTATTTGGAGCACTTTTGAAAGTTGTTTTTTGCTTTTGGTTTTAAAGAAAACTTCTTAAAAACTTGGTTTTTGCTTTCTTGTTCATTGTTTTGATTTGGTTTCCTTTTGTGAGTGAAAGTGCATTTTGTTTTTCTGGATATTTGCTTTTAGTGTTTGGACAAAAATGAGAATTAGGAACTAATATTCTATCTAAACATCTAAAGTGGCTAATTAGAAGCGATAAACAATTTACTTTTATTCTTTGCTTTAGAGTAATCTTGAGTTTTTTGCATCAGCATATACTCATTGCATTAGGATAGTTTGTGCATCTTTTAGGGCATCCATAGTTTTTGTTAGTTTTTGTGGGTGTGAAGCTTGTTGAAAGGAAAGAAAAGAGAAATTTATTGCTTTCTTAGAAGTTCCTCAGAACCTAGTAGAAATTTCTTTCATCGAAGAATGAAACAAGAGCATTTACATATAGTTTGGTTTTTATTAATTTCTTTTGCGTCGAAGAACACCACAAGTTTCACTCTCGTTTATCCCTTGACTTAAGAACAACCCATTTAAAAACACGCGCTAACTAAAATATACTAGAACTTTTTTATATTGTCAATTTAGATACACCAACAAGTTTTAGAATATTTAGGGCCTTGGATTAGGCGAGTGGAGAGAAAACTCTCCAAGGCCACTTTAAACTGTCAAACATAGAAGTCTGAATAACGAGTGCAAATCCAATAGCATTAGAGGGACCAGGAAAGCTTCGGATCTAAGAGTTAAGCATGAGGATTTTTGAAGATAAGGAAGAGAGATACCCCCTCTCTTACTTGTCGAATCTTACCACAAGATTGTTCTGCCTAGCGTCTGACACGAGTTGGTAACCTTAGTTGCTTATCCTAGGGATCTACATAGGTGGCTATGGAGGGGAATCCTATGGAACTTGAGGTTGACGTTGTATCACTCTCAGCAGTACTTCTGGAGGGTACCCTTGTGAAGCTTGGGGGCTTGCACCAGCACAAACTGTTGTTTGGAGGCCAGCATAACTTCCTCTGACACCTTCACAGGAAGGCTTGGGTCATCATTATTCTAGACTATCTTTGGAAGGACCTTACTGCACTTTCTTGTATTTTGGTGTCCGGTCCTCATCGCCTGGAGCAGAAATGCTTGAAAGTTGTTTGACTGGCGGATATCTTTTAGGGACATTTTTAGTATGTGCTTTGTGCTCTTAGTTGGCCTAGCTTTCATTTTTTCTTGAGTCTTTAATTAGATCATAATAAAAAGTTCAAAGTGGCTGACCGATCGCCTAGACGGTCTCGAAGACTTCGTGGTCTTTCACCACCAAGTTTAGAGCCTTCTCCTAGAAGGAGCAAAGGCAATATTTCCAGTCGTTTTCACCCAGTGGCAACTGAAACATTGGGTATTAATCCTTCACTTGGGGGCATTCGTGTACAAGATAGGCCTAGTACTACCACAGAGCTAGAGAGGAACACTCCAGTTCTTTCTCGAGTCCTCTTCCAGTCGGAAGATAATATTGAGGTAGAAGAACTCTCAAAGCCATTAGCAGCTCTAAATTCTTCTCTACCTTCTGATCATCTGGACGTAGTATTATACGTTGGGACCTTGACACATATACCTTCAAGTCCAGGTCACATCATGCACATCCCTTCGATGACCAATGTTGGGAGCATGGCATCCACCGCGAGTGCTACAAGCACACAGACTCCTATATCAGTACAAGGGGGAGGAACCATTTCCATCCCTTCTACTTCTTTATTTGGGTCTACTACTAGCACATCTTTGTTTGGGTCTACTTCCATTATGTCGACAAGTGGAAGTTCCCAAGTGCATGCATCCAGTTGTGGATTCTTCTTGTTTGGCAAGCATTCAGAGGGTATTCCATCAGTTCTGTTCAGTGTCCGCACATCCATGATGATTGGATTGGTTTCATTTCAGGGTTTTCCTTTTGGAAGTGGTCATATACCACATTCCAACCCGACGATAGGATCTATGCCTTTTTCTTCTATAGCTCAAGGCAATAATCCCTTTCAAGTTTGGAATAACCCTATGGTTAGTGGCGTAAGAACTAGGAATCCATTTTTTGGCCAACAAGGGAATACGTTGTACTCCGTAGTTAGTTCGTTTCGAAGTATTCCTCCCTTAGCTACCCCTTGAAATTTGTATCAAGGGTTATCAACTCCTTATAATGTTGTAGGAGGGAACTTCGCTGGTCTTGGAGGTGTTTCGGTTGGATTTGGTCAAACTTTAAATTTTGTTGGACCATAAGGGTCACCTTTTGGTTCAATAGGTTCTGCTAGTTAGTTCGGGCAGCCTGGTGCCTTTTAAAATCTAGGCCAATCTTTTCATAACATTGGGAACTCTACCCAATCTAGGTGGATTCCCCGAGGTCCTCCTAGTCTACCTTTTCTGGAAATGCTAAATTTGCTAGATCTCATGAAATTGACAAATGATCTAATCAGATACAATCCAGCCTAGCCTCCGGTCCCAACCAAAATCCCATCGGATATTCCAAATTTCGAGGGGAAGGGTGGTGATGACTCAGGCAAACATGTAACCACATTCCATTTATGGTGCTCATCGAACTCCCTCATCGATGACTAGATTAGGTTGAGACTTTTTCAACGCACCTTAACTAGCAATGCAGCTAAGTGGTATATAGAGTTGTCAGGGATCAGCTTTACATCTTTCACCAATTTGGCTAACAATTTTCCTAACCCATTTCCAATTGCCCATTCGTTATGATGCCAAAACTGAACTTCTGGCCAATTTCCATCAGGATACGACAACTCACATCTCTGATCAAATTCAGAAATGGAGATGAAGAAAGAGGCTCATTAAAGTTGAAATTCCTCCTAAATACTATCTTGAATGGTTCTTGAAATCGTTACAACATGAGATTTCCAAGGATGTCTCTCTGTCGAGAGTCTATTTTGAAGAGCAAGCTATTTTTTGAGCCCAACAGTTAGAATTGATTTACTCTCAGTCTGGGATTCTTCAGAAAATATTGCTTGATGCTTCTAGGACTAAGGTTGATATAGCCAAATCGAAGCCAGGTCCTCATGCATATGGTATCGTTGGATTGATAGACACCAATGTGGTGAACCTATTGAGCCAATTGTAGTAGTTATCTTTACAAACTGCTCCTACCAATCAGGTCACGTAATCTAACCCTTCGCCTTCCCAACCCTCTTCCAAAGGATGAGGTAAGAAGAAGAATCAAGATGGGAAAGCCGACACAAACAAAACCGACAATATTGTTGGTGAGGGTGGAAAGCAGTCCAAAAAGAAAGTTAAGTTTCCATGCAAGTTATGCAATGCAGACCATTTGACTCATTTCTTCCCCAAAATTCAAGATGATCATCACTTATTAGTGTAGCAAGGGACTTCTAGCTCTCAAGCTATGTGAAAAAACCCTTTTCCCTAAGGGCAGCAGTTGCTTGCTGGCGCGAACTCAAATCCTAGTACCTCTGCAAGGGGTAACCAGGAAGGGGATAAATCATCAAATGTTTTCATGATGGGCTCTCATGTTAATGTGGCCACTCAGTCACGTGATTATGATGAAACAAAAACATCCAAGGACAATTCTGCTCTCGAAACTACCGACCCACTTCATATTGAGTGACCCTCTGTCGAGACTATACCTCAGATATCGAAAGGTTCCGCTAAACGTGTGACTATCAACCCTAATGTTAGGGCTACCTAGAATTACTCCGTTGTTGAGGATTTGGCCCAGCGTCCATGTGCTATGTCCACTTTAGAGGTCCTCCAGTCATGTCTAGCTCAATGAAGTGCTTTGCTTTCGACGATAGGGGCAGTTGATCCAAATAATTCCTTACTGCTCACTTTTGACATGCTTAATGTCAAAAAACAACTTCCTCATCATATGTATTTTCAAATCAAGTCTACTTATCGAAAAACTAATATTTTTTGAATAGTTGTAGATGAGGGAGCTTCCACATCTATGATGTCTATATCATGCTGGAAGGCCATTGGATCCCCTTCGGTTGTTCTTTCACCTACCCTCCTCACAACGTTTGATGGGCATTCTCATAGGCCGCATGGGATTATCCTAGCCTTTCCTATATGTGTTGGAGGAAAGGTTGTTAATATCGAGGTAGAAGACACTGATGCTAACCTAGATTACAATCTCCTCTTAGGAAGGAATTGGATCTACGAAGTGGATGTCATTGTTTTGACTCTGTTTCGTGTCATTTTCTTTCCTTATGAGGGAAAATTGTTAAGGTTGATCAATTGGATTATTCTCCAGTTTATCCTTGAGCAACTTCAGATTCTACTATTCCCTTAGTGGATAACCCCCATCTGCCTATTGAGAGTCTAGAAGCTGGGATGTATTCTTCATTGATGGGTACATTTGATTTTCCCTCTCCTATAGCTAGAATCAATTTCATTTCATCATCCAAAGAGTCTTCACAGGAATAGTTACTCTGAGCTCATTATTTTTCAGACCCTTGGACCTTGCCTTCACCTACGACCACATTAGATGAAGTACAAGTCAGTGGAATGGTGTTTCCTATGTTCACAACAGAGCTTAGATATCAGTTTATCATCAACTCTACGGACAACCATTCTACTCCTTTCTCCAAGGAGGAATTAGATGGTGATGTGGCTCTAGCTTGGACCCTTGATTCTACGTCCGCTATGGACTGCTTAGATATGGTTTTACCATCAGAGGAAGCAATCTTAGAGGTAATGATGGGTGTAGATCGACCTTGGGAAGACTTACACCATCATTCATATTTTCTTCCTCCATTGCAGGAAGTCGAATCTAGGTTCTCCGAGCTATTTACTAGTGATGATTGTATGGTATCAAATCCTTTGGCTCCAGCACACATTCATTCCGAATGTAATATTTCAGTGATTTAAAAAACTATGCCTATAAACATCTCTACGAACCCTAGCATCATAGAAAATGTCTTCATTGGAGCCAAGTGTTCCCCTGAAGAGATTCAAATTTACACTAACCTCTTCAAAGAGTTTTAGGATGTATTTTCTTGGTCTTATGAAGAAATGCCTGGTATTGATCCGTCCATCATTCAACATGACATCAAGACGTATGAAAACGCTAAGTTGATTCATCAGAAGCTTTGGTTGGTCAATCCTAGGAAAGTGGAAGCTATTAAAGCTGAAGTAGAGAATCTGCTCAAGGTGGGTTTTATATACCCTGTTCCTCTTACGGATTGGGTTTCTAATCCAGTTCTAGTTGATAAAAAGCAAGAAACAATCCATGTATGCATTGACTTTAGGGATTTGAACAAAGCTCGTCTGAAAGATAATTACCCCACACTGTTTATTGATCAGATAGTTGATGAATGTGCAGGTAATGAGATTTTTTCCTTCATGGAGGGATTCTCCAGTTATAATCCAACATCTATCTGTCCAGAAGATCAGCACAAGACAACTTTCATATGTCCCTGGGGTACCTTTGGGTACAAAAATATGCCTTTCAGTCTTAAAAATGCTAGAGCGACCTTTCAGCAGGCCATGTCATACATTTCCCACAACATCAAGCATGTCATCGAAGCATACGTAGATGATTTAGCTACTCGTTCTCGAAAGAGAATCGATTGTCCTAGTCACCTTCGATTGGTTTTAGAATGATGTCATTTTTATAAGATCAGGTTGAATCCAAATATTTTTGCTGTTACATCAGGTCAGTGGTTAGGGTTCATTGTGTTAACTAAAGGGATTCATGTTGATCCCTTCAAGGTAGAGGCAATAGTTCAATTGCCTCCCCTGTCCTCTATTCGACAACTTCAAAGTCTTCTGGGGAAGGCTAATTTCTTAAGAAGGTTTATAGCGAATTATGTCAAGATCACTAAAGGGTTTATGCATTTGCTGTTGAAAGGAGTTCCTTTTGTATGGGATGAATTTGCGCAATGATTGTTTCATGCCTTGAAAAAGGAATTAGTCTCTGCCCCGCTTTTAAGTCCCACGGATTATGGTGGGGATTTCCTTTTATATCTCGCCACTATAGAATCAACCATAGATATGGTTCTCATTCAGGAAGATGATTCTCTCATAGAGCAAGTGATTTATTACTTGAGCCAAGGCTTGGTAGGTCTTGAACTTTGCTATTCTCCTGTTGAGAAGATGGCCTTAGCAGTTGTCCATGTTGTCTAGCAGCTCCGCCATTATATCTTGCTACGTAAAACTTTTGTCTTAGCGGCAATCTGTTCCAATTTTTCCTCAACGGGCAAGTGATTGGGGGAAAATACAATCGATGGATTGTCATTTTACAGTAATTCGATCTCGAGTTCTTGTCCACCAAGTCTAAGAAACCTTTGGTTTTCATGGAGTTAATTTCTGAGCTGCCTTGTGGAGAGGATACTATTTATGAGGAAAGTTTTCTCGACGAACATATATTCCTCATCTCTTCACAAGACTCCTGGTATGGAGATATCATTATCTATCTCCAGGCTTCAAAGTTTCCCTCTACTTTCTCTAAGGATGAACGTCAAAAATTATGTCACCTAGCTAAGAACTATGTCATCATTGGTGATACGTTATATCATCGAGGGGTTGATTTGATCCTTAGGTTTTGTTTAACCTTAGAGGAAGCAAAGTCTGTGCTTAATGATTTCCATAGTGGAGCTTGTGGTGGTCATCTTTCAGTGCTTGCTATAGCCCAGCGTATCTTCTATGCTAACTACTTTTGGCCTTCACTCTTCAAAGATTGTGTTGAAGCGGTCAAATGTTGCCACCCTTGACAAGTCCATACTTGGAAGATGCGTGCAGATCTAGCTCCTCTTTTCCTCGTTGTCACTATTGGTCCTTTTAGTAAGTGGGGCATTGATTTTAGTACTTGTAATCCACCTTCAGCAATGAATCACAAGTACATTATCGTGGCCATAGACTACTTCACCAAGTGGGCTGAGGCCATGTCCACTTATAAAAATGATAGTGAAAAAATGGCATTGTTCCTATTCAATCAGATTATCTCAAGGTTCAGTATCCTGAGAGAGATTGTCACTGACCATGGCAGTCATTTCCAGAACCAACTAATGTTTGAATTGGTTGTGAAATTGAGTTTCCAGTCGGAGCACTCATCTCTATATTATCCTCAGGCCAAAGGACAGGTCAAGGTTGTGAACAAAACCCTTAAGATGATCCTGAAAAGGATGATTGACAAAAATTGGTCCAATTAGCATCTTATGTTATATCCGGCTCTTTGGGCATACAGAACCTTGGTAAAGACTGCCACAAGTTTTACACCCTTTCAGTTAGTTTATGGATTGGAATCTATATTTCCCATTGAATGTGAAATCCCATCCCTTAAAATGATTGTTCATCTTCTCCCCGAGACTTCGAGTCTCGAAGAGCGCCTCCTTCATTTGGAACATCTCAATGAGCAGTGTCAAGATGGCACCATAATTAATGAGGCTCATAAGAAAATGGTTAAAACTTAGTACGATAAAGCTATCTATCCTGGAGTTTTTTCTGAAGGTGACCTTGTCTTGGTCTGTGACCAAGATAAAGACGCCTTGGGGGTAAGCAAGTTGAAGCCTATGTGCTATGGTCCCTTTATAGTTAAACGAGTTTTAGAAAGAGAGGCATATGAGTTAGTTGATTTTGAAGGGAGCAAGTTGGAAGAGCCCCAAAATGGGCTCTACCTTAAGAAGTACTTTGCTTAAATAGCAGCTAAGCAATGGCTTCTTTGTACATTTTGTATTTTTGTACATAACTCATAGGGATTTTTTGATATCAACACTTTTTGATCTGCTGTGGCAGGTGTTGATGGATGACTTGGTCTATTTTGGATTCATCAATGGTAATATTCGGTACACTCAGAACCTCTCTTCCGCAGCTTGGGTGATTTACTATCCAATTGGTCAGTTGATGGTGTCAAGGGGAGTATGCATTGGTCCCACATCAAATAATATGGTTGAGTATATTGCCGTCATTAATTTACTATCCAAAGCTATTTCTTATGGAATTGATTCGTTGGTAGCCTATCTTGATTCACAACTAATAGTGACACAATTGAATAACATTTATCAAGTTAGGGATCCATGCTTATATCACTAATATTTAAGGGTGAGGTTGTTGTAAAGATAATTTACTTACATTACTTATTTGCACATTCCAAGATCTCATAATTGGTTAGCAAATTCTATTGCTAATCGAGCTTTATATTGGCACATCATTCATTTATCACGATAAAATCAAGCATCAAAAAGTCAAAACTGTATATATATATATCATAATACATCCTGAATGTACATAATTGTGTCTAAAATAATATAAAAAAATTGGGACTCAACTGCCCATAATCATATCCAAACTATCTATGACTCAGCTTAGGATGAGCAGCCAAATATGCAACTACAGCCTTAGCCACACACCTAAGAGTCCGAACCCAGTCCTGTGGCATTCCAACCACGCGATGCTGCATGTCTATAGGGAGATCCTCTACCGCTGCCATTGGTACTTGGTGAGTTAGCCATACCAAGTTCTGTTGAAGTGTGTATAGGACCCGCTCTGTATTGGCAACCGCCTCTTCGGCACCTCAGCTGCGACATCCATGTCATGGGAAACTATCTGGTCATACTAGCCCAATATCTGGAATATGATCATTACATTAGTCATTTGAATCCCATCAAAAATATTTTTCAAGTTCATTTTCATATTTGGAAAATCATAAAAATCATAAAAATCATAAAATCAAAAATATTTGTTCCCTATATCTCCCCATGACATGCCTGGTGGTAATGCTAGATCAAAATCTCCGTGGAAGTCCAAGCCGGTATAGGGGTAATCATCCACTACGATTATTTGTTGCTCCCATCAGGAGAAGAAATCATCGTCAAAAGTTGTTCGCGGTACGTCCCCACCTCCTAGTCGTTTCATGAGATCAACTCACCTACCCATCCGTCGATCTCGTGGGCTACTGATTGGAACTGGTACTCTAGGGTGTAGCGCTAGGACCTTCTCAAAAAAGAAGGAGCACATAGTGGTTCCATACCCAAATTTTTTTATCTGGCCCTTTTTCATAGATGATAACTGGCTCTTCAAGTTGGTGAGAAGAGGAATACACCAATCAAATACTATGGTGAGATAGTCTACGCCAAGCTATTGGTAAGCCATAAAGCTTGGTGTAAGGAAGTTGATCCATTCACTCTGGCTATAGTGAACAGGATGATCCTTAATGACAAACTCTCTACGTGCTTGATTAGAATTTGGCTTCCAATCTTTTCTGGATGGTTTGGGCAGTATATATGCACATAGTCCTCGATAGAAAGGCTACCTCGTGATCGGCCCGTAGAATGTACTACCTCTCCCCTCCGGGAAAGGCCTGTGATAAAATAGATATCCTCAATCTCTATCCTCAGTGGCATTTGATCAATCATGAACGAGTCATCCTCGACGCTCCAGTAGTGAATGAGCATTACGAGAAAGCGAGTATTTTCCTTCATATTTGGCATTTTGAAAAAAATTAGCAAACCGCATCCTCTTAAGGCATCGAAGGCCTATTGATCATTAATAACCTCATCATTAACAGTGGCATGCTCTCTTTCCCTTCAGATACTTGTTACCCTAAGAAAAAAAACAAGTTTGGATCATTAGTTTTTTGTTTTGAAATTAGAATGGTATATACGCGGGTTTGTTTTATACACAGTCACATCTAGGGTTTGTGTATATGTAGGTTTCATATAGCCAACCCGTAGATACACTGGGAAAAAAGATTTGACATCAATTCAACAGTGAAACTTTAATTAAAATTCTTAAAAACAATCACAAATTTATGCAAGACAAGTTTGGGGGTTACCTGGTCATTTTGGGAAGATTTGAATGGTTGGATTTGGAAAAAGGCAAGCTTGCTTCTTTTTGTCCACTCCTTGTGGTCTCAACTCAAATGGTAACAATGGTGAGTCAAAAAATTATTTTATAAGCTTTGAAAATATTAAATTTTTTTAAGACTCAATTTTCTTTTTTCTCATGTAACTTTTATCTTGGGGGCTTGGAGTGTCGAGAATGGATTGTTTTTTAGGAAATTTTGGATGCTTTTTCGACAATTTTGTGTCGGTTCCATGACTGTTGACCTATCATGGTAGGTATCATTTTCTCATTGGTATATAGGTTAGGGAAGCCACTTTTCCATTTCATTTTTCATACTATCCTCCATTTGTCGATACACTTGCCATAGGGTTGATCCCATCATGTTATGGTTCATAAAACATCTTCACTCGCCGCTTTTTTAATCATGGCATCATGGTAGAGCCATCCTTTTCATGGGCATTATAGTTAGCATCTCACTGACATTTGTTCCCCATGCTACTTTGATTTGAGTAGGCTCAAGAGTCCTCTGTAGTCCTGCCATGAATTATGTGATGAAGACTCATTCCTCTTTGCTTCTTCACTTCATTCTGACCTTATACCCTAGAGGCTCCTTCGTGTTGAGTTGTACTACTCAATTTCATTTTGACCATTTGCACCTTTTTTCCTTAAGCCGACTTCACTTGGAGTCGTGTTTAAGCCACTTTTTAACCATGTCATCTGCAAAATAAAACTTGAAATCCCTTAGCTTCTGTAACTCAACACCCTATGACCCATGGAAGGAACATACATTTGAATGTCTTTGACTAGTTTTTGCCTCCCTGCATTGAGTAGGATTGTTCCAATCCTAAGAAATAAATCATCTGCTTCATCAACACTCGTTCTTTCCACTGTATTATGGCATTCTTTTATTCTTTTTCTAGCTTAAAGAAAAAGACAAAAAATGATATATTCCAAAATAGAGCGGGAACGAGACAATATTCCATTTATTTTTGGAAGATAGAGTCAGTCGTGTCGCCCTTGAAAAAAGCACTCAAAAGAAAGTCTCTTCTCCATTTAGGCGGGATTTAGTTTGACTTAGGTATACATTGACCTTATTATTGAGCTGGTTCTCCTCCGATTGGTTATCTCTTCTAGTCACATGGAGAGTTCATTCGTGCCTCCTGGATGGTGAACTTATATAGAGTCATCATCTGCTGCCACATGGTCATCATTGAGTTGTGCTTTTGTTCAGGGGAAGTTAGCCTGAGTTGGCCTCTCTGCAGTGTCTCTTGACTCATTCTTCAGTTGGCCATCCCTGGTTGTCAGTGTCTTGTCCATCATCACATTAGTTATATTGGTCCTTTACTCGTGCCAGTTTGAGAAGGTCTACATTGACTTCTTGCTGGCAGGTCATGTCGTCATTGACGATGACATCTTGCTCTGAAGACAGGCCTAGAGCTGCACCCTAGCCCTATTTTCATTATTGATAGGTCACCTTGTGCTCAACATTGATCAGTATCATGGGTCTTTGACTGAGTGGTTTCCCTTGTGCTTGACATCAGCTTACATTATCACACATTGGGATTCATGCAGTACCTTGGTTTCCATTTGATCCTATTGGTGGATGCCTCACCTTTATGTCAGCTATCATTATTGGTTGGTTCAGAGGGTTTTTGTCGTGCACTAGCCAAATCTTGTGTACGCTGGAAATGTGTTTCAATTGGGTTTCTACATCTTTTTCATTTGATTTCTTCCACATTATTCGCCTGCGGGTTACACTCATGCTAGATTGATGAAGGATGCCTTAATGCCTTCCTTCTAGCAGATCTTTCCCCATTGACTACGACTCATTTCTCTGGCGCAAAGGTCTAGAGTCCATTTCGCAGTACCTTGGGGTTTGTAGTCATTAGTGGCAAATCCTTCACTATCGACAGTGGGAAACCATCATTGTCTCCTGATCGATAGATTCTTCTAGGTTTTGGACTTCAAATCATTTATTCACACTTGCTACATTGTATTGGGGTACCTTGACTCTCATTATCATCGTTGGTGAGTAGTCTCGCATTTGTTAACAATATACATTAATGACCAGTAATCAAATGATTTCTCACATGGTCGACTTCAGTTCATTCATTCCTATTGTGTAGAAATGTACCACGGCAATCAGTGAAGACCTCGAGTTGCATTGATGTTCATTGGTTGACTTGACAGTTTCTCCTGCTACTGCTAGTTGATAGCATTCCACCTTATATGTTGCAGTCATTCATGGCGACATTCTATATTTTGGTACACAAGTTTGCAGTGTAGTACCATCTTATTCCCTCATGTTCATTTGGTACTATTGGGATCAGTCTTTGACATCAATGATCAACTTCATCCTTCAACATCATTGGCATTCTTATATGTGATATTCAGACATGTACTTGTTCGAGCATGATCAGATGATCCATTATCCATTTCTAGCATTCTATACCTGTACACTTAGTGGATTTGCTTGTACTTGATATGATGACATGCTTTACTTTCTTTGAGCATCGGTATGCCCACCTCAGATAATGTTTCTTTATGATCTCCTTTTGTGGCTTGGCAAGCTGAAATTTGGTGAAGTCCTCAGTTTTTGACAGGTTTCCTTTCCATGTACTTAATAAATTTTAGCCATCATGTACCCCTTCTGACCTCATATATTAGGGGGCATCTGTTATAGCTCCAAATATCACCCTCGATATTTGTGATGCTGCATTTATGGCCTAGGGCAACCCCTCCTTCCATACTTTGTCCAAATACTTAAAAAATAGTGTTTTACTCCCTGTACGTGACATTGCCCTGAGCTAAAAGTGTGTGTACACAGGTCAGTGTATACCCAACCCACATATATGTCTTAAAACACTTCAAAAAATTAAATCTCCTTAATTTTAGGCCCAGATCATGGGTTTTACCTGTTGATTACCTATTAGTGCCCATGGCCCAACTGTTCCAAACAAATTCCCAACTAAAAAACTACTTTGGGAGAAGTATAAAAAGGCTTCAATGGGAAGGCCTTAAGGAGGAGAGAGGAGAGATAATTACTCTACTGATATTATCCTTGATTAGGTTTGAATATCCTTATGCTTCCATCACTTTCCCCACTACAGGAAACCCTTGTTTCCTTGATTTATGATGTGATTTCACTAGTTGAGATATCTTTGTGTGAGTCATGGAAAGAGATTTTTGAAGACTTGGGATTGGATGCATTAGGACGATGGTTCTACTTGGAGCCATCAAGAGGAAGTTTCAGGTGATATCATTCTTTGCTTTGTTTTAGTTATCTACAATAAAGAAACATTTGTCTTGTTCCTAAAATCAATTTTCTCTATGCATATGATGTTATTGTTATGGTTTACATATGAATAATTGTTTCAATTGTATAACTAACCATCTTTTGAATATGTTATGAAGTTTATTTCCATATGATACTTGGTCCATATATTGTTATGCTTTTCTAAATTGGCTGTTTTGTAAGTTCAAGGATCGAGAGGAACTCCAAGAGGGCTTGAACCCTGGCTGGATCTACCTAAACGAAGGACCCCCAGGTGCACCTCTCTTCACGTAGTTTGCTTATTTAAGTATCATGGTTGTGTGGAATTCTTGTTTTTTACTTTAAATAACCCTCACTCTTTTAGGGTACTGACCCAAAACCCTAGGGGACTTTGTCCCTCAATACACCTTCAATTCTACTAGAGAAGCTTTTATTTCTCAAGGAGAAGACTACAAGTCCCCCTCTTTTGATTTCTTTTGTGATTGTTTAATAAGAGAACAAGAAAAACTCTTATGTCTTGGTCTTCTTAATCTTGGAAACTCTTCTAAGAAAGCCTTAGCCACCTAGAAACAACCAAATTCAAAGAATACTAAGAAGCAATATCTTAAAAAGAATACTCCTAAACCAAACAAGGGTCCTAAGCAATTTCAATCTCAAAATGAAAAATCATTTCAACAAAATGATAAGGCAAATAAAAACAAAGGGAAGAAGACTGATAAGCATTGCCACTTTTGTAATCAAGATGGCCACTTAGAATCCAAATTCTTTAAGAAGATGGAAGCCTTAGAAGCAACAATGAAGAAGCATAACACCCATTTGGAGCACTCTTCAACTTCAACATCATCTTTAGGAATAACACTTTCTGGATATGGTTGTCAAGCATCTTGGTTTGGTTATGGAATAAATGTATCTTCTTCTCCTCATTCTCATGAGTGGATTATTGATTATGGAGCTTCTTATCATATGGCCAAAAAAAAGCCATGTTTTCTTCTCTAAATGATTGTAACAACAAAAATATATATGTTGGTGATGATAGATCTCTTAGTGTTGTAAGGACTAGAACTGTTCATCTAGACAATGGTCAATTTAATGATGTATTATGTGTTCCAACCTTATCTTGCAACCTTCTATCTATATATCAAATAATTCATTCAGTTGAAGGTAAAATCGTTGAATTTTCACCTCACAATGTTGTAATTAAGGACATATGAGATCATAGACAGATTTTAGCTACTGGCATTGTCAATGATTCTACAAGGTTTTATAAGTTTAACAACTTTAGGTCATCAAATCTTCCCTCAGTATTCATTTCTCATAATGATGAAGTGAGCAAACTTTGGCATGAGTGGTTTGGTCATTTAAACTATTTCTCCCTTCAAAATCTATGTCAAGAAAACAAGGTGATAGGTCTTCCTATGGTATCTTGTAGAGATGGTGTTAGTTCCAGATGTGTAGCTGGAAAACATCATTGGGATAGTTTTTAAAAAGCATGCCTCTTGGCACACCTCAGCCCCTTCACAACTTGTGCATAGTGATTTATGTGGTTGACTTCCAGTTGTTTCATTCTCCAGCTACAATTATTTCTTAACTGTTATGAAACCAGCTCACAAAAATATAGAAAATATAGATGAATGCCTTAGAATTTAGCCTCTTCGAGGGGGAAACCTCCTTTACATTACATAAATGAACAATTCTTGGATGATACAAATGACAAGGCCTCCTTTCTATATATAGGACTCTAAGGGATCGTAATATAATCAGTGCCGACATAACAATAATAATGTAAGGGCACAATAATAACAATAGTGGGCTTCTATGGGGCACAATAGTAAGAATATAGGGACTACATGGGTACACCAATATAATAAGGGGGTTGTACTAATAACACTAAGGGGTTACACTAGTAGTATAGGGGCCTAACATGCCCCTCTCCTTCAAAAAGTGTTTTCCTCAACACTTAAGTATTTCTTGATGCTTTTGTATAAAATTCTTGTCCTCCCATGTGGAATCTTCAGTAGGTAAGTTCTTCCACTTGATGAGATACTCTGAAATTGATCGATTTGGTAGCTGCCGGGTTCTTATTTCTATGACTACTCCAGGTTCCAATATGATTTTTCCTTCCTCAGAATTGTTCATTTATGTAATGTAAAAGAGGTTGCCCCCTCGAAGAGGCTGAATTATAAGGCATTTATCTCTCTTTTCTATCTTTTTGTGAGTTGGTTTCATAACATTTGGCATCAGAGCTTTGGATTCTAGCATTTTACTGCTCCAAATAGGTCATCATGGCATTTGCACTATAATTTTTTTCTGTGATGTTTCAGACGCTAAAAAATAACCCATTTGGGTCGTAATTGTTATGAACCTCGGGTTTGAATTTCAGAGCTTTTCGCGCTAGAAAGAGGACAGATTGTATTTGTCTGTGTATATTTTTCAGATCTGAACATCAAAATAGTGATGTGTGGCACTTCATACAAGTTCTCTCTTCTGAAAAGGTATATAATTAGGTCATGTTGGGAGATTGTGCATAACTCTTTCTTGGAGAATCGAAATTCGATCAGACTGGTAGCATTGGAAAGAGGAGGCAGAGGACTACTGCAGGTCGCAATTTCAGAACTTAAAGATCTAAAAGTACAAAGTTACAATCGTTTCAAGATCGAGCTCATAAAATCAAGAAAAAATGAGATGAGGAAGTTTGATGGCAAGGATCTGCTAAATTGGATACTACAGATGGAGAAATATTTTGATCTACATGGTGTACCACTATTACAAAAGGTATGTATTACATCTTCATATTTAGAACAAGATCAATTTTTATGGTATAAAGGGCTTTGTTCTCATAAAAAACTTATTACGTGGTCAATATTCATGGACGAAATTATTGCATATGATGAGAATACAAAGAGCAACACCGTCTTTAGAGCAACATGACAACAATTGGAAGAAAAAAGAGAAAAAGCAATTTGTAACAAAGTGGAAAGAAAAATGATGGCAATAAGGAATTCTACCCCTCACAACTATAAATATGGAAGTGTTGTTTCTCCTAACCTTCCACAATCTACAAGGGTTACACCACAAGGATTGGAAGAGAAAAGAGAAAAAGGGCTTTGTTACAGTTGTGATAGCAAATGCACTAAAGATCATAAGTGTGCTGAGAAGAAATTATTTTACATAGAGTATGAAGAGGAGGAAGAAAAGGATTAAGAAACATCAAAAGAAGAGGATATAAACCAAGACCCAACCCTAGAGAAAGAAGAAATGAATCCGACCATATATTGTAAAGAATTGGCAAGAATTACCACTCCTCAAACTCTCAAGATAGAAGAAAATATCAAGAAGAAAAAGGTTTAAGAAGTGAAAGATCACATCAAGAAAGAAGAAATGAATCCAACCATATCTTGTAATGCATTGACAGGAATTACCACTCCTCAAACTATCCAGATAGAAGGACATATCAAGAAAAAAATGTTCAGGAAGTGAAAGATCACAACGAGCATCAAGAAATGAATTAAAACATATCTTGTAAAGCATTAGAAGAAATTATCACTCCTCAAACTCTCAATATAGATGGACATATCAAGAAGAAAAAGGTTCAAGTAGTGAAAGATCACATCGAGCATCAACAACAAGTTCTCCAACTTTTAAAGGATAATGCCACTGTGGTGAAAAATCAAATGAAACAATAGGAAGATCAACATCATAGTGGAAAATGTTCTGATGTAGGTGATTGGATATTTTTACTGCTACATCTGAAGCAAGCTATTTATGAGAAAGAAATGTTGGCAATACTACATGCACTTAAGAAATGGCGACCTTACTGAAAGGGAAGACACTTCAAGGTAAAAATGGATCATGATAGTCTTAAATACTTTTTAAAACAACTATTATCTTTAGAAGAATAGTAAAAACGGGTCACAAATATTTGGGTTATGACTTTCACATCATCTATAGAAAAGGGAAGCAAAATTTTGTTGCAAATGCACTCTCAAGAAAGTATGAGGATGTGGAAGCATTGTTTTGTGCTATTTCTTTTATCCAACCAGATTGGATAAATGAAGCAAGGGATGAATGGAAGAAGGATGAAGAAGTATGGCCACTCAATCAAAAGTTGTAGAAGATCCCAATTCAAACTATATTGCTAGAACTTGAAGAGGAAGGAAAAATCAAATTGGAACCTGGAGCAGTCACAAAAATAAGAACCTGACAGCTACGAAATCAATCAATTTCAGAGTATCTCATCAAGTGGAAGAACTTAACCACTGAAGATTCCACATGGGAGGACAAGAATTTTATACAAAAGCATCAAGAACTACTTCAAGCGTTGAGGACAACACTTTTTGAAGGATGAGGGGCATGTTAGGCCCCTATACTACTAGTGTAACCCCTTATTGTTATTAGTACAACCCCCTTATTATATTGTTGTACCCATGTAGTCCCCATATTGTTACTATTGTGCCCCATAGAATCCTGTTATTGTTATTATTATGCCCCATAGAATCCTGTTATTGTTATTATTATGCCCTTACATTATTATTGTTATGTCTGCTCTGATTATATGATGACCCCTTAGACTTTTATATATAGAAAGGAGGTCTTTTCATTTGTATCATCTAAGAATTGTTCATTTTTGTAATGTAAAGGAGGTTTCCCCCTCGAAGAGGCTGAATTCTAAGGTGTTCATCTATCTTTTCTATCTTTTTGTGAGCTGGTTTCATAACATTAATTTTCATTGACAATTTTTGCAGACACACTTGGGTATACTTCTTAAAACTCGAGTGAAGTATTTAACATGTTTTGGCCTTTAAGGCCTCTACTGAGAAACAATATGGACATCAAATTCTTAGGCTAAGATTTTATAATGGCGGAGAATATGTTAACGACAAATTCATCATTTTTTTCATTGAGAATGGAATTCAAATGCAACATATTGTTACATATACTCTACAAAAAAATGGTGTAGTTGAAAGGAAGAATCACACTTTAAAGGAAATGGCTAATTCTATGCTTCAATCTAAAGGACTTAGTCTTAATTTTTGGGCAGAAGAATTTAACTGTGAAAATTACATAGTAAATCACACTCCTACTAAGGTTTTAACTAATATCACTCCAGAAGAAGCATGGAGATCAATTAAACCAGATGTAAGTCACTTTCGTGTTTTTGGAAGTGAAGTATGGGCCTATATTCCCAACGAGAAACATAAATCCTTAGAAGCTAAGAGTGAAAAATGTATTTTTGTTGGATATTCTGAATATTTCAAAGGATATAGACTTATTCCACTTAAGTCCAAAAATGTTGTCACTAGAAGAGATGTAAAGTTTGCTTAAAATATCATTAGTAGAAAATGATGAAACTAGTGACTAGGTGACTAAAAAAGTTAGTCATTGGAATTATTTCAAGGGAATTGCTACTAAATTTGAGCAATTTCAAGTGACTGAATGAAAAATGACTAACTTAAATGACTAATTTAGTCTAGGGATAAAATATGCAACTAGATAATAAGCAACTAAACTAAAAATGGCTAACTTAAATGACTAATTTAGTCTAGGATTAAAATATATGACTAGATAATAAGTGAAAAAAAAATAATGATTAATGTAAATGACTGTTATAGTACAAGAATAAAAATATGACCAAATAACAAGTACAAAAAGCACATGAACTAGTCATTTATATTAGTAATTTTTAATAGTGATGGATTCAAAGACCCCCCCTTAAAGGGGTTGATGATTCCATCAATAATGCTAAAATTATAACATTTTTATACAATATAGAGAATGTGTTCACAATATATAATAAAATTATGCTCCCTTTGGAAGGAGGGACAATAAAAAAAATTAAAGGGTTAATAGGAATTTGTTCCTCACATCTTAGAGAGACGACACACTATTTGTTCTGGGGTTTTTGTGGTGTTGTTACATATCTCTTATGGTGCCCATATCTGCACTTTTGTCCAAAGATTCACTAAAGAATATCTATGTGGTTTTTACGTCTAGCTCATATCCCTTGAGACTAAAAAACTTCTTGTAAGGCCTAATGCCCTTTTTTACTCCCCTTACTCATGGTACATTCCTTGACTCCTCTACATAGTGTGAAAAAAATCATAATGGAATTGATATCCCATATATCCCAATGGAGATTACTTAGGGAAAATCTATGTGGTTGTTCAATGCCAAATTCATGGTCGTTGATCATGAGAAGCTTCATTTTAGGAGTAAAGGTATTTTTCTCTTTTGCTCATACTAATTCTTATTATGCAAAGAATAATAATTGTACTCATGTTCCTAGCTATGGTCATTTTTATGTCCATTGGTAAATGCCTTGAGAGTTGTTCCTAGCACATGTCCAAAATGTGGTAATGTTGTGCAAATGTTAGTAAATATAAAAGCCCCAATAGAAATTCCTCCATTGGTCAAAACCTCTCATAATGTCAAATCTAGGGAATTGGCCTCATTGTAATAGGTGGAAGCTTAGTTCAAAAAAATAATAATTGTTAAACCTTTAATAAAAAACTTGTTATCATACTCTATATTGAAACAACAAAAAAACTTTGAAATAATTTTAATTTTGAATCTTTTAATTTAAATCAATATATGAGAAATAATAGTCCCATAAAAAACTAGAACTTTAAGAGGGTATACTTTTTGACACACATTATAAATCACATAAATATCGTTGTATAAGACCACTAATTACATACGCTTGGCCCATGTTATGGTAAATTATATGCATTTGAACCAAATTAAAGTCATGCCATGTTATGTTAAATTCTGTGCATTTAAACCAAATTAAAGTAGTGCCATGATAAATTCTATGCATTTAAACCAAATCAAAGTCTCTCGAAATAATTTTAGTGCCACATTGCTATGGTAAATTCTCTGTGTTTAAACCATATCAAAGTATTTCGACAAAGTTTTGGCACCATAATTTGTTCCACCTTAATTGTCTTTTCATCTGGCAATATGGCATACCTAGAGGCATCTCCATGGCATCATTCAACTTTGGATGCTACTGCTTGACCCTGCAACACATTCAAAGATTTCTATCCTAAAATTCCATTTATGGATCATTGCATCCCACCTTTCTTGTTCTTCAACACTCCCATATGATGCTCATTCATCTTTGCAAATGTAGGGTCCATGAATAACTTGTAAAGGTATGGAGCTTTCTTTCAATTTTGTCCTTGATATTTTTGTATTGTAATGGTATAGATGATGGGCGCAAAGTTGTTTGATTTGTTCTTTTTGATATTGAATTCATAGCTTAAAATCATATATTATTGAAAATAATCATCTGAGATTGAAGTATCTGGCTTCATCCTTGCTCGGGCACTCTTGTTTGTTTTGTTAAGGGTTTCTCATCTAGGGTTTGTGCTATAAGCCTGCTACACTATTTCAGTGTGGGGTTTCTGTGGTTCAATTTTAGTTGATACATTATAAGTTGGTCAATGAGATTTATAATGTAGACCCATATTTATAATAAAATTGAAATGAGACAATTTGAGATTTCAAATAGGAGTTTCTATGAGCTTACAATCAAACATTAATCATTGCTCTTCATTACAACTGTCGTTAGTCTATTTTGGTAATTACAATGTAAATTCATGTTCATAGTAAAATTCAAATGGAGATAGTTCTAGATCTTTGGCTATAAATTTGTTAGTAAATCATTCTATTAAACGTTCAACACTTTTGGTCCAAAAATGAAGCATAACAAATAATTTCAATAACCAGCTAAGACATTAATATTTGTAGAGATTTTTATCAATCTATGCATTTATACCTTCAACTTCTTGATCTCCAAGCCCAAAGAAAACTGAATCTCGATCGGAGAAAGATATATTTTTCAAGCTAGTAATGCACATACTATCCAACTTACTACAAGGTACATATTGATTCTCCAGTGCACCCAATGTAGCATGATTTCCATGGATTTATTGGGTGATTTTCCCTTTTCTTTCATGGGCAAAGCTCTGCATACATCCACAACAAAGTACTGATATCTTTGCATAACTTGGGATGCATTGATGCCCAAACCCGAGTTCCCCTTAAACTCTATGTCCTTACCTAACCTATGAAAAATCTCTGAAGAGAAAGGGAGTGCCCCTCACAACGTGTTACCAATCAGATTAAGGTGGTACAAGTGAGAAATATTACCTATGATTGAAGGAATACTGCGTGACAACCTGTTGTTTTCCAAATTGAAAGAGCTTATATTCAAAAGTTTGCCATAAGCCATAGGTATTGAACCCGAGTCCCGAAAACTAGAAAATCTTTTTGAGCCTTCCAAGTTCAACAGGAAATGGAGAAAACATTGGATTCTTATCTATTATGATGTACTGGAGGCTCCATAAACTTCCCAATGAAGGAGGGAATATTCCCTTTAATCTTATTGTTGCTGAGATCTATGAACTCAAAGTTTTTCGAGTTCACAAGAGCTGCAGGAATGTGGCCAGTGAGGGAACTAGAGCTCAGATCCAACTTCTGCAATGTCCTCAGATTTCTAAGGGATTCTGGAATGGGTCCTCTAAGATTGTTTAAATGCAAAAATTACAAAGTGTATCTTCACCATCAATTCCCTGTCCATTACAGAAACCAATGGAGCCATTTTGATGAAGATACAAATAATTAAAGTGGGGGGGAGAATGCAAGTATCTTACTTGAGGTGCATTAGAAATGGCACAATGGATGGCATGTCAGGTAAACACGACTAAGAGTGGACAATTAGATTATATGTTTGGTATACTTTGTGAGTGACTTAGGTTGTTTCATGAGACAATTAGGATGGTGTACTAGTTTGGTGTGGACTCGAAAACCCCCTTAAGAAGGCTTGATCATTGAAAAAGCATTGTAACACAAGCTTAGGGGAGGATGATGCAAATTGGCAATGTATTGAATAATATGTTAGTCATGGTAAGGAAACACCATTGATGAGTGAATGTAAGTGGAATATTGTTTCCATTAGGTACATAATTGTTGAGGACTACAATGGGTTGGCCTTGATGGAGACAATACAATTCTATATTGGATGGTTATTTGTTCAAGAGTATTTGGGTTAAAGGAGGTGGTAAAATGTTTCCTACAATTGAGTGGTGATGATGTGGCACTTCTTACCACTAAATGAACATTTCAACATTTTCTATGATTTAAGGTGCTTCCCTTGGGTTCAATTAAAACATGTTGGGTTAAATGAGGTGGTAGAATGTTGCTTACAGTTGGGTGGTGATGATGTGGCATTACTTACCATTATATGGCATTTCAACATATTTTATCATTTAAGGTTCTCCCCTTGGGTTCAATTAAAACATGTTAGTTAAGCATAGGTCGTTATGCCTAACTAGCAAAGTCTATCAATGCCATGCAATGACTAATTTTTAATAATTATATAGCATGCTTAAATAATGACTAAATTGTTATAATTATATAAGAATGTTTTAAAATAAAATAAAAAGTTTTCTTTCTTACTCTCTTGTTCGTCTTCTTCTTTTATTTTTATTTTTAAATAATCATAACTTACTTTTATACCAACCTAGATCTATCTCAATTACAGATCTACGAAACACTTAAAGGGATCAAATTTCTTTTCACTCTAAAAGAGATTTGCATCTCAAGATATTTGATCTGTGTCGGTCTTTGGTAGAGCTTGAGTTAAAATGGATCTAGGGTAGTTTAATTATTAATTATAATTGACTATAAATTTTATGATCCCTTTTGGTGCTTGGTAGATCTAGAGTTAAAATGGATCTATGGTAGTTTAATTATTAATTATAACTAATTATAAATTTTATTTTATTGGGGCAAAATGTTTAACAAAACATTATATCTCTATTATGTTAGGCTTTTATTTATTTAATATTTAATTTTTTTTATTTTTACCGAGTCAAAATGTTTAATGAGACATTACACTTTTAGCTAGACATAGCAACATCTCTACCATAAAGGTTAGAAAACCTCTAACAACAATTAAAAGTGGAAGAGCTAATTTGGAAGAGCTAATTTTTCTAGTAAATTAAAAACCTAAGAAATTAAAAAATAAATGAAAAACCTAAAAAATTAAAAAGCTAATAAAATAATATTAAGAATGATCTTTTAATTGAAATTTGTCCTAATAAGTTAAAAATCTAAGAAATTAAAAAACTAAAATAATAATAAAATAATATCAGAGATGATATTTTTCATTGAAATTTTATGGCCTTACCTCCATTCCATTAATGACTTAATCATCTCAAAACCCGCTAGCTAGACAGAGGTACCATAGAGATGTCATTCCCAGCGGCAAGCCTAGTCGACCCAACTTTATTACTAAGAAATGCATTTTTATACCTTGGTTCTGGATGCCCATTATAGATTACTAATCTCCGTTTGGTTGTTTCTTACCAGACCCAACTTTCCTAATATGAAATGCATTTTATGGCTACTTTACACGAATCCATCTCCCTATTTCAGGACTCACCTGAACTGATAGTGTCTCTAATGGCATTTGCTACTTTGAGTTGGGCAGAAAATAGGTAAGAAAGAAGTGTTTTAAGAAGTAAAAATAAAAGAGTAGTAGATATGTGTTATTCTTCGCTCTGGTTGCCATGGAAAAATGAGGTGTGACCAAAACCCTTATAAAATTTATCTAGGTTTTTTATGGTCCCACATTTTCTCCTCCATTGAGTGAATCTACCCCGGGTAACCAGCAATCAACATGTAAAAGAGATTTGGTTAGTAACAAACAAAATCAAAAATGTTACAAAGAACCAGCGTGAACCTTCACTCCACGTAACCTTGCAACTATTCCTAGCAAGATGTCAGCAATCATAAGAATTTCTCTTATATTCATCTGTTTGTCTTGATTATTCACACTCATGGCCAACAGTTGGGCCAAGATGTTGAAGGAATACATATTCCTTAAGAGTAGCCCTTACTTTTATGCTCAGTCTAGTATTTAATGGAAGTTTACGCTATATTTCTTAATTTGTAATTAAGTTACACTAGGATATGAAGAGGTGAGTTTCTAAACGATGTCACCAAATAAGAATACAAATATAAGAGGTGTGAGTCACTAGAAATTACATTATTTCTTATTTGTGATGTCCCTAACAGATTTTGGCAAGCTTTTTTTAGTAGGTCTTAGTTTAGTTAAGAAAAAGAAAACCATCATCGACCTAAATTTCCAAAACATACCTATTGAACTAAAATGTCAATACTAGATTCATTGTGTAGAGGTTTCAAGGTATCAGAATGCAAAACATTGTTGAAATTGGCTAATGATCGCATTAGAGCGCTAAGATAAAATAGAGGTTTGAATGTATCACCCAAACCGCTTGGTTACTCCTAGATATCTGCTAGAGCTTGGGGGTTCTTGTATGCGAGTTGGATGCTAAAAACAACCCTAACCTTGAATACATCAAGAAACAACAAGGTTACAAAAATTCATATATAGTGACTATTGAAGACCTCTCATTGCTTCGTTGAACCTCTCTGAGTCAGAATTTGAAATTATGGAGATTGTACCATGTTCAATCTTTCCAATTCACATGGATCTATTAATTTCAATAATGCACTAGGGCCTTAAGTTAGATAATCTCAAAAAAAGAAGTAATCATAGAGTACTTGAGATGCACCCACAGAGAAATCGGATTGGAACTCCATGTAGAGAAGGGCTTTGCTTGATACACAACCTGCTTGAGAATTCAATTGGATTGATAGAGATCATATGTTCGTGATGCCTACTAACATTAGCATTCATGAACATTGGTTGCACTTCCTTCCAATCCCATGCTTGAGAGGGTTTTTGTGTTTACTTCTCTGATCTTTCTTTGGTGAGAGTTCAACTCTTTCTACTCTACAAAAATGTTGTGCTGTGGAGGGAATTGTGGGTGCGATTCTAGCTACAAGTGTGGCAATGGCTACAAGGGGTGAGTGTTATATATTATTCAATTAATTAATTATGCTTATCGGTGAAATATTTTTGGCTTTAATTCTAAATAGCTTGAATTTGAGATATTAAGAGAGGAAGGCATAGAAATTGGAATTTTCGGGGGTTTGAGTTGTTTTTCTCTGTATTTCTAACAGTTGATGTATGTTTTGCAGATGCAAAAGAACCCTTGATCTCTCTTTTATTTAGAAGACAGTGAAGACACCACTATTTGTAGCCATAGCTTCTGACATGGGGTAAATCTGAGTCTGGCATACAATTATACATATGATGCTACAATTTAACATGTACCTATACCCATACGATCGACAAATTAGGAAATTTATTTTATCACAGAATGTGTTGAATTGGCAGGTATTTTGAGGGTTCTTCTACTGTTTCAGGATAGAGTGGGTGTTGCGCTTCTGGTGGTTGCAAGTGTGGATCCAATTGTACTTGTGACCCTTACAATTGCAAATGAGTAATAGTATACATGATAGAGACCAGCTAGGTATGGTTGGATAGGTTGTATTAGGTGTTAAATGGCAAGGTCTGCATATAAAATAGAAATTTGTTTATAATAAGTCATGGCCCTTCTATCTCTGCATCATAGGTGAAGGAGGTGATGAAGTCTAGAGTTGAAGGCACAATATATTTCATGGTTTTCTATTTTAAACATGGATGCGTATGTTTACTATTTATGCAATTATTTTCCTAAAATAAATTATGTATCATGTTTTCTCAAGAATATATATTTATAACTTTCATGTAAATCCATGTGAGCCCATCGGGTTAAAAATCAAATGACGTTGGTTCAAAATAAAATGGTTGAACTCAATGCCATTTCCACATAATTTTGTGTGGAGAAACCCATCTGAAATGGTATGTTTCCTAGGAGGGAATGATATGAAGTACTAGTCATGTGATGAGAGACAGAAGCCTTAAGGATTATTTAGGAAAGAGAAAACAGTCCTTCATTGAGCACCTCCATGCCCAGGAGGAGATGCTATTTTTTCTACAAGTTCACACCCTCGACAACGATGAGAAATGGATACGCTTTTGCATAAAGAAAGGGCATCTCATAGTCCTCTTGTCGAGCATGTACCACCATTTTACCCACGATACCACCACCAATTATGTCAAGTCGATGAGGTTATTTAGGGGTTGCCTTGTTGGACACAACATCAATGACCCATTGATGACATGGAAGCCAGGAAGAATTACCTTACAAAGGTGATGAACAAACCCATGGCTGCAGCACAGAGAACTGCTTGATTAAATAATCTGTTTGTAGAGTGATTTTCATTCGAAAAAATTCATACATTTGTATTGTGATTTTTGTTTGAAAAAAAAAATCATTCGTTTGTCCCCACATGTTGTTTTTCCAATTTTTTGTGTACATGCATTGCCAAGGTTTGAATCCATTTCACTACTTAATGCTTCAGAGTAACGCAAACCATAATTATTTATCAAGGATCCTGTTTTCTGTGAAGGGTTTTGAAAGCAAATATTTGCTAGGAGGAAGAGGAGAGGCATCTCTAAGAGGAAGGTAAATGATGTATTTTACTATCTTTTTAGCTCTTCATTGCTGATATTTATTACGCTGAATTAAGGCAATTTGTCATAATTATAATTTGTTATTCAATTTTACTTTGACATTTAATGGAAAATGATCTCCACAGCAATTTAATACTTATTGGTTTTAACTATTGCAAACTTGAACTTTGGGGATTGGTTGTAAGTAATATCGATGTTTCAGCTTAAAAGGCATTGGCATTCTAGGCCACCCACAAATATCAATTATTGAAGCATGAATAAGTAGTTGGTGTGAGGTGTAGGTCCTGGTGATTTTGATGTTCCTTATTGGGACAACTTAGCTAAAGTGCTTGTGATTAATTTTTTCTCATGGAGGGTGTGTCCTTCCTGTGAAAGTGGGTTGCTTTGGGTTTCTTGTGGTGCCTGACATTGCAGACCCAGTGCAATGCTTATGAAGTTTAATGGAACCTTTTTTAAAAAATGTTGATATTAATCTATATAATGAAATTTTCGAGGGTGAAGTAGAATTCCTTAATTGGAGTTTATGGGTTGTAATAGTCTCTTTATGAATGCAAGGGTTTAACTTACCATAAATTATTAGACTTTCTTAATTGGATTTTATGGGTTGTAATAGTCTGTTTATGAATGTAAGGGTTTAACTTTCCACTAATTTTCTTCTGATTGCATGCTATAGATGCATCTACATCGACCACATAGATGCAGAAGCACCAAAGCATAGAAGATGATGAGACGAACATGGATCATATGGTTGGTATGCTTGCAGTTTGGTTATTTCATCTTATTTTAGAAGAGGAGATCATCTCTTCATAATAAACATTGTTAATGGTTAGAAACTGAAGAATATATCAACATTGATGTTATATTTTGAATTAATTAGAAATAGTAGAGAATCGAGGTACACATCCAATCATCTCATGATTGTCTTTTCATGTTTAGTCTCTTGTTCCCTTAGTGTAATCTTCGATGTTTGTGCCAACAATATTTTAAATTTTTTACAATGCATAAAACTATGCATTGCCATCATGAATTATAGCTTGGATCCTCTGTCCATAGTGTGTGCCCTTAAATTGTAGTAATGTACCTCGTTATTTCATTAGATTTGCAACCATATTTGTTTACCATGCATTCTATATGTAAAATGTTGTCATTGTATAACAACCTAGGTTTCTAGTTATGTAGGTGTCTAACCTCTTTAGCATTTGGAGTCTGGCGTGACACATATCTAGACAAATAGGATAAAATACAAATAAAGAGGGGAAGATAACTTGGTACAAAGAATCTTACGCAATCAAAATGAAACTTACAAGAAAATTTGTTCAAGTTATCCTTTGAAAGAAGTAGTTCATCCTTGTCCTTTTTTAACACAACTAGTTTTTGAGACACTTAATGATCACTACTTCAGTTGAGAATGGCTACAATTTATCATTTGAAACTATTATCTCATATAAATTCCCTTCCAAATTTTATGCTCTATGTCTCACAACTAGAAATTAATTGTTTCTAGAAAGAACGGGAAGGAGATGGTATCAGGATTGTCAACAATGCCATGATTTTCTCTAATTCAACAGTTATGAGCATGAGGTCACTTAACATGGTAGTTGTAAAATGTCATTCTTCAGTTAGTATATTGGAATGTGCTCCTAATATGGACATGGTTTGGTATATGGACAATCCATCAACCATTTTGAGTTTACCATCTCCATTTAGGTCACCATCTCCTATATGGAGTAATATGTCAACTCCCGTTCACAAGGGAGTTTGGCTAACCAAAGTTGCAAGGAACCTTTACACTCTCCTAAAATCACTCCATAAAGGTATATTTCTCTAACCTCACAGCCTAAAATGTGTGTAATGGGATGAAAAGCTTATTCAATATTTCGTAATCCATCATTACCCTGCGTAACTCCTCAAGCAAAATCCAAGTCTAAATTGTCATTTTGTCCCTTTTTTGTGCCCAAACCTATTCATCGAACCTTTAATGATGGGAGTTTGTTAGAAATTTTTGTGCCTTATAAAATGACCATACCTTTGAATTTTATTTCTTCTTCTATGGTTGGAACTATTATTTCTTGGGTTGGCACTAATGATAAGATGGATGCCCAAAATGGTTGCATGAGAATTGAAGGACAATTGAGCATTGAGTAGAGACAAAAAAAGAAGAGGAAGAGAAGTATATTAGAATGCTTTTTTGAAACTATTGGGTTAACTTCTATAAGGGTGATAATGCCTGTCTCTAGTGGTTCTACACCTTTGCCTATGTCAAAGGTGGTAGTGCTTCATGGGTCAATGGTTGTTTTTGGGATAGTCATGATGATGAAATTTCAAATTATTTCTTGAACATAGATTCAATTATGACTTTTGTACATTCACCTTCTTATTATAAAATAATATGAAGAAGAGGGGCAGAGCACATAGTCATTTTTACTCAACAAACAAAAATTTGTATAGAGCAAGCCAAATTGTATTATGAAGAGGCCACTTCTTTTCCAACAACTGCAGTGAAGCAAAATCAGTTGAGTTGGAGCCATATAGCTTCTCAAAGAGACTCTAGAGTGAGTCTCGAGTGTGGAGCAAGGCTTGTATCCTCTGTCATTAGACCATTTCTAACTGTTGCAGTAACAAAAGTAGTAGCAACAAGAACAAAGGTTTCTCATGAAGTTTCTCTTTACTTTGTTTTGAAATCTTAATGATATTTACCCCTAATATTTATACTGACATCTAAATGTTACATCTTTTCTATGGTGGGTCATTTATGATAGGGTGGAAAATATCATGCTAACACTCGATATGTTTTCACATGCTTATCACCAATAACATGCTTCTTGTTCAAAAAAGAGGATGATGTACTCTTGGACTACTCGATTGAAGATGCACTGAAAATTGAACCCATGTGGTAAGTAGTTCGATACAGAAGGATGACAAATTGATGTATTTGTAAATTCTACATAAATTGATAGGAAGGTACAGAGGGATGACAAATTGTGGGGTTTAGGAATTGTTTATAACTCTGGGGAGTCTTGTACATCAGGACTTGTGTTATATATATGCCTTACTACAAGCATCCGTTTACATTGGTATTTTGTCTATGGATCACGTATGTGCCAATTATTCCAATGGTCCTTGTGAACAAAAGTGAAGGAAATGGAACTAGTTGGAGTTCCTTTATGCCTAACTACAACCGAAGAGATATTGTTGCAAATATAAGGTGCACGCTTAATGATGAACTCTTGAAGCCAATGGCTTCTTGGTACAAGTGTTTTAAGGTAATATTTTGTCCATTATTTAATAAATATATTTGTAGAACATTTTACAAATTTGAGGTGCACACTCCCAAAACTTCACTTTTGATTATGTCATTATTTTTAGCTAGCACTATATTTGGAGGTGGTATAAGCACTGTTAGCCATGCCATGCTTTTCTCTAATTCAACAATTATAGGCATGAGGTTAGTTCACATGGCAACTACAAAAGGCCATTGTTTAGTTAGTAGATTGGAAATCTCTCCTAATATGGACAGGGTTGGGTATATGAACAATCCATCAACCATTTTGAGTTTAGCATCTCCATTTAGGTCACCATCTCGTATATGGATTAATATGTCAACTCCCATTCAAAAGGGGGTTCAACTAACCAATGTTGCAAGGAATGTTTACACTCTCCTAAAACCACTCCATCAAGGCATATTTGTTGAACCCCATAGCTTGAAATGTGTGCAATCGGAAGAAAAACTTATTAAACTTCTTGCAGTCCATCATTATCGTGGGTAACTCCTCAAGAAAAATCTAAGTCTAAATTGTCATTTTTTCCCTTTTTGTGACCAAACATATTCATGGAACCCTTAATAATGGGATTTTGTCAGCACTTTTTGTGCCTTGTAAAACTGATCAAACCTATGAGTTCTTTTTTTTCTTCTTCTACGAATGGAACTACTTTTTCTTGGGTTGGCACTAATGATAAGATGGGTGCCCAAAATGGTGGCATGGGAATTGAAGGACATTTGAACATTGAGCTGAGACACAAAATGAAGAGGAACAAAAGTATATTAGAAGGGATTGTTGAACTATCGGCTTGACTTCTAGAAGGTTGGTAATTCCTATCTCTTGTGGTTCTACACCTTTGCCTATGTCTCAAGTGGTAGTGTTTCATGGGTCAATGGTTGTTTTTTGGGATGGTCATGATGATGAAATTTCAAATTATTTCTTGACCATAGGTTAAAGTACACCATTTTTACATTCTCTTTATTATCAAATCATATGAAGAAGAGGGGCATATCAACTAGTCATTTCTACTGAAGAAACAAAAAAGTTGTATAGAGAAGTCTAGATTGTATTCTAAAGAGGTTTTGTCTTTCCCAACAACAACAGTCAAGCACAGTTAATTTGGAGCCATATATTTTCTCAAAGAGCTTGTGGAGTGAGCTCTTACTTTGGATCAAGGCTTTCATCCTTTTTCACTGCAACATTTGTACCTGTTGTAGTAACAAAAGTAGCACCAACAACAAAAAAGGTTTCACATGAAGTTTCTCTTTAGTTGCTTTTGAAAACTTAATAATATTTACCACTACTATTTATACTGAAAACTAAATGTAACCTCTTGCCTATGGTGGGTTATTTATTATAGGGTGGAAAATATCATTTTAATGCTCGCTATGTTTTGACATGAATGTCACCAATGACATGGGTCTTATTCACAGAAGAGGATGATGTACTCTTGGACTAATTTAATGAAGATGGATTGAAAATTGAACCAACATGGTAAGTAGTTTGATACAGAAGGATGATAAACTGTTATATTCATAAATTCTACATGAATTGATAGGATGGTACAAAAGGATGACAAAATGTGGGATTTAGGAATTTTGTATAACTCCGGGGACTCTTGTGCATCAGGATTTGTGTTATGTATATGTCTTACAACAAGCATGGATTTTCATTTGTATTTTTTTTGTGGCTCAGGTATGTGTCAATTACTCTAATGGTCCCTGTGAATAAAATTGAAGGAACCTAAATTTGTTAGACTTCCTTTGTGTCTAACTACAACCCAAGGGATATTGCTACAAATATAAGGTGCATGCTTAATGCTGAACCCTTGAAGCCAATTACTACTTGGTAAAAGGGTTTTAAGGTAATATTTTCTCCATGATTTAGTAATGATGTTTGTAGAATATTTTTACAAATTTGATTAAACTTGTGTTTTCACCTTTAATATTGAGTGTGTTCAAGTGAAAAAACAGTTGTAAAGGATAACTGTGTGACTTACATCATTAGTGGAATCATAGAGGAAATTAGTGAGACCACATTAAGAATTATAGAATTGCATATTCGCAAGTGAATTACATTACAAAGAATTTTTTGAAGCATTGATGATTGGGAATCATAAGATTGCATATCCTTTCATAAGGGTAGGTTACTAACATTCATATAAATAGCTTATGCCTAAAAAATTAAATATTGTGAAATATCTTCTAATGAAAATATTTTTGCTCCAAGACTATAAGGAATACAATATTGATACTGGGGTCCATTTTTGAGGTGTCACTGTCTGAAGAGAATAGGAAGATTGAACTTCAAGATAGCCTTTCAAATAAATTCAATCTAACTACTATAATCAATACAAGTAATATGCATATTTTTTACTCAAAGGAAGTAATTCATAAATATGAGATCCGTGAGCAAGGCACATTCCTAAAACTCATCGTTATCTGGTTTTCTATAGTTTTCAATTCTTGTCTTTAAATGTACAAGCTAAAGAACAATTCTAGATTGGATTACCTCATAAAATTATAGTTTTCAAGGACTTTTATCATATTCGACTAGAATTTTATGAAAATAGAAGGGTAGGTGTTTTATTTATTGTCCTCTTTTTCCTCAGGTCCTTCTTTCTAGTTGGCCATTACCAGCACATTTGTTTTCTTCCATTTCTATTCATGTTTTGTTTGTTGTATTTTACCTGTTAGATTTTGTTGGCTTGGCCCTTGATATTGTTGTTATGGGTTTGAATTGAATTCTTAGTGTACTTTGTGTCCAAGGAGTTATTTTAGAAATGCCCCTTCAAAAGTTACCATGGCTTGAAAATAAATTGTCTTTTTGTTTCATATAATGAATAACAATTTTTTTGGATCAACACTCCTAACATTGAATTGAAACTGTGAATTCAGAAAGTCCAATTGGACAACCTTCAGATTGATTTGTTGAAATTGGACAATGAATTTAGACTAATACTAGAAGTTTTAAATGGACAAATCATAGTGAACAACTGGAAACGTGTAGATTTCTTGCTTGAATTGAAGAACAAAGGTTTACCTCCATCCACTCTTAGATAAAATTCTTCCAAATTATCATCTTGGCATTGAATGCCCCTTCTTTATCATTAGCCAGTTCCACTCGAGCCTTCATGTAGTTCTCATCTTTGCCATCACAACATATTTCCAATTGAAAGCTTGTTTCATAAATCAAGAGCAAGGAGTGAAATTTTCACTTGTAAAATACTTTTTTGCTATACATATTTACCTTGTTTGGAGTATTTATTAATTTGTTTTTATTTCTTAGTTTTGGAACATTAGTGGTACTGACTCGACTATGTGCATTGTTTTGTTTGGGGACTTAAGTGAGACAATTTATTTTGTAGCCATTTGCAAATGCAGAGGGTGCTAACTAGATGGATATGATTGAACTTCTAAGAGAACATGGTGCAGAATCTTTAGTAAGTTTGTTGATGGAGTGAAAATATTTTTAAGTACATATTTATTGTTGAAAATTTGACCCTTGATATCTATTATGATTCTGAGTTAATATATTCCATCCTCTCTCTTTCTCTCTTTTGTTTATTATCGACATCAATTTATTCTATTTGACACTTGAAGGCAAACTTGCCCAATATTAGTTTGAAATTATGAAAGGGGTATAGCATTAGAGGAATAATCCTATATAGATAAATCTGACCAATGTGAATTTGTTTTTTTGGCTCTGACCCTTTCCTAAAAAAATATTTGGAATTGATCGAGTGTAAAACTACGAAATAAATTATGCTGGGACACCTTTGTAAAACCTAAAAATATATCTATTGAATATTTGATATATGTGATTTAGACATTGCATTATTATTTTATCTTGTCATGAAATTAAACATTGATGCCTCGACAATTAATACCATAAACATCTAAGGTATCTTTCATTAAAAAATTTTAAATTCACTTGTTTCCTTGTAGCACAATTTATTACACTTTTTGCACATTGTCTCATCCCAATGGGATATTTTTTATATAAAACTTCCATTTCAGCAAAATGAGTGCGCAAAAATATTTAGTGATTTGAAAAATGTTTTTCTTTTGTCTAAAACAATAATATGAGTTCTTCACCAAATAATTACATAGATCTTTGTTTCACATTTTTATATTTGTGATAAAAAAAAGGCATATTGAAACTTGTGAGATTACCATAGTTATTAGATTTGCACAAAACTATTTTATTACTCTCACAATGTATCATAATTATTTAATGTAATTTTATATCCTTGGTTCTAGTGTTGTTTTATAAATCTTTGAATAATATGATGTATAAGGGAAATCATGATAGTTTTTTGGAGGCCAATATGCAACCAATCAATCATTATGTTAGTAGGAGGTTTTATTCCTCTAGACCCTAAGGATCATGGCATATTGGGGCAAGTTACCCACCCATGTGTATGGGTAACCATAGGATATTTTTTTTTCTTTGATGATGCAATTTGGGTGTGAGTTGTCATACATTATTTATTATATGTTGTTTTTTTCTTTCTTTTTGTCTTCACAAGTTATTTACATCTTCAGATTTTTGGCACGTAACTTAGTTAGCATGATTATACCTAACCTTTTCCTGAAGGCTGAATACTAAGTCCTAAAGTGTTCTTTTAAATGGTGACGTTTTATTTTCTTTGTTTATGCAAGCCATCCCACCACATCATAGCCATTATTTCTTCACTCAAGAAATCTTCTTTCAGCTTCTTGCTTTTATGGGGAAAGATGAGATTGACATTGTTGATGTTGAGGTATATAATGTATAAATTTTCTATAGTCGACTTTATTTTATATTTCAGTGTTCATCGTCTTTCATGTCTTATACTCTACATTGTATCTACTCTCATTTTCAGAATAGGAACTCAGTGTTGATGGTAAGAAGCAAGAATTTAAGAAAGAGAACAATAACATTGGAGTCACAAATGCAGAAAGAGAGAGAGAGAAGAGAACCAGTCTAATGATACCCTTAAAGATAATATCTTGTATGAGACAAACATATAAATATTTATGGTGAAGTCTCTAGAGTTGGTGAATTCACCTAGATTGCCTTCGCAACATAATGATAATTTTTTGAAGTGACGAAGCAATATTTCATGTGTAAACTATAGTCCAACCAATATTAAGTTGGAAACTCATATTGTAATATTTTACATTTTATATAATATAATTTATGTGGTTGAAATTATTTATAGTTGCACTTGATATTATTTAGTATTGTAATTAACAAATGTAATTCTGTGTTTTCATATTTAGATGAATTTGCACATTGCATGACATATTTTTTTTTTTAATTTAGTCACAAAATCACACTAATTAGTGTATGTTGGTTACTAATGAAAACATAAAATCAATCCAAAACTACTAGATTAGTAGTTTATATTAATTAATGATGAACAAAAATAAAATAAATATATAACTAAATTAGTTGTTCATAATGGTTATTATGAAAGTGAATGAAATGAAAATAAACTACTAAATCAGTCATTTATGTAATGAATGTGAGATTACCAAAAAATGATAAATGACTACTGCAAATAGTAAATTTCTGATTACAAATGAAGACTAAATTTTGCATATAAATGACTATTAGTAGCTAATTTATGGTATCATATAACACAACTAAAGTTTAGTCATATTTTTTTTGTCATTAATTGGTTTCAAACAATGACTAAAATTTGTATATATATGACTATTAGTAGCTAATTTACATTATCTGATAACACGACCAACATTTTGGTCATATTTCTTTAGACATTAATTGGTTTTCTAAGGTGATCATATAATAATATATTTTGTTGTATATTTAGTCATTGATTGTGACAATTAATGACTAAATCAATGACTAAATTAATGACCAAATCTATGACCAAATATACTACTAGAATATAAAATTGAGACAATCAATTAATGACTAAGCTAAAAATGACTAAAAGTTGGTCGTGTTATACGATACTGTAAATTAGCTACTATTGGTCATTGACTGAAAAATGGTCATTTATATGCAAATTTTGGTCATTTTTTTAGTAACTAGTCAACCATTTTCTACTAGTGTATATCGTCCTATGAGCCTAGTTCGGCAGATGTGCCACCTCTCTCTATCTCTTCTACTTCTGAAAACATTTCTTCTTCATACGATGAAAATGATGATGATAATCCTCCCCCACCTTCTCAGGATCCTCCTTCAGCTGCTCAACTTCCAAAATGGGTCTATGCTACTCGAGATGCAACAGGTGCTCTTGTAGGTGATCCTACAGATTAGTGATGTACACATTCTCAGTTCAATAGAGCCTCTTCTTTACTGGCTCAAACTTCAGTGAATCATGATCCTGACACCTCTGTAGAAGCTTCATGCCATCTAGATTTGGACACAACTATGAATGAAGAATATCGTTCATTATTGGAAAATGATACATGGGATCTTGTTTCTCTTCCAAAGGGAAGAAAACTTGTTAGATGGAAATGGGTTTATAGAATCAAGTTTGGACCAGATGGAAAAGTTGATAAACATAAATCTTGTCTTCTTGCTAAGGGCTTTTAACAAGTTGAAGGAATTGACTATACTGAAAACTTCTCCATTGTTTCCAAAATGAACTTTATCCACCTTGTTCTTTCCCTTGCTGCCTCTTTCAAATAGGAAGTCCATTAGACTGATGTTAAATCTGCCTTCTTGCATGGGGACTTGCATGAAGAAATCTATATGGAACAACCTCTTGGCTTTATAAAATCAGACTCCAACCTTGTAAGTTGGCTTAAGAGATCCCTTTATGATCTCAAGCAAGCCCCTTAGGCTTCGTATGCCAAAATGGATAGCTTTCTTTTAGATACTGGATTTTCTAGGTGTCATTCTCATAATACTGTCTACACCAAGAAAGTGGGTAAGTATCTTATCATTCTTGTTCTTTATGTTGATGATCTTATCCTTACTAGTAGTTATCCTAACCTTATAAACCATGTAAGTCTAGCCTTAAAAATAAGTTTGGAATGATAGAGTTAGGACACTTGCATTATTTTCTTAGTATTCAAGTCTTGCAAAGCAAGGAAGTTATTTCCCTTTCCCAGTCCAAGTATGCCTGTGATCTTCTATGCCACTTTCACATGGAAGACTATAAGCCAGTCCCTTCTCCCTTTTAGTCTAGAGCCAAACTTTTAGTCACTTATACTTCCCCTGAATTTGATGCTACCTTATACCGTCAGCTTGTAGGAAAACTTTTGTATCTGACCCATACTCGTCCTGACCTGTCCTTTGTTGTTGGCCTTATTGCTTGGTTTATGAAAAACCCACATGAAATTCATTGGAAATTAGCTAAAAGAATACTTCATTATGTTTGAGGTATAGTTCAGTTTGGGATTCATTACAGTGCAGAAGCATCTCCTCTATTGGTTGGTTTCACTAATTCTGATTGGATTGGTGACCCTGATAATCTGAGGTCTACTGCAAGTTATGTGTTTACTCTTGGTTCTGGAACTATTACATGGCATTCTAATCAACAAAGTGACATTTCTATTTCTTCAGCAGAAGCACAGTATCATGGTGTCGTAGAAGCTAGTAAGGAATCCCTATGGCTTCATCAAATCCTGTCAGAGTTTGGCTTTCAGCAGTAGCATCTGAATACACTTTGGTGTGATAATCAAAGTGCAAATTCAACTGTGAAAAGGTCCAGTCCATCATCAGCGCAACAAAAAAATTGAAATACACATGCACCTCATCAGAAAGCTCATTCATGACCATGTTCTTGCAGTGCAATATTATTCAACAGATGATTAAGTTGCAGACACTTTAGAAAGGCTCTCATAGAGGCAAGGTTTACTAAAATTCGATTTATGGTTGGAGTTCATGAAGTTGTTGCTAAGGGGGAATAGGCTCTAATGCCTCCTTCCTTCTCCTATTGTGTCATATTTGCACATTCTTCAATCCTATCTTAGGTTGTTCTTAAGGGGGGATGTTAGGATATTCCGACACATAGGAAATAGTTAAGTATAACTTGGTATAGTGTAGAGTTAGGTAAATTGTGTTTCTTTAGTGTGTACATTTGTAACTCACAATCTAACGGTCATGATATGTTCTAGACATGAAGTGATCTGACGGTTCATTCTCTCCTCAGTATTACCGACGCTTGATTTGTGGCTTAACACCTGATTGGTCGATGATCTCTATTTAAAAAGCATGGAGGGTCATTTGTAGGGGAACCGTTCATGAGAGAAACTTATGTAAATTTTATATTTTTTATTAATAAATTGCCTGAAGTGACCTTGATGCCTTAGGCCATGGACTGTTTCCCTCTTTGAGGGTTTTAACCATGTCAAGAATATTGGTGTATTGATCTGTGATATGTTTTTGAGCGATGTCCTTTGGTGTTCTGTCTGAGGAACTTACCTTGTAAATTCCTACAAGATAAAGCATGGGTCCAAAACAAGTTGGATTTCTAGGTGTTCCTTCTTCAGATTTGTCTTCAATAGAAATCAAACCGGGTGGAATAATTTCAATGTCAGATGTGTAATAGATTTCTAGTGTTTTACTTTGCGGTAAAGGGGAAGTATCAACAATTACATATGTGTGAGGTTAAATCGGCAGATTGTCTTCTAGTACAGGAACAACTTTTGATTGTTCAAATTCAATATTGAAGTGTTCTGGTAAAAGAAAAACAGGTTTAGGATGAGCTTCTTGAACAACTTCTGGTTCAGAAGTAACTTCCGGCTGAACTGTGATAGGTTTAGGATCAACTTCTAGTTGAACAGATTCAAGTTCAGAAGTAATTTCTTGTTGAACAACTTTGTGTTGAGAATCAACTTCTTGTTGGACAACTTGGGTTACCGTTTCACTAAGTTCACTTTTAGTGTCCTCGGGTAATTATAAAGGTTCCACTTCAGTAGAAGATGTACTAGTAATTGTATGAGTAACTGTGGTCACAATACTTACTACTATAGGTGACTCTGGTAATTCAGATAAGGAACCAGAAGTTTGTGATGTATTGGACTAAGTTAAATGAGACTTCTTTCGTCATCTATGTGTAGCTTTAGGGTGTAAAGGTGGTTTACTCGATGTCCTCTGTGAACAACGAGGTAAAGGTTGATGTTCCTCCATGATTTCTGATTGATTTTATTACATAAAGAAATAAACAAAAATAGGGTAATCTAGGCAAAAGGATTAGCAAGCAGCTGTGAATTGCAATATGCTACCTCAATAAACCAAGGACTTAACATGCATGCAAAAAATCTACCCGAATGATGTGTTTGGTGTATCACAATGTACAAGGCGACCGACTCAGTTACCTAAGGATGGATAGCAACCTAATGTAGTCCTCCCATATATACCTAAAAGTACGTGGATGCCCAATCCATGTTAGCATTGTCTAATGTGAAGCCACATAGTGAGAACATTCCTTTATACTTTTCATGCTATAACACCGTCCTATATACTCAAAGGTACGTGGATGAGCTATGATATACTTACGTACGTGGAATGAGGTATCACACTTAGAATGTATCGTAGACAATTAACGACAACTGCTATGTTTTACGACTTTGGAACACGTCTCTATCCTAGAACCTCTAAATGTTATGCGTTAAGTTACAATGCTCCATTAGGTTAATTGAGATAACTTTTAAGTTGATCTTGTTTAGGAGTTTGTCTTTCAGGTTCACCATGTGATGTCTTTGAAATTCCTAGAATGCAACTATGATGAGAAAAATTCTTTTCGTTTGATTTTAAACAATGAAAACCTTAACTATAAGGGATAGAGCAATCAAAATCTTTACTCGAATAGCATAGAGCACATCCAGCGCATGTTTCCCTATACTATTCCTGCAAGCACACACAAACCTCTAAATGCATAATGCATGTTTTTCTTTTCATTTCCCTTAATGTTTAGATGAACAAAAGGAAACTAAATGCACATACAATAAATCAATACTTTTCGCCAGAAACGATGACTTTAAGATAGTTCCTTTTTCAAAGTAATGAAGACTTTATGGCACTTCCTTTTAAGAAAATACTAAATGATTATAAGCTAACTTTGACAATGAATTGATAATGATAAAGAAATCATTTAAGAAACACTAAACAATCAAGGGCAAAGTAGGGTTAGGAGGAGAAATACAACTTGATTTCAGAACCATAAGAATCTTTGATCTTTCAGCAATCAAAAATAGAAGCAACTTTGGAAAAATGAAGCCAAAGGTGGGTCTTTTAGCCTAAGAGGGATCACCGCAGGCTAGAGTGGCAGACAATGCACAGTCTCTAAGTTAAGGTTGCTTTGCAACACACTGTGTCAAGAACAACACTACGGTGGTGCCAGAGAGTCAAATCAAGAGACATTCAATCACACTTTTTGACCAAAAACACTTCGAAATGATTGAAGTAAGATCAAGAAAGTCAAGAAAAGTCTACTAGGATGTAATATGATTAGGGTAAGCTACCAAGAACAACAGTTGTTCCCCAGTATGGTCGCCAATTTGTTATATGGAATTTGCATCTATAGATAAACACATTTTCCCTAGGTGGCTAGCTACACATAGAACAACAAAAGGAAAGTAGTTTAACCTTGTCCTATAGTAGATAGATGAGATGAAGGAAATTACTTGTAGTCTTTCACTTCCATAATCCCATTTGAATTGCTCCCGTCACTCCCACTCGAACTAAATCCACTCAATTGGTATTTGTGTCAACAAAAAACAAAAATAACATCAATCAAATCATACATGATATATCTACTATAAACCAATGGAATCAAATACATTGAAACACATAATCAACATAGGTATGAGAAAGAATATGAGAAAAGGAATAAACACTTTATTCACATTAGCCAATAACTTATTTTCTAGTACAAGAATCTAGAAACTCCCATTCTTCATTTGTTTTAATGTATAAATTCTCTTCATCAATTTCTTTGCACCATGATTCTTGTTTTACAACCTCTTTAAAAATGCTGGGTTCTAACTAAATCTGAGATATTGAAGAAAAATTGTAATATCAATAAGTTTTCTTTAAATGTTTCAAATTTCTTGTAGGAGGACTTGCAAACAAGACTTGAGGTTGAAGAAGATGATGGATTAGATGTATTTGAAGAAGTACGTGGACTACTACATAAATTTGTAGCAATAAAAGATTCAGCTTCCTATATAATAATCGTTAATTTTCTTATTGCAAGCCTTCATTCTACTACCAATATTCTCTTTCATCAAAAACACATCACAACTAGCCAAAACATTTTCTGTTAGTAGATTATAAAATTTATAAGTATTTGTCTTTTGACAATAACCAATAAAAATGCACTTCAAACTTTTATTTATTTTTCTTCTTTATTTAATAGGAACATGAGCATAAGTAATACAATAAACACTTTCGAAATGCATTAGCTAGGTTTCCTTCCAATCCATGCCTAATAAAAAGTCATATTTTGAAAATATATTGTTAGATATATGTTAAATAATTATATAGATGTAGTTGTACTTTCATCTCACATACTATTTTAAAGAGTTTTAGTTTTAACATGCTCCCATCCATCTTAACTATTTAATTCTTGTCCTTCACAAGACCATTCTACCTAAGAGCATAATTTTGAAGCCATCCTCTTTCCAATAATCATTACCGTCATTAGAATTAAATTCTTCCCATGTAGATGTACCTAATGCATAAATGAATTTATAATTAAAGTCGTATTTTCTTAAAAAATGGTTAGAAATTCTACTCATTTAATTATCATCCATGAACAAACGCTGAGACCATGATTTGCTGTCATGTTTTAGTTATTGGAGGATAAGTGACAATGAAAAAGAGAGTCTTAAAATGCTTCTCACGTGCTCAATTAATGACAAATAAAAACCAAATGGAAATCTTGAATGAAATAAGCTCATCTCTAAAAACAACCAAACTACTCACTCTTACAGGAGATGAACTCACTTGCAAAAGAAACAAATTACTAAATCTATAATGTAAAGGACAATATTTATAGGAAATGAAAACAATAAAGTAAATAACAATATTTTTACCTTTCTCGGGAAAGGAAATAAATCACTCTTCTACACCTACAAGAATGAGGATCTACATGTACAAAGAAAAACTACTTTTGTGGGAAGGGAATTAAATCAAAAGGGTAGTGTTATGCATTTAAATTAAGAAACCGTGATATGATATTTCCAATTTATTAATGTTGCATACTCTAGTTCTAATTGCACTAACACTAAACTTAGTGCATAAAATAAAGTCATCAAGTAATTCCACTAAAATATAGAGCCTTTCGTTGTATTTCTTTAATTCTATTTCTTCATCATAAAAGTAATCATTTGTCACTATTTACATAGGCATACTAGTAGAAATGAGTTGATTCAAAGTTCATATAAATGGTTCATATTGGAATTCTATGTATTTCTAGCATCTATCAAAACAACTAAACCATTTATATTGGAATTCTATGTATTTCTAACATCTATCAAAACAACTAAATGAATGTTTTACTAGGAAATGTTATCATCATACCCATTTAACTTGGAAAGCTACATTGAAAATTAGTAAGTTTCCTCTAATTACTCATGGATCCTAATGGATCCTAGAAAAAAAATTAATTAAAGTGAAACTAATAAATGTAATAAAATTCAACAATACATTAGATTTAAAATACAATAATATTTTATGTGGGAGACATTCTATAACATCCCTACTCCATAGGTAGATTGTAAATAACATCTACATGTCAAACTTTCACTAGTGAACATGAACGTATTAAGTAGGCTGGTGTGTTGAAAATTAGATTTTGGGGTTGGTGTGCCCATGTGCATGTGTGTGTATATGTGTTGGTGTTAGCCAATGTCTATACATTTTTATATGGTTGAGGCCAGAAAGCCTATTGTTGTAATTATGTTATATTATGCATGTTAATAAAGACATTAACATGGTAGACTGAGTAAGATGAAAATAGTATAGGAGGCTAATACTCTGTGGTCATAAAAAGGGGTTCACAGAACTTAATATTCATAAAAAAAGTGCACATTATTCTAAAAAAATTGCATTTTAAGTGACTTTATGAAGTGCCTAATGTAAATTAAAAAGGTGTAGGAAAATAAAAGTACATAAAAGAATGTAGGTTTGTAATATGCACCATTTAGTGAGAGTTGAATACCAATGATAGAAATACCCATGTATGCTCTCAAAATTCCTATCAAGCCATGTTAAATTCCTTGGAGGTGGTGGAACAACATCAGGGATTACAATCGTAAAAAAGGGTGTGCACTACTTCTGTATTAGTTGATGAGGTATGTGAGACTGGAGGTTGTAGGTTGCTAGGGTTTGATATGAGGGTGTAGAGGGTACTTATAGACCTCAATGGGTAGTTGGAACTCCTGGAACCATAGGAATATGAGAACATCCCTATTCAGCTAAGTACGATTCCATGGAGGTGGTGGCATATAGCAAGGGACTCAAATTACAAATAAGGGTGTGCTCTACTTTAGTATAGGATAATGGGGATGTGCACCTATAGGTCAGAGGCTACTAGGATTTCATACCTTAGCCAATTGATGATACTGGACATGTACCGAGATTTGAGTGAGCAATCATCCCATGGAGTCAAAGCCCTCAGTCACAGATGACCTTTTTCTGAGATAAAATGAATAACATGGTCTATGGTAAGAAGGAACACCTAAGGCCTACAACAAACAATCCATCATACCACATAAGTGTTATTGTTTGTGCTTAATTAATTATGTAACTTTCATGTGGTCTGTGTGTGTGTGAATTTGAAATTATTTTATGAAGAATACATTCAGAAATTATATGCCGATATACGAGTAGTTTCCTTTAAAGTGTAGTTAAGTATGCATAACACCCATATAGAGAGAAAAATGGAAAGGATATCGCCAAAGAAAGTAGGTCATATCAGTAATTTGTACAGATATAAGTGTTAGTTACAGCATGGAGCCATTATTCTAGTTGAATCAAGCGAACAACCATATAAAAAAAATATTAGAGAGAGATTCACGAGGTATGAGTATGTCCTATCAAGTTGCTAAAATACACCTGCAAGTTACTAGCAATGGGACAAGCGATGTTACAAGTTGTATCAAATCCCAAGACTACAAAAATCCATCCGTATGGTTTGAAAACCATTCTAGGGATAATTGCGGATTGTAGGCCAATTGTTTGATAGAACTCATAGGGACTAGAGATGGGTGATATTTTCAATTCAAGATGACATCGAAAAGTAGCATAAATATAGAGAGTTAGTTTATGGTTCCTTGCTCGAAATCAGTGAAGTGATGGGTGAATTTTTTCGACATAGATGGTAGAGGCTATACAAATAGAAATTCATGAAAACTAACCATTACTAGCAAAAAAGAAAAAGTAAAATTAAGAGGAAAAAACTATGGTAACCATTAAACTCTCATGGAATGTAAACAACGAAATAGAAATGTAAGAATTTAGTTGCATATATTATTGACATGATATACATTTATTGTTGGAAATAATACTGAGAGGGGGGGGTGAATAAGTATTATTAAAATTTTTTCAATATGCCTTCATTAATTTATTGATCTAGAGCATGAAACAAGAGAAAACAGATAGTCACACCAAAGAACACCAGATATAAGGTGGAAACCCAATGTGGGTGAAAACCACCTGTTGCAATATGTCTCTATCTTCTTTAAATTAGAAACTTCTTTTAAAATGATTTGTACTGGTGCAATCCTTTACCAGTACGCAGGCTGCAACCTGCAGAGAGCTACAACTCTCTCTCGTTTTCCAATCTCTCCTGGAAGGGAGCTACAACCCCTTTATTCTCTTTTACTTCTTTAAGGACCACGTTTCATTAATTTTCAAACTGGATCCATGAACATCAAATAATCATCATGTACATGAAAATCACCCAATCTCCTTATATAATAAACCAATGAATTACCCACTCTTCATAATACTGTAAACAGAAAAGAATACCAGAAAACTAAACCTGGAACTCTACTGAAATAGATAAAAGACAATCAACAATTGTTTCAAGATAAGGCTGCAACTTCACCAACAGGGCCCTGCGTATATCTACAGCTCTTCTGAGACAGAACTGCACAGATCGGCACTGGTTGTTCTTCTGCTCTGCGAACTTTTCTTCAGATCCGCACTTTCACTTCTGACTTACTGCGTAGACCAGCATTGTGGCTTCTTCTTGCCTGCGTACCTCGCACTTCGTACTTGACTGTGTTGCGTGCGCCCCGCACTGTGCTTTCTCCTGTACTGCATACCCCGCACTGCGCCTTTGACTACACTGCGTACCCACACACTACACCTTTGACTGCACTGCATACCCATGCACTGTGCCTTCGAATCACCTGCAGACTTCTGATTAGGGCCAAATTTTCAGTACACCAATGTGCCACAGTCAGTTAGATCCACAGATATGTTCATGCACCCGAGAGATCACGACATGCCAATAGATTATCCTTAAGTTAAGTTATCCCCTTGAATTAGATCTAGCATTTAAAAACCAATCACCCAAAATTTCAGACCTTAAGATATTCAATTGCCAAAGTTAAGTTTAGCCAAGTGATCTCCTTCCCTATTTATAGTCAAGCCCTTATTCATACCATGGGACAAAACCATCAATAACCAAAACAAGGGATCCAAACCCGGGCTAAAATAGATCCCATACCACGGGCCAAAACCATAGGATCAAGAACGGTGGGCTAAATACCATGGGCCAAACATAAGAAACCCCACTTGAGCGCGCTTCAATGCCTTGAAGTGAGTGAAATGGGTTTCCCCACCTTCTGAATGGGTAACCTGCGGGTATGACCGCACCTCCTGGACGGCGAACCTGCGGGTCCGCACCTTTTGAACCATTCACCTGTGAGCCTCTTAATTTCCATCATTTTGAGAGTCTGAACAGACCATTGCCACTTGAGTGAGTTTCCATCAAGTACAACAACTGTATCATAGAGCCATACCAGAATCATAATGCCAACAATCTCCCCCTTTGGACTTGATGGCACCCTCAAGATCGTCAATGTCATTCTCCCCCTTTGATATTAAGGGCAAAGGTTTTATGCTCTATTGCGAAGGTAAATCCCCTCTACGTACAGAGGCGATCCCACTAGCCCCACAGGGGTCTAGCAACAATCATACACACTGCATGCAAGTTCCTAATTGTACAATTTAAAAGTCGATCAGAAAGACCAACCTAGGATCCAACGCTATTTGTTGTGGGAGAAGTGTCGCTCCTGTCCTCTAGCTATGGCCGGTCACTATCCTTACGCTCCACGCATGGACACCTGCACAAATGAAGAACAACCCAAAACAAGCGTAAAATCCAATATCATACATTTATATATCAGTCAAGCAGGATATAATTCAAATATTACCAGAAGAACATGTGAATGGAACCGTAATAACAGTCGCTTATCATTCAATAAAAAAAAGAGAAGAATTACAACCAATTAAGGCTTGATGCTGCAAATCTCCTCCAACTGGGTCAGTAGTCTAAGATGTCTTGCAAAGTCACTTTCTCTCTCAACAATCCGGCAGCATAACCTCTCTTTCAGCTCTTACTATCATAAAAACTCTCTAGCTCATACTATCACTCTTACTAACTAGCCTGTTCAATGTTGGGAGACAGGCATTTGTAGATGGAGCAGAAGAGATATGCATTGTATGTGGACACCTTCTGAGATTTTGGCATTGTCCCAAAATAACCATTGAGTTGGGTTGTCTTGGATAGAAAAGACGACACCCGACTGCTTTTATGGGATTTTTCCTCAGAGAACT